>CM034156.1:551883972-552483972 GCA_019776745.2 Taxus chinensis | reverse complement strand
AACAAGATTGTATGCTGGAATTGTAGAAAGCCTGGGCATGCAAAGAAGGACTGTTGGGAGCTTCGGGATAAGAAGAAACAACAAGAAGAAAACAAGGAGGAAAATGTGGCAACGGGTAATGTATGTCAGGATGCTTTGATTCTTTCTTTGCACAATATTACTGAATCTTGGGTTTTAGATTCAGGGTCTTCTTTTCATGCTTCTCCACATAGGCATTATTTTTTTGATTATGTTCAAGGAGATTTTGGGCATATTTTTCTTGGTGATGATGAGCCTTGCAGCATAGTTGGAAAAGGTTCTGTTCAGGTTAAGATGCAGAATGGGAATACTTGGCTATTGAAGGATGTCAGACATGTGCCTACATTAAGATGAAATTTGATATCGGTAGGGCAGTTGGGAAGTGATGGTTGTACTGTGATATTTACAACAGACTCTTGGAAGGTTACCAAGGGTGCTCTTGTGGTGGCAAGAGGTAAGAAGGTTGGAACCTTGTATTTAACCACTGATAGTACTAATGATTGTAATCTTATGACTTCAGATGTAGATACAACATTATGGCACTATAGGCTCGGTCATATGAGCCATAAGGGCATGAACATCATAAAGAAGAATTTGCCTGGATATACAGAAACAGGTTTCGATTTCTGTGAGAACTGCATATATGGGAAACAGAAGTGAGTAAGGTTTCTCAAGGTTGGACCTACAAAGAAAGAGAGTAAGTTAGAGATGGTGCATTCTGATGTGTGGGGGCCATCTCAGGTATCATCTCTTGGGTGTTCAAGTTATTATGTTACTTTTATTGATGATGCAACAAGGAAAGTTTGGGTTTATTGTATTAGAAACAAATCTGATGTATTTGACACTTTTGTTAAATGGAAAGCCTTGGTAGAGAATGAAACAGGTCTTAAGCTAAAATGTCTCAGGTCAGATAATGGAGGGGAGTATTGCAGCAATGAATTTGATGATTACTGTTCTAAGAATGGAATCCGCAGGCAAAAGATGGTTCCAGGAACTCCGCAACAGAATGGGGTATCAGAAAGGATGAACAGAACAATAATGGAACGTGCTAGGAGCATGAGGTTACATGCAGGACTGCCTCTTTCTTTTTGGGTAGAAGCGGTGAGCACAGCTGTGTACTTGATAAATAGAGGACCCTCAAGTGCCTTGGATGGAGGCATACCTGAGGAGGCTTGGTATGGTAAGAAAATTGATTATTCATTTCTTAGAGTCTTTGGATGTGAGGTGTTTGTTCACATAGACAAGGATGATAGGACTAAATCAGAAAAATGTACTTTCATTCGTTATGGTGGTGACGAATTTGGATATAAATGTTGGAGTATTAAGGACAAGAAAATCATTCGATCTAGGGATGTGGTCTTTAATGAGAAAGTCATGTATAAGCAGCAGTTGCAGGAAAACATGGAAGAATCCAAGAAAGAATATGCAGTGGTAGAGGATCTTCCGGATGGGAAAGTGACACATGAATTAGTTCAGGAACCCCCTCAACAGGAACCCCAAACTCCTATATTGAGGAGGTCTTCTAGGGTAAGAAGAGAACCTGAACGGTTTTCTCCTTCTCTTTATTATTTATTACTCACTGATAGTGGAGAACTAGAGAGCTTTGATGAAGCAATGCAGGTAGATGCCAGAAAGAAGTGGGAGCAAGCCATGGATGAGGAGCATTAGGCTCTCATGGAGAACCAGACATGGGATTTGGTAAAGCTACCCGAAGGAAAAAGAGCATTACAGAATAAGTGGGTGTTTAGAGTCAAAGAGGAAGAAGGAGGCAAGAAAAGATACAAGGCCCAGTTGGTGGTCAAGGGGTTTGCACAGAAAAAAGGTATAGATTTTGATGAGATTTTTTCTCCTGTAGTAAAAATGACTTCTATCAGAACTATTCTTGGAATAGTGGCAGCAGAAGACTTGCACTTAGAAAAGTTAGATGTAAAGACTGCATTTCTCATGACGATTTGGAGGAGGAGCTATATATGCAGCAGCCAGAAGGATATGAAGTCAAAGGTAAAGAGGAGATGGTGTGCAAACTGAAGAAGAGCTTGTATGGCCTGAAACAAGCTCCACGTCAATGGTATAAGAAGTTTGATAGCTTCATGATGGAGCAAGGTTATATCAGATGTCATTCTGACCATTGTGTGTATACAAAGAAATTTGAGGATGGAAGTTATATTATCCTATGTTTGTATGTTGATGACATGCTGGTTGCAGGTAAAAACATGCAGGAAATAAAATTACTCAAGAAGTAGCTAAGTGAATCCTTTGCTATGAAGGATTTGGGTGCAGCCAAACAAATCCTTGGTATGAGGATATCTCGGGATAGGAAGGAAGGGAAGCTGACTTTATCTCAGGAAGAGTACATTAAGAAGGTCTTGGAGAGGTTTAATATGCAGGATGCTAAACCGGTTGGGACTCCTTTGGCAGGCCATTTCAAGTTATCAAAGGAGCAATGTCCCAAGACAGAGCAGGAGAGGAACCAAATGTCCAAGGTACCTTACTCATCAACAATTGGCAGTTTGATGTATGCTATGGTGTGCACTAGGCCTGATATTGCCCATGCAGTGGGAGCTATGAGTAGATTTATGAGTGATCCAGGTAAAGAGCATTGACAAGCAGTAAAGTGGATCCTTTGGTATTTGAGAGGGACCATGGGGACAATTTTATGCTACAGTGGATCAGACACCACTTTACATGGTTATGTAGATTCAGACATGGCTGGAGATGTAGACAGCAGGAGGAGCACGACAGGTTATATTTACACTATAGGTGGGACAACAGTGAGTTGGATTTCATGACTACAGAAGCTGGTGGCTTTGTCAACCACAGAGGCTGAGTATGTTGCTGCCACAAAGGCAAGCAAAGAGATGATTTGGTTACAACAATTGCTTGAGGAGTTGGGGCATAAGCAGGAGGAATGTAAGTTGCATAGTGATAGTCAGAGTGCTATACACCTAGCTAAGAACTTTGCTTTCCACTCTAGGACAAAGCATATACAGTTAAGGTACCATTTCATCAGGACAGCTTTGGAGGAAGAGAAGTTGAAGTTGGAGAAGATTCATACCAGTCAAAATCCTGCAGACATGATGACCAAGGTGGTCACAAGGGAAAAACTAAAGTTGTGTTCAGCTTTGGTTGGTCTTCACAGAAACTAGTGAAGGATTGAGAAGCTTGCTCAGAGGAAAACTAGTCTCCAAGTGGGAGATTGTTAGGTTGTGGAGCCTGTTTTCATGTGTGAAAGTGTTGAAGACTGTACACTTTTCATGTATCCTTGCCGGGGTTTGGGGGCGCAGCCCCCGAAATTTTTTTTTTAGGCGTAAAATTTTTTGGCCTTGAAAAATGCACCCAACATATCGGGAAACGTGCTTTTCTCATATGGGCGAGTTTTTTTACCCATAGGTTTATGGGACAAATTTTTCCCATGGTTTTGATACCCACGGTTTTGTAAAACTGCTTAAGCAGTTGTCTATTTATATGGTCTTATGCATATGATAAATGTACAAGCAAATGTATTGCAGATGTGTTTTGAATTCGGCCGTGAATTCTGTAGAGTTTGTTGAGCATAGCTCCAAACGGATCTGGGTATTGTATTGAGAGAGCGGTGGCTTGTAATAAAATCTGAGCAAGTGATTCTTGGTGGACGTAGCCCAAATTGGGTGAACCATGTTAAATACTGTCTCTTTGTGTTGTGTTATTTTTATTTTGCAATTTTATTTGAGATCTGTAATAATTTCTGCATTTTATTTTCTACTATTGCGATTCTGTGAGGGATTATTCCGCATATTTTATCCCTTATTTCCTAATAGTTTCACGCTTCACTTTATGATCACTTCATGCTTATCTTGTCCACTCGGCACACTATCGAATACACTCTTCTCTGTAGGATCACAAAGTACACATATTATATCTACTTTATGCTATCGAGTATTCACCCAACAACTTAATGTGGGGAAAAAATGTAGACACAAAATCTATGCACTTGGGTATATTTCTAGGTCCTAGATCATACTAATATATACATGATTCTTAAGCAATAAAACTATTAATTGACGTCGTTTGGGTATTTTTCTTTGTTTCTTATACTTTTAATGACCTTGCACATGCTACACCCATGTTGGTATTTGAATGATTTATCTTTAATGGCCTCAGACACTAGCACTCATTTAGGGTAGAAGCGCCCTTGCACTCCTGTCCCTCCTTGGTGCTCCTAACCTTCTTTGATTTCTTCTTACTCTTTTGGGTCTCTTTTACTTTTGGGTCATCTTTTAAAACTTTGGGTCGGCCTTTTAGTTGTCAATTGCAAATTTCAAACAAGGGAATCATATATATACACAGTTATAACTCTCAAATAAGGGGCCAAGCACTAGCATTATCTATTATCACCTAAGCTTGTATCCAAAGGCACAAGAGCATTACAAAGAATCCATCTAGCACATCCATATAAGGTACAAGGTCTGCATCAATCTACATACAAAACATAGGAGGGGAAGTATATTTTATTCCATCTCACACATTTGCATACTTAGAGTATTCCATATCTAGCCCACTATCATAGTGTAACTTACACAAAGGCAAACTAGGGCATCATTACACACACATTCACACAAAACTGCATAGAGTCTAAGATGTAGTGCAATGATCGGTCATAAGATCACTCTTTGGGTGACTAACAAGCTCAATCTGAATCCCCATTATGCATCTTATTTATTATGTTTGATGTGGTTTATGGGTATGTGTAGCTAGTTATCTATTTTACAGGTTACGGGCATGATTGGAGACACTAGAGAAAAACCATAGATACAAAGGGAAATCAATAATGAAGCTCTTCATGTACATAAAAGATCAAAACTTGAGCATCAGTGTCCACCCAGAACATTCACTAGCGCCCACGTGCTCATGTCCTCTCGTGGGCGCTTCTGTCTGACATATATTCCCAATTTGTCCCGACAATTCCTCAGCCCATATCACTCGAAAATCAACTAAGTTATCTATCTCTCTCACTTACTTAGGGTTTCATATTATTGCTTTCTTATTACTTGTCCATTCATTATATTATATCATTTGTATATAATTAATTACTTTGAAATAAAGGTTTAATTAAATTTAAATTAAATCACCTAGAACCCTATCACACTCACCTATTTTTCCAATAAGATGTATGATTTGCTTAGGGCATCTTCAACTTTGTTGGATTTGAGAAATCTAAGTGGCTATAAACAAGTTTGAAAAAAATTTAATAACTACATTTTAAATTTCAGAAAATAAAAAATACCTAGCTGTCATTAATTTAAAATTGCAAGGCTTATCTTGAGATTTCTAGAACCTTCCCTTGAAATCTCGAAATCATTCTCAATTCACATTCGTATTCAACATGATATATAGTGAGTTTATGACTTCTTCTGTATTTCCTATCAATGATTCCCTTACATTACCTTTTGGTGCAGGTGTAGATTATATTTAATTGCATGTTTATGCCAAAGGCGTGCTCCAAATCAAGTTATATGGGATTTAACTAAAAAATTATGACAAATGAGTTAGAGACCACTTGTCAACGACAAATTGTTTTTTTTTTTAAATTTTGGGACATTCTCAACGTTTATGCATTTTCTAATATTGTGATGCGTGATCAATGTAGATTGGGAGAAGCAAATTCAATTAACACCTTAACTTCAGGATATAATTACGAACGTGATAATTCAAAGATAACTGAGAAGGAATTGTATTGAACATTCTAAGTTTCAAATGCGGACATGTGGGGTTTAGATTTTATAAGGATTTGAGTTGACAATGCCATGACGAGAAGGCTTGAGCAGTATTAAATTTGTGAAGATGTGGCTAACTCGTGTGATTAAACATCATCTAATCAAAAACCTTGACGCCATAAAAACTAAAACAAAAAATAGCAAAGCCCATTTTCTCCATTTTTCTTTGTTCCTTTCAGTTGTGTATTTTCCATTTGTTGGCACCCTAGAATTAACAGAAAAGTTGACGACGTTGACAAACCAACCTCTCCATATGGTAAAAAAAAAACAGATTACAACATTATTCTTATTCTTAATAATGTTTTTTTATTAGGTATACTCATGTTACTCAATACTTATGTCATCTTATCAACCCCTGAAAGATGCTCCCTTTTTTTCTGATACAGAAAATATTTTTATGAGACCTTCTAGATATATGTCAAAATATCCTCCCAGATTCACACCTCTCAATTTTTTTAATAAAATTAAACAAACGTATCAAAATTTAACTAATAAATTTAAACCAACATATCTAAGTTAGTGTATATTATAAGGTGTTAAGGTTAAACTTGCATTGGAAATAACTACCCCTCTCTAAACCATGGAAAGGCCATGCTATCCGTCTTTCCTCTTCTAGAGAAGAAGTATGGCTTGCTTTAGCTACCATGAAAAATGCAATTCCCAACATCAATTAATACATTTTACTTTTAATCTTTTCCATCTCATATTCCTAACATGTGAAAATTGTTTCCTATTTAGTATTACGTGGATATTTCATGAACTACTTCATTATTAACTTCCTAAAATAACACCATTTAATCATGTTGTGATGGTCAAGAATCATATCTCATGCCCAAAATATTGCAATGAATAGACCCACTAAGTGTGGAAGGAAAGCACGATTGAAAACATGATCTATACTTTGTGTAGAAGCAATGACTTAAGGGCCTTGACATCCATAACTCTAATGAAAATGCTGATTGATTTTTTCGACACTATATTGCCTTTTAATGGAAAGAATGAGATGGATGATGAGTATAAGATTGAGGGCATGACGAGAAAGGGTAAAAGTGTGTTAGAATCAAACATATACAAAATTTCTATCTATATGTGGTGGTGAAGGAGACTCTGCAAATCCTCTAGGGCCGGGGGGAATATGGATGCTAGGGTCAATGACTTGAGGCTTATCCCTTGAGGAATGGGTCATTTTGGTCCCTTGGTATCCTTTGAAGATCTCAGATTTGGAAACCAATTAGATATTTTGAGACTATGTTTCCTCCTCTACTAAGAATGTGCATTGTGTGAATACTTATGTTTTCTGGTGGGAATGTTGGCGAGCTCATTCACAACATCCCATGGATCTATTTGGGGTCCTCCAACAATCTTGTGAGATAGCATCTCTGCTTCATGTTGTTTTGTTATGTGATTCCATCTGACCCTTTTTAGACCTATGCTACTGTCCTCCTAGTTTGGCCAAAACAAGAGTTTAGTGAAGGGTATATGCAACCATCAAGGATTAATGAATGGTGGATTTTTTAGATGTAGTTGTTAGTGTTGGGGTGGAAAGACACCATGTGCCAATATTTAGTGTTGCAACCTACCACTCACCGCAAATTAATAGAAAAAAATCCACAATCCACAAATCCTCCATTGCGTTGACAAAACACATATTGTAAAAGTAGGCACAAATAAATTCTAATTGACATTCTCCTTGATTGTGTTCCTAGATAAGTAAGGCCATTATTGTCCTTACTATAATTGAGGTGCATTAAAGAGATTATTGCACATTTTTAATCCAAGTCCTCCATTCATAAGTAAAATATAGTACTTGTTACCAAAATTTAAAAGTCGTCCATCAATGTCTATCATAACATCACCCTTTAAAACAAAGGGCCCAATTATTTCCAACACCACTAAAATATTGTCATATGAATTTCAATAAAATTGCTTTCTTGACATAATTAAAATATAGAGAACAATAAATGGATAAAATGTTAGGAAATCATATTAATACTCATTGACTTTTATGGATTTATATTATTGTTATAAAACTACTCATTAATAATATAGTGTGTAAGAATATAATAATAAGTGATATGTAATACAACTATTTGTGAGTTATTAACTCACTTAAATAGTTTAAGCAGATATTGTGTAGGAGTGGTTGAGACGTGTAGGAGATAGAATAAGTGTGAGAGATAAGATAGGAGATATGAATGATTGTAAGGATCATGTGGTTGAAATGTGATAATGTTATCTCCTAGAATAGTGGAGATCAATAAGCCTTTATATATGTATCCATGAAAATGAATAAAGTGATCCAAGAAGTGCATTATTATTGTGTTTATTCTATGTTGGACGGATCTTTGGTTTTCATTTGGTATTAGAGTTGTGGATTCTTATAATAACATAATAAGTGTAATAGTGTAGAGAGGATTTTGTATAATGTACTTCCCCCAAGAATGATGAATCAATGTTATAAGGTATTTACCAAATAAGGTAGTTAGTATTTTTATTTTTAGACGTGTGATTCAATTACGCCAAAATGCATTCCCCAATTGGATCAGGGTCAACTAACTCTCACATATGTTAGAAATCAGACGAAGGATATTTACAGAGAGGGAATGTGTTGAATTCCAATGCCTATGCACGCCTCTGCATTGTCGTGTACTTTGAGAATCGTGCTGCAAAGGTTACAATGCACATGACACAAGTGCTCAGAAGTAGAAGCAACAAAATCAATACAACTATACATTGCACCCGAATGAAGCACCTCGTAATCCTCAATCTTCTTCTTCTTCTTATTCTTCATACAACAAAGAAAACATGAGCAGTCAATAGTTTCCTCTCAGAGACAATTGGACCCTTTACAAATACAGATCAATCAATCTGTATATAGTAAAATGAAGAGATATTAGGGTTACAAATTTATCTCCATTTACAGGTCTGATTTAACCCATAATGATGATGATTTCAAGACAGCTATTAGCAAGAGCTCTGTTTATTACAGTTTCCCGTAACATTTTCTGCAACCCATTTCCCCCCATCTTGGAGATTTACTAAGTATCTTAAGCCGTGGTGTCGGTTCAACTTTAGATTTGGATATAGAGGCTTGGAAGTGGTGAAGTTTGCACCATTTAGAGATCTTTCAGTTCAGTGTAACTGGAATGCCCACTGAGGTAGCTCTGAAGGTTGCACAACTTACTGTTTTATGGTTTAACGTGTATTAATGCCAGCTAATTAGGTTTTGCTAGTGAACAAAATAAAATTTCGAGTTCGTAAGGAACAATCAAGGAAGAAAGAACTTCAAGATTAGGCATTTTCAAGTTTACATCTACGATTTATGATCCTCATGCTATGAATCTTAAAACAACAGAAATTTCTACTAGTAAACTGTCATGGTATTTATCTCTGATTATATAATTCCATCTGTTGTGATATATGAAGGTTTTGGTTGAGAAAATGGGAATCTCTGGTCTGAATGCCACGAGAAATGGTAATGGTAATGGTTTATATTATTTCTATTTTTTGTCTTCATCGGATCACCATGGTTATGGTAAAGGATGGGGTAGGGCACTATGATTTTTTTTAAGCATGGGATGTCTGGTTACTTTGTTGTGACTTGAAACTGAGAGTTGCATATTTTTGTTAGATCTTTCAATGTAATATTTACATAAAAGATAGTAAGTGTATAAATTTATATTTGATTGGGTGGAGATTCATATAAATCGCAATTCTTTTTCTGTTTAGACAATATAACTATGGGAATGAAATCATTAATGAAATATTAAGATATGAACATGAGAGGCAGTATTTAGATATGTGTATCTCACAGTGCTAGCTCACAAAGGCCATTAAGCCAATAGATATTAGTAGGAAGGAGTTTTCTTTGCATTAAGCAGGATTTCATGGCGTGTGCTTTCTACCAGTATAATAAATTTAAATGCATATTTTTGGTGATAGTAATGTCTAAATTTTGTGCAGGGTGCTATGGAAAATATATTAGAAAGGAGCACATTTCAGCAGCTAGTAGATGATATCATTATTGAAATGGATGATGCTCATATTAAAAATTGATGGGATGTTCCCCGTGAGGAAGTTCATGAAGCAATAAAAGATTGTAGAGAAGCTGGTATTCGGGTAATGGTGATCACTGGTGATATCAAGTTCACATGAGAGCAATCTAATATTTGTTGGCCTTGTTGGATTAAGCGTAAGTTCTATAAATTTCAAGGTTTAGTATTTATATCTTGTTGTGTGCCCCTTTTTTCCTTTTCCCTTTGATTTCCACAAAATTAACCAAAGAAATGATTTCCCCAATTATTAGTTTTTGACGAAAGAATTCATCGGGGTTTTGTATTAAATGTAAAAAATATTATTAGATTTGTAATAGCCTAGCAACATTTGAAAAGAGGTGACATGAGTCTGGGTTAAGGAATTGTGTTGCTGGTAAAAGGTACAAAGAAAAAATCTTCAAATACAATTGTTACGTAGATTGTCTGCGAATAGTTTGACAAAATACTCTATTACTTCTGCATGGCAGAATCCAATCTAAGTTATGAACAAAATAAAAATGCTTATATAGAGAAGAAATCAAATGGAAGGAAAGACTATTTTATCTCATCAAAAAAATAGTTCCCATCTACATAGTTGTGATCTGTCAAACATGTAGATAAACAACTTCTAAAATTGATTTGGAAGAGCAGTTAAATATATATGATTGGAGGATGTGGCTCTGTAAAATCACTTGATTTCTTGCAATTTCAAAATTCAATGTTGAGGTTCATCATACCTAAAGCCACGCCGATAAATCTATCACTTAAACAAAGAATTAAACTGATAGACTATATCATAGATAATATAATTCACTGACCCCCTCTTCAACACCTCTCTTCCTCTTCTATTATTTAAGATCCTCCGGTTTAACATCCTCGATGAATCCCCTTCGATGTTTTTATCACACATTTCCCGTGCGATTTCCAGTGGTATTCACGACCTATGTGAGATATCAAACATTCATTTTCTAAGGGAGAATGATTCCCTTAGATAACAATACATTCTCCTTGTCAAATTTGAGTTATCATATGAGAATTTTCCATCGTCGCACTTCCTTGTGGTTTCTAGTATGTAATCTTCAACGTCATCCATCGCAAGACATTCTCTTTTACAAATGCCTTAATGTTATTTGATTAGTTTGTTAAAAGTGTTTGTTAACATATTTCGTTGCAAATATACTGTCTTTAATCATAAGATATGGTCTTTAATATTGTAACTCAATAAGTCCAAAAGCTTGTAGGACACTCTTTTATATAATTATGTTTGTGATTGTGCTTAGATCCGGTCTATACAAACCAATTATACGTTGTCAAAGTTAAGAGTTGTATTTTTTCATCATTATAAAATTGTGTTGTTTTGTCATCAAAAGTTAATAGGGTCACTTTTTTAAAAAACAAAACAAAAATTGTTCCATTTGTAAATAGATGTATTTTCTGGAGAACTCGACATCTAATATGCATGTCAAAATTGAGGGCTGTATTTTCCATTCAAGCAACATACAGCTAAAATTCTTGGACTAATCGACTGAGTAAATAGCTAAGACAAATGGAGGCTGGAGTAATCAGAGGAAGGAGGTTAATCAATAGCCTATCACCATTCACTAGTGACGGGGCCACACAAATGCATTAGTGACGCAACTTTTCATTTTATGTGTATGTTTGTGATGTATGGTGCATGCAAAAATAAAATATTGTAATCAATCCCTTACCAAGATTAAAAAGATGAGAATTTATAAATCATAGATATTGTAAATAGATGAATAGGCTCGAGCAATTGAATACATTGATATTATGTCAGTCATACTTCTTCATTGATTGACTGGTCATGGGAAGATTACTCTGTTGAGCTCTCATGTGTAGGTGAATCCCTGGAAGTGTGGTCGATTGGTGAAAGAGAATTCACTTGAAGTGAAAGCGAAAACTATTTTCTCATATGTGCAACATATATCCAGAATAGTAGAATCCAAACTTAAAGGTTACATCCTGTAAGGATACACATTTATGTTTCGAGTACCAGTGCTGTGCTTACTCCCCATGTTTGCACTAAGGGGGGAATGTTAAAAAATCATTTTAGTGCTCACAATGATTTGTAAGGGTTTATATTATTGTTATAACGAGTTGTTATAAAACAACTCATTATTAATATTGTGTGTAGGAAAACAATAATAAGTGATATGTAATACAACTATTTGTGAGTTATTAACTCACATAAACAGCTGAAAGTAGTGATTATATGGGAGTGGTTGATACGTGTAGGAAATAAAGTAGCTGTGAGAAATAAGATAGGAGGTATGAATGATTTTAGGGATCATGTGGTTGAAATGTGATAAGGTTATCTCCTACAATATTAGAGATCAATAAGCCTTTATATATGTATCCATGAAAATGAATAAAACGATCCAAGAAGTGCATTATTATTGTGTTTATCTTGTGTTAGATTGATATTTGTTTTCATAAAATATAATGGATGTAGAAATATAAAAACATTACAAGGAAGAAGAAATATTAATACTACGTTACTTTTGTGTATTCCACATTTGTGTTCTTTTCACTTCTAAATGGTTGGTTTATACTGAATCTTACAATATTATTTTTCACATCCTACTACAAATGAATGAATAAGGGCTCTTCACTTATATATACACAAAAATACATTCGAGAAATCACTTATCCACATACAATACTTCACAATACCGATTCTTGAACTTGTAATGTTAACAAGTAAGTAAATCGATAGTTGTTTTTCCAAACTAGACTGATGCAAGGAAATTCTAACACCACACAAATATCACATGGCTATGGCTTCTTTAGTCATTGTCATATGGTCATATTTGTCATTTTCATGTGAATTTGGTTCTCTTGGGCCCCACCAATGCTTCTCACAATCATGTGCTTTGACCATCTATCATAGCAACAAGTCTCCATCTAATATTTTGAAGGAAAACAAGTCATGAGCGAAGAACCTTGCCACTCCACCAGTTTATGCCACCTTAGCCATGTGTTATCTGCTCATTGGTTGCTAAACAACCAATTTAATGCAAAGGATAAATACAACCCTCTGTTATGTTGGACACACGTTGGGGAAATAATTCCTATTGATGTAGGAAACCCTAATTTCTACCTTAATCACTAAAAAGAAACACCAATCATAAATGTGCATAAAATTGGGGAAAGAAGGAACCCTAAACGTGGAGCTTCTATATCTAACATATGTAGAGTTTAGAATTCAAACATATGGAAGTTTTCCCATCTATAGGAAACAACGAATGAGACTGCGATACGACCAACTAGCTTACCCCTCCATGCATTACACAAATGGTTGCTTCTTAGACTATTTACTATTATCCTTTGTTTTTCAACCAGGTTGATGGGGTAATCATTATAAGAGCAGTGCCAAGTTGCATGTTCAAACCTTGACAATAACCTTTTTAGCAATGATGAAGTTGATGAAAGACTGGGGGTCATGAAAACCTTGCTTGATATAGGTACACATGAAAATGCTTCAAATTTAATGACTGTTAAGAACCTACAATGTTGATGAGGCGGTTTCACTTACAGAAAACTCTTGCAACCAATTTATGTTGTTCCTTGGGCAATCATGGAGAATGAGCTAAGATAATGGTCTATAAAGATGGCGCGCAACCACCTTATCGACCATATTTTGTGGCTATCAAATTTATTTGCTCCATCGAGTCCACTTCACATGTCCCTATCTCCAAAATGTATCAAGACTCACACAAGAGAATTCTCTTCAAATTGGTGTGTTGTACTACCCTCTAATCACAATGTCTTACAATGCAAATACTAACTATTCACATTACATGTATTGATCAATTAGTCAAGTTGTTTTTTGAGATATCTCCAAAGTGCATCGTATCAACAATTTGTGCATTGCACCATTTTTCTTCATTCGAATGATTGAAAAAAATGGCATGTGGTTCATATGTGCCTATATATAACAAATATGAGTTTCACATAAATTCCCCCAACATTTTTTGTACCCTTGCACTTCTCTTTTCTCAAACCCCTTCTTCATCCCCCATCTTCCTTTTGAAAGTATTCACTCCCTCCTTTTAACTTTTTCGACACATCCTCGTCGACATTTCCACCGCACCCTTCAAACTAACTTGCTAGTTATAAGTATATATACTTCTAGTTTGTTTATTTATTCTGTGGACTCGTAGAAACTACATTTGTTCTCATACATGAAAGTTAGAAAGGAAAATAGTGAAAATTGATCTTCTCCCAATCAGGGGTTAAATTTTACGGGCACCTATGCTTGTCAAACAATTTTCGGGTGACGGTAATCTTTCAATACTGCCCTTCAAAAACACAAAATAATGTTATTTTTTACTAATTATTCTATATTTATTATATCTTTTTTATATATATTTACATATATTTTTATAATTTATATACAAATTATATAAAAATTGCCGGTCAGGTTTTAAATGTGCAAGTCACGTGTGACGGTTAGAAAAGATATTTACAAGAATTTTACATCTAAAATCACAAAAAACGTCTAAACGACCGTAAAATGTAACCCCTGGTCCCAATCAATTGTTAGATTTGACGGGTTTCGAAATTTGAAGCTGTAAAATTCTTCACTCTTTTAAAATCTTCCCCTCGTTAAGAAGCAAAAAATCTTGATTGATATAACTTCTTCTCAATTAATACACTCATTGATAACGTTCAGTTTCGCTGCGACCAATTTTATTCTTGACTGGATCGTAAATTCAAAGGTCAAACAGTTTCTGTGTTCAGAAAAATTGCGTGTTTCCGTGCGTCCGATTATATTCTTGACTGAATGCCGTTTCTGACCCGCACTGTCTGTTCGTAGTCCAACATTTTAAGTAGTCCGAAAATGTGTTTTATTGGTAAGTACTGGTCATGCATTTGTAACCTCTGAAAATATTTTACCTTTTACATCAGAGGGGGACAGAGAAGGAACTTTTGATGTTAAATATACGAAGAATCAAACAACAAATACGATACTTTTGAAGCTATATGATTCATATCATATCTTTTCAAACACAATCTTATCAATCTAAGGAATATCTATTTCGAATGCCCTTAAAAGCAAATCTTAAATGTGTCCTAACTCTGCAAACCATAAATTTCCTACATTACACTTGTCCTATCAAGAAAATATTGACAATGGCGTACATGATGAGGATAAATCTAAAATGTCTACAACCCGCAAACCCTAAAATTTCATTACGCCGAAGGCATTTACTCTGGTAGAATCATGCCCCCCTCTAACGGCTGCACAAATACGTGGCTATCTCAGTTGTCCACCTGGCACGCTGTATCGTCAACCTTTTGATCCCATTCGTCCATGTTTTCGTCACATTTTTGGCCACACGACGTTTCATAAGAAGAGGGGTCAGGTGATGGGTCTGTCATAACCACACATGTAGCTGCCCACACGGTCACATTGTCCTTCATGGATCCCTTGACATTCCTGTGCGACTTCACAATCCGCAATGATATGGATAAAATCATGATTTCCAACGATAAATACTACCTCCCAATCAACATCGAAACTACTTACAGAGCCAAATATATATGGTCGTGGCCACACAGGTTGCAAATAATTTATTTATTTAATACATCATGTTTTATAATATTTTTTAATTATTTATTTATTCTATATGTATACCGTTATTACTAATTGTATGTTTTATAATTTTTTAATATATATTCATTCATTCATTATATATATATATATATATATATATATATATCATTTTTTGTTTGAAAACCTAGCAAGTCAATGGATTGCCGCAGAATTCTTCGGCTAAGCGGTCAGGGACTGAGGGGTTCCGTTCTGTCAAAATCTGTTGGGGGTACGATATCGGCCTCATCCCTTAAGTATCTTCGAGCCTTTTCCTCAACAAGAATTTAACCCTGGTGGACTCTTTGTGAGCCAAGCAACTTCACCATTGGGTCAACGGTCGTTCAATATATATATCATTTTTATTAATGATACATTATACATTTTTAAAAATTCTTTATTTATTCTATACATATAATAAATTATATTTGTATATATTTATATAATAACATATATAATATTTTTTATATTGTATATTGAATATTTTTGTTAATGATATGTTTTTCATGTATTTTTTAAGCTCAAATTATATATAGAACTTGGAAATTTCAACTTTCGATTCCAGTCTTCATTTTATGTACCAAAATAAATGTCATCTGATAGATGATCTCGAAACCATAGACATGTATGCATTTAATTTCCACCATCTTATTGGTAACATTTTATTCATGTTTAGGTCTTAATATCTACCAAAGTACATGTCACACAATTAAACGTATTTGATGTCGAGGGTCATTAGAAGAGAACACCTTTACGAATTTTGATGGAGGAAACCCTGCTCATTACCCCGATATGTAGAGAGAAACCCTAAGATGGTGGAGATACATCAAGACAATTTTCTAATCCACACGGAGCATGAAAATGCAATAAAGTCCACCTTCCTAGATCAAGAAAGGTGGAGAATTGAAGTGGTAGAAAAGGACAGTCAAGGTCAAATTGTTAAGAGATGAGCCAAGGTCTTATTAAAAGACCTAACATTGTTACGAATGTTCCTACAATTACCTAAACTTGTAACTGAAAGAGGGACTAAAAATTTTAACAAGAAGAATTTTTGGCTCGTTCTTGACTAGGTCTCAGATCTTGAACCTTTTGGAATTTTCCCTTTTTATGCCAAAGACGATTCATAGGTGGGTTGGGGGGCCTTCTGACGCATGTCAGAGAGACGTTTGGGTGAGATAAAGTTGGAGAGGAGGAAGACGATCACGGAAAAATCAGAGCCATTCAAAAAAAATTCTGCATCAAACAAATTGTTCGAAAGCAAAACGATGCACGGTTAAAGGAGATTTAGATAACTAACAGTAGTGTTCGGTAGTGAACAGTGTGGGGGTCCTTGCAGCACTATGCGCCATGTTGTGATGTGACCTAACATATATTCAAGTCACAAGAGCAGCTGATGAGGCAGGTTGGGTGTCGAACAAGATATAATAAGGCCGCAATAAATAAGCCTCGTTAAAAATGAGAATAGATTTGGATTTAATTTACATCAGTCCTTTGATAAATTTTGTAGAAGCAAATGATTCAAAGTTCAAAAACTTAACTCTTCATTCGCGAGTGAACACGATCAATATATAGACATTTAAATGACCAGACCCACTTTATGCAAGTGTTGTAGTTTTTCATGAGATAGAACCGTTTAAACGTGTAAAATTTGCATTCATAAGCAAGGAATCACTAAAAAATATTTTATCTTCTTCGAATATACCTTTTCTTGATTGATTGTGCCCCTTAATTTTTCCCATTCTTAGTGTTGGCCTTTCTTCCATGTACATTTTATTTTGATGATGTCACGGGCTTCCGTTGTTTCAGGCCACAAGTAGGTAGACAAAGGAAATCTAAAGAGTGGAATTAAAGAGCTAGAAAATAAAGTCTCTTGGCAATTCTATGATGGTGGGTTACCATTGCAGAAGGGTAAAAAGAAAAATCAACAGCAACTGAGGAACGTTGGGGAAATCATGCCTATTGATGTAGGAAACCCTAATTTCTACCTTAATTGCTAAAAAGAAAACCCAATCATAAATGTGCATAAAATTGAGGAAAGAAAGAACCCTAAACGTAGAGCTTCTATATCTAACATATGTAGAGTTCAGAATTCAAACATATGGAAGTTTCCCTATCTATAGGAAACAACGAAGGAGACTACGATACGACCAACTAGCTCACCCCTCCATGCATTACACAAATGGTTGCTTCTTAGATTATTTACTGTTATCCTTTATTTTTCAACTAGGTTGATGGGGTAAGCAGTGGGTAATCACTATAAGAGCAGTGTCACGTTACATGTTCAGATCTTGACAATAACCTTTCTAGCAATGCCGAAGTCGATGAAAGAGTGGGGGTCATGAAAACCTTGCTTGATATAGGTACACATGAAAATGCTTCAAATTTGATGACTGTTAAGAACCTACAATGTTGCTGAGGCGGTTTCACTTACAGAAAACTCTTGCAGCGAATTTATGTTGTTCCTTGGGCAACCATGGAGAATGACCTAAGATAATGTTCTATAAACATGGCGTGCAACCACCTTCTTGACCATGTTTTGTGGCTATCAAATTTATTTGCTCTATCGATTCCACTTCACATGTCCATATCTCCAAAATGTCTCGAGACTCACACAAGCGAATTCTGTTCAAATTAGTGTGTTGTACTACCCACAAATCACAATGTCTTACAATGCAAATACTAACTATTCACATTCCATGTATTAATCGATTAGTCAAGTTGTTTTTTGAGATATCTCCAAAGTGCATCGTCTCAACAATTTGTGCATTGTACCCTTTTTCCTCATTCAAATGATTGAAAAAAATGGCATGTGGTTCATGTGTGCCTATACATAACAAATATGAGTTTCACATAGGTTCCCCCAAAAATTTCCGTACCCTTGCACTTCGCCTTTCTCAAACTCCTTCTTCATCCTCCATCTTCCTTTTGAAATTATTCACTGCCTCATGTTTAACTTCTTCGACACATCCTCATCGACATTTCCACTGCATACTTCGAACTAACTTGCTAGTTATCAGTATATATACTTCTAGTTTGTTTATTTATTCCGTGGACTCGTAGATACTACATTTGTACTCATACATGAAAGTTAAAGGGAAAATAATGAAAATTGATCTTCTCCCAATCAATTGTTGGATTTGACGGGTTTCGAAATTTGAAGCTGTAAAATTTTGATTTCGTCACTCTTTTTAAATCTTCCCCTCATTATAGAAACAAAAAATCTTGATTGATATAACTTCTTCTCGATTGATACAGTCATTAATAACGTTCACTTTCGCTGGGACCAATTTTATTCTTGACTGAATCGTAAATTCAAAGGTCAAACATTTTCTGTATTCATAAAAATTGCGAGTTTCCGTGAGTCCGATTATATTCTTGACTGAATGCCGTCTCTGACCCGCACTGTCCCTTCGTAGTCCAACATTTTACGTAGTCTGAAAATGCGTTATGCTGGTAAGTACTGGTCATGCATTTGTAACCTCTGAAAATATTTTACCTTTTACATCAGAGGGGGACAGAGAAGGAACTTTTACACAGATGTATGCATTTCTGTATTTGCTTAAACTGTCACTCCACTTAAGGGATGAGATTTGACGGCTGACCCCACCCTTCAAACCAAAAATCTATGAGGTTTTGAGATTTTAAACAGCCCGTCCATCCCTGTTAAATATGTTTTCTTTATTTAATTATACTGAAGGCGTTTACTCTGGTAAAATTGTGCCCCCCTCTCACTTTTGATGCACGGCTTTCTCAGCCGTCCACATGACACGATGCATCAACCTTTTGATATCGACCGTCCACGTTTGAGTTTGTTGACGATGCACACTTCACATGAATCTTACACGTTACGGCGAAAGGAAGGAATGCCAGACATCTATTAACTAGCAATCGCACACGAGGTGTGCGATGATAACGACGAAAGAGAGATAATGGTGAGGGGTAATGGAAATTGAAGTAGATAATGAAACACTTTGTATCAATCGAAGTTGGTGACAACAAGTAAATACATGTCAATGATAAAGTTAACAGCACCATAAAGAAGACATGCTTCAACCCACAAATTTGCGCAAAGCATGACTTTGTGGTAGACACAGAGAAATAATTTATTAGAAACCCATCTTTGAATTTCTTGAGGGTGACGACATCCTGAGCACAAATGGGTTAGAGACGGAGCGCGTTGTAAAGAGCATGAGCTTTGTTCTACACGCCCTCACCTTTAAAACTCACATCATTTTCACCCACTATCACTCCATTGACGACACACTGCTTTTGTCGCTCGCCAATGCCACTTGATCTGTCTCGCTCCTCCACCTCGAACATCTTCTTCTTCATTTTTCTTTCCACAATTGCATGTGCTTGGGTTTTACGTGGATGTGGGTTGTTCAAAAATTGAATGCTCAGAGCTTGCCATTAAACATGCCTTGGATATGACAGTGCTCATGTAAATTGCTTTGTTTCTCATCTCTTTATTCTCTTTCCTTAAATTAATATTTTTTTCCAGGTTTATAGCCCTTTTCGTCGTATGGAAAAGTATGATATTTCCGGGAATGGGGTCAGTGGGGAAGCTTGAGTTCATGCCCAAAGTAAAATCATGAAGACCTGTTCAAATGAATACACCTGCTCAGAGGAATGTGTTTATGGACTTCATGTCGCTGTAATAGTTACTGTCGTCGTCACCACATGTAGTATAGCTTTAAAATTTTCATATCTGTTGTTTTTTTCTACATATATTTAATAGAAAAATAAAAGTTGAATGGGAAAAATAGACTCATGTCAAAAAACAATCCACCTCCGTGAGGTGCTCTTCAAAACCCAAAGCAGAACATGGCGAGTGACACATCCTAAGCAACATTTTTCGACCTATCGTTTTCCTTGCATGATAATAGAAGCAATTTATTTCAAATCATCAGATCAAATCATCGGACTAGATCGCCACATCATCTAAGGGCAGGGACAAGTTGGATCAGAAGGATTCTGAACCTCCACAACCTCCACAATAGTTTTGGGGCTCTACGCCTGTCACTGCTAAATCTTGGGCTAACGTGGACATTGACAAAGATTACTATACCAGATTTTTATGCAGAAATGTGTGTCATGTGTACGATGGAGTAGTTTCCATACTTCGTCGAACAACTGATCATGATCGTCGATGGTCTATCGCTTGTTAGAGGGAGGGGGGCTTTCTCCCAGTGAATATGTCTTTCGGCGTGATGAACCACAACTGTGTACTGTAGTTCATGATGGGGTCCGACATTGCTCCTCTGACACCGTGGCCTATGCCCCCTACATGATGTGATTGGACTGTCTCTAAGAAGTCAGGGGCCCACCAACAGTGAAACTAAACAGTAACACCCATTGCCATTTTTTGCAGGTGAAAGTGAACGATAAACTGATAATGACAAGCTGACAATATCATACGCCATGTTCCCTCTCACCAGACACACTCTCTAACTTTGCAATCATGACACTGACAAGGAACAATGACTGCATAATCGACCATCGTACAGTGGAAAATAATTTCAGTTGGAGGAGCCGTACATCATCAACATAACATATTTTTAATTTGATCTAACGTAGGATGATGCAGGGTAACTCAAATTAAAGAATTTTTTGTTACAGGGAGCTTGTCCAATGATCTATGGCATGATAAGATTCAAAATAGTGTTCATGGCGATGTATGAATTGTGATGTGTATGGTGGGAACCAAGCCTGGAATTTCAACTTTATGGTGCCAAATTTATTGACGGCTAAGCTCTTTAATGTCAGCATAAATGGAATTTTTATATAAACAACTTTTGTAAGAATTATGAAGTTTTATATTTTCTAATGATATGTGTATTTATTAAATCAATAAAATAAAATATACGGTCTATAATTTTATATTTTCTAATGATACGTGTATTTATTAAATCAATAAAACAAAATATACGGTCTATAATTTTTTTCAATTTTATTATAAATCTATATTATAATAACTAATTCTTAATATTTATTTATTTGGATGGTTCCACAATTGTATATACACATGAAGTAAGTATGATTTTACGAAGATACACAGTAGACATTGCAAATCACAAAGAGGACAATGATGAGGCCGCTCGCCTCTCCATTCGAGCAGGCAGCTCGTTCTTCATTGTCGCACTAAGACTTGGAATCGAGTCCGTATTGTGATGGGGATCCACTCTTAAGAGAAAGCTACGAATAACAAAGACAAAAATATATTTCATCTGGATAAATGCTATTTCTCTTCCCAAACAGATGTACGCACCAGACTGAAACATAACAAACTTGAATGGACTTTGCAGAAAAAAAAAACATTGTCTTCCATCCACCTATCTGGCTTGAACTCCATGCAGTCTGTGCCCCAAATGCTCTCTATCCTGCCCATTACGTAAGGATGATAAGTCACCCAGCTAGCCTTCGTAAAAAACGTGTCATCTGGAAGGAAATCATCTTCCACTGCATATTTTGAGTCATTCTGAAAAGGAAGGTAGAGCTTCATTGATTCACACAGTGCATCATGCAGGCATTACATCCCTTTCACATTATCGTACGAGTAGTTGAAGTCTACACAAGAAATATTAACGTTTATCGTGAATTTACATGTATTTAATCTATCCATCGGTTAAACCTTCCACTGTTGACATGGAAAACGGCGATAACAGTGCCACATTGGGTTGACCACACAACATTGACATTAACTGCATACAACCAATTTTTATTATTGTGTCGTTGGTGCATAGAGTGTCAGAATAAGCAAGGCTAGACCCATATACAATCAGATTGAAAACATGCCTTCAACATAACTATATTCATTTGTTTACAATATAAATTTAGATATTGATACTTTAACTTAAGGATCTATGACTTAATGAAAGAAAAAATGAGATATATAATAAAATTCAAATAAAACTAATAAACCAACATGAATATATATTTTAAAAAAAACGCTTTTGACCGGAGCTATGAACTGGGGGGTTGACGGGACCCCACCCAATACAAAAAGGACAAAGAAGACCATACCAGAAAAAACCCATGAACCACCAAAGACACGAAAACCAAGAAGGTTGTAGAGCCCCGAACACAAGACCACGATCGGCCCATCGCACATTACCACCCCAAATAGGGATTGTGCAAGTGGGGCAGATAAAGAAAGAAAGGCTCGCAAGACACCGAAGCCACATGCTAAAATGAGAAAGACCCACTACACTGAAAGAGAAGAAACCAGCGGGCAAACAAAACCAACACAGACCAACCAAAAACACACAAAAACCCATGATAGGCCAAGAAAAAACCACTAAAGGCCGTATTACCATGGAAACCAACTGAAGAACCCACAATAAGCAAGCAACCAAGAACCGAAGCACCCAAACACCAGGAACCAAAGTGGCAGGGCCACCCAGCCAACCAAAACCAACGATTATGATGCCCAACAAAATGCAACCGCAAGAATGGAGACTCCAACAGCCGAATCAACTAGACATAAGCCGACCCCCATCAAAACCATATGCGAAAAGGACCAAGAAACCACATCGTTCCCGGAACCAAACACAAACGAAACCGCCGCAGATCACTGCACCCAAAAACCAAAAACAACGAACACCAGGGCAAGCGAGGGGGTAAGACGAAGAAAAGCTTGAAAAGGTTGCGGTTTCTTCCTGATACGACGCTTGGGAAACCAAGACAGTCAATCCCTGAGCAAAAAAATCAGGAGATGAAGAACCCCATCAGTCAAGGAGGGAACCGGGTCCCAGCCGAAGCATAGCCGCGTGACTAAAAACGACCCCTTCTGCCAGAACGAACCAGAAGAAACCAAACTAAGAAGCGGGCAAGAGAGCCTCCTCTATGGCCACACCAACGAAGAACCAAAACCCCCCGGCAAAAATGAATAAATTTTGTTATTAATGTAGTTGTAAATAAATAACACATTATTATTTAAGTTTAGATGCATATTATTTGAGAGCGACATACAAAATTAAATTGTCAATTTTCCTTTAGACAAGTAGGTTTGATCGTCAACTTTCGGGCCTAGTGATCTAAATTATTTATCGTATGAATATATATAATTTTAATTTTATTCTTAATCAGTTTTATTTTAGTCTTAATTAGATTTACCTAATAATAGTCTCGTAAAATGAATTATGAAAAACTCATGCATTAGAAAAAATTGTGCATTTCTTGTTGATGGATATTGATGTTTAAATGTCCATATAGATATTTATCAACACGGAAAATTTGAAGAACATGATTTCATTGGTTATATTATGCATTATATATTTGGATAGCGATATTGAATTGGCAAAGTAAAATTTATGTATGACATACAAATATTTCAATTAAATATATGTGAATGAAGACACTATAATTCTCAAGGCAAAGAATCCTTTAATAGTGAGGGGATAAAACCTCAATGCTCGTCAATTGTGGTTGTAGAAAATAAATATTAGATTTCTTTTGCATTGCATAGAATTAAGTCTATCCGATTTCCCCTTTTCACGTTGTATAAGAGATTGTTGTTCAACTGTCATAATATTTAATCATAAACAAGGAAAAATAATTATTTAGTGATTAAGAAAAATCAAAATTCCAGAATTTTTTAGCTTCTTATTTTTTTGTGTAAGAGATGACCGAGAATATGTAACCTGAACTTCCACGCTACCACGTATGTTACATGAGTTTAATTGTAATGTTAATGTGCTACCTCAATATCATATTGTAATCATTTCATAAAGAATTAAGAGAAACTGCATTTGTTAACCACGTATATAATACAAATATCTTTAGCACTTAACACGTATATAACACTTGTCATGGTTAAGGCTTTGAAGAAGGGCACACAACATTCATTCTCACACGCAGTCTTCAATGAAATCAGTGAACAAATGAGCGATGCAGGTTGTGAAGAAGATACAATCCAGATTTATACCCTCATGAATTGAGCCCTCCTGGATAGATATGGATCAGATTTCTTGAGTGTTATTGTGCTAAATTATTTCAGAGAATATATGGAATAAATGTATTTTCCTTTTTCTTATGAATATTACTTTTCATAGATTTAAATATGATTTCTTACAGTGTAGCTAGTTGAATTGTAATCTGCAATCTGTGAGGGCTCTTCACATTGTCTTCATACAGCAGATCACACTGGTCATTGTCCTTGACCACTCATTCGTAGATAGAGTTGGAAGAGTACACGAGATCGCCTTCCTTTGTGCAAGTTCCCTCTTGCCCATCGCGTTCCCCATTTACATTTAAATATTGAGACGGGCTCCTTTCCTCTCCACAAGTTCCCATTTGCCCATATGGATTCCCCTCTGAATATTGTAGCTGAAATTGCTACTACGTTACTCCTACTTTTCCTCGCCTATGTATTCATTCTCTACAAAATTGTTAAGAAGCGTCCGGGTGAGCATGGGACGTTTCCCCCTGGACCACGTCCATGGCCTCTGTTAGGGAATCTCCATTAGTTGGGAGAGCTCCCTCGTCAGTCTCTGGCAGCGCTCGCAAATAAATACAAACCCCTCATGTTTATTTGCTTCGGCTCCATCCCCGCCATTGTGATCTCCTCTCCTACCATGGCTAAAGAGTTTCTCAAAACTCATGATCTCTTCTACGCCAACAGGCCCACTGTATCCGCTGGAAAATACTAAGCCTACGAGGGCAAAGGCATGGGATATGCCCCCTATGGATATTATTGGAGGCAAATGAAAAGGCTCTGCACTCTCGAGTTGCTCACTCCCAAAAGAACCGAGAGTTTCATATCGCTAAGGGAGGAAGAGGTGGCCACCATGATTCACTCCATTTGGAATGAGAGTGAACAAGGTGCATGATGTGTCGACCTCAGCAAATTGTTCTTCTCCCTTACACTCAATATTGTTTGCAGAATGTCTGCCGGAAGAACGTTCTCCAACCAAGAATTGAGCGGAGGCCGCAAATTTAAGGAAATACTGGGTGAGATGATGGCTCTCACTGGCGCATTTTTTGTCGCAGATTTCATTCCCCTTCTCAAATACATAGACTTGCAAGGCCTCTGCCGTCGCATGAAATCCCTCCACCAAATATACGATGAATTTGCTAAGAAAGTGATCGATTACCATTAGTCATAGAAGCCAAAAAGCAGAGGAAGAACGTGGCGTAACATGCTTCCCATACCCAAAACCACTCTGCCGCCTGACAAACTGCAGTTCACATTATTGCTAGCAGAAGTGTACATAGTGCGTGTCACATGTACGGTAGAGGATTATCCATGCATCGTTGACCAATGAATCGTGATCCTTCATGTCCTGTTGCTTGTCAGAGGGGGTCGAGCTTTCCCATTTAGAACACGCCTTTCGACGTAACGAGAGCTCCCTTTAGCATAGTTCTCCGTAACGTTCTGATTATTTATTTAATTTAATTCTTTCTGCAACTATCCAATTACTGCTAAATTAACAAGGTTAACTTGGGTTTTGGCGTGGTTAACGCCTCTGGATCTTAAATAAAGTGCTTGCATTATTATGCAATGAAAATGATAGGTGTGAAAGGCCATTTAGGATGTGTCGCTCTCCATGTTCTACTTTGGGTTTTGAAGAGTGCTTAATCCGGTTGGTGGGTTTGTTTGACATGGGTCTATTTTTCCCACTTAACTTTATTTTGATGTTAAGTGTACAGAGAATCAAACAACAACTACAATACTTTTGAAGCTATATGATTCATATCATATCTTTTCAACCTCAATCTTATCAATCTAAGGAATATCTATATTGAACACCCTTAAAAACAAATCTAAAATGTGTCCTAACTCTGCAAACCCTAAAATTTATTTACGCTGAAGGCATTTACTCTAGTAGAATTATGCCACATTCTGACGGTTGCACATATATGTGGTTATCTCAATTGTCCACCTAGTACGTTGTATCGTCAACCTTTTTGATCCCGTTCGTCCACGTTTGCGTCACATTTTTGGCCACACAACATTTCATAAGAAGAGGGGTCGGGTGATGAGTCCGTCATAACCACACATGTCGCCGCCCACATGGTCACATTGTCCTTCATGGATCCCTTGACATTCCTACACGACTTCGCAATCCACGACGACATGGATAAAATCATGATTTCCAACGATAAATACTACCTCCCAAGCAACATTGAAACCGCTTATAGAGCCAAATATATATAGTCGCGGACACACATGCTACAAATAATTTATTTATTTAATACATCATGTTTTATAATATTTTTTAATTAATTATTTATTCTATATATATACCGTTATTACTAATGGTATGTTTTATCATTTTTTAATATATATATATATATATATATATATATATATATATATATATATATATATATATATATATATATATATAGATATATATATATCATTTTTTTGTTTGAAAACCTAGCAAGTCAATGGATTGCCATAGAATTCTTTGGCTAAGCGGCCAAGGACTGAGGGGTTCCATTCCGCCAAAATCCGCCCGGGGTACGAGCTCGGCCTCATCCCTTAAGTATCTCCGAGCCTTTGCCTCAACAAGAATGTAACCTTGGTGGACTCTTTGTGAGCCAAGCAACTTCACCATTGGGTCAACGACCATTCGATATACATATCATTTTTATTAATGATACATTCTATATTTTTTTAAATTCTTTATTTATTATATATATATAAAATAAATTATATTTGTATATATTTATATAATAACATATATATATATATATATATATATAATATTTTTTATATTGTATATTTTTGTTAATGATATGTTTTTCATGTTTTTATTAAGCTCGAATTATATATAGAACTTGGAAATTTCAACTTTTGATTCAAGTCTTCATTTTACGTACCAAAATAAATGTCTTCTGATAGATGATCTTGAAATCATAGACATGCATGCATTTAATTTCCGCCATCTTATTGGTAACATTTTATTCATGTCTAGGTCTTAATATCTACCAAATTACATGTCACACAATTAAAATTATTTGACGTCGAGGGTCATTAGAAGAGAACACCTTTACGAATTTTGATGGAGGAAACCCTACTCATTACCTTGATATGCAGAGAGAAACCCTAAGATGGTGGAGATACATTAAGACAATTTTCTGATCCATACGGAGCGTGAAAATGCAATAAATTCCACCTACCATAGATCAAGAGAGATGGAGAATTGAAGTGGTAGAAAAGGACATTCAAGGTCAAATTGTTAAGAGACGAGCCAAGGTCTTATTAAAAGACCTAACATTGTTATGAACGTTCCTACAGTTACTCGAACTTGCAACTAAAAGAGGGGCTACAAAGTTTAACAAGAAGGATTTTTGGCTCATTCTCGACCAGATCTTAGACCTTGAACCTTTTGGAATTTTCCATTTTTACGCCAAAGATGATTCACAGGTGGGTTGGGGGGACCTCTGATGCATGTCAGAGAGATGTTCAAGTGAGATGAAGCGGGAGAGGAGGAAGGTGACTGCGGAAAAATCCGAGCCATCCAAAATTTCATCTACATCAAACAAATTGTCCGAAAGGAAAGTGATGCACGGTTTAAGGAGATTTAGATAACTGGCAATAGTGTTGGGTAGTGAATAGTGTGGGGGTCCTTGCATTAATCTATGAACCATGTTGTGATGTGATATAACATATAATCAAGTCACTAGAGCAGCTGGCAGGGTAGGTTGTGTGTCAAACAAGATATAATAAGGCCGCAATAAACAAGCCTCATTAAAAATGAGCATAGATTTGGATTTAGTTTGCATCAGTATTTTGATAAATTTTGTAGAAGCAAATGACTCAGAGTTTAAAAACTTAACTCTTCATTCACGAGCGAACACGATCAATATATAGATGTTTAAATGACCAAGCCCACTTTCTGCAAGTGTTGTAGCTTTTCATGAGATAGAACAATTTAAATGTGTAAAATTTGCATTCATAAGCGAACAATCACTACAAAATATTTTATCTTTGTTGAATATACCTTTTCCTGATCGATCGTGCCCCTTAAATTTTCCCATTCTCAGTGTTGGCCTTTGTTCCATGCACATTTTATCATGATGTCATGGGCTTTTGTTGTTTCAGGCCACAGGTAAGCGGACAAAGGAAATCCAAAGAGTGGAATTAGAGAGCCAGAAAATAAAGTCTCTTGGCAATTCTATGATGGTAGGTTACCATTGCAGAAGAATAAAAAGAAAAAGCAGTAGCAACTGAGGAACATCAGAAAGCAATCAAGCAAATCTAAAAAGGAAAAAAAGGGAAGAAATTGTTCACAAAATTATGATATAGAAGACTATGCATTGGAGCTTGGAGCTGGGTGTAGCTTAATAGATAATTACTCTTCCCACAATCCTCCCTTAAAGAATAGAAACTATAAGTAAAAATATGAATAGGAAGTGAAAGATTTGGGTGCACCGCATTTTGAATTTGATGATGTTGTCTAAGAGAAAGCTTTGTTATCAATGAAGAAAATAGTATATAGTTGGCACTTAGAAATACACGAAGCGTGTGTGAGATTGTTACAAACGACATTTTGAGCCGGCAAATAAGGATCTGAGTGCACTCAAAAGAGAGTTGGGATATGTGGCCCAAGGGAAAGCTTGGATATTGAAGGAGAAAGACCAGTTACTTAATAATCTCAAAGAGAGCCAAGAGAGAGTAGAATGGTACAAGCAAGATTCTAAGGCATCAATGAAAGATTTAATTAAACTGAAAGTAGAGATGAATGATAAGGAGATTTATTTTTCCAAATTTGAAGAGGATTTTAAAAACACAAATGTGGGTGCAAAAGACGAGGCTTTCAATAGCCATATTTGCATGGAACCATGTAATGAATCAAGAAAGCATAACATTTTGTATGTTTAGGTTTTTGTGCAGATGTGAATAGATAAAATGCGCGAGTGATGAAGCCTTTGGAGGTTCTTAGATGTAACAAGGTGCATGTCATCACAATATTAATAAAAACTTAAATTAGTCCATATTTTAATGCAAAAAAATGTTCACTTAAAATTTGTTTGGACCACGAGAAAAGCATTAGTGTTGGACTATAGTATCAATAATGTTCACTTTGTGCAGGGCCAGGTTGAGGTACAATACTTTGATTGAAAAAAAACCATAAACAAAGGTAAATAACATAATTTTCCACATGCTTTACATATATGCTAACATTATCTATTGCGCAGTTTTTGCAAATCTAGCTTGGAATGCTCAATCCTAGGTTCGACTCCGACATCAACCATTTCAAAATTGAAGTTGTAAACTATCAATGATGTTCACTTTATGCAAGGTCAAGTTGAGGTACAATACATTGATTGAAAAAAAACATAAACAAAGGTAAATAACATAATTTCCCACATGCTAACATCATCTATCGTACATACATAATCACATTTGATTTTCCTGTGATATGTGAAATTTGAAGCATGCGGATTTTTCCATAAAAGCTACACTAACTATGTTGTTTGGATGTTGTACAAATGAGGATCGACCGCTTGCTACCGCTTAATAATTTCACTTACTACGTGCAATGGCCAAGGCATCCCCGATGCCTTTGACCGTACATCATGTCGCTAGAAGTTATATAGATATGAGCAAATTTATTTATGCGTTTTTATATCTGGTATGTTATAATTAATAAGTATATGTCTACTTAAATTGGAACCTTCTTTAATTTAAATAATTATGGTTACAAGAAATCCATTAATTGTAACGAGAACTAATTTATGTAAAAGTTTCTCCATTTCAAAAAAGGATGAGAGTAAGATTAATGTCCGAAATAAAAATTAATTTGATATAATAAATACTCCCCAATTCTTAATACTATACATAAAAATGTCAATAATTCTTATTCAATATAAATGATGTAATATTTATCCCAAAAATTAAAATGGTTATCCTTTAATCAATATATATATACACAATAAAAATAAATTAAAAAACAACATTAAATAATTTTTTTTTTACGTCGAAAGGTGTTGTCTCAATAGAAATCCCGACCTCCCTTTGACATGCACAATAAAATAAGTGGACATGGTTATCAATTGTACATGGACGTCGATGAAATAAATCCCCTCCTTTACCGATCCAAGGACCTTGCGTTCACCAAAAAAAGGGTGTTTGTTCGTTGTAGGGTGAAAATCAATTACTCTTAATTGTATTATTAAAGTTCTCTTACGAAAGATAAATTTCACTTTTTTCAAGGTTTACTATCACATGTACCTTTGCCTCTGAGGGTTCCAATGAAAAACATATTAAATGTTGTCTAACCAAAAAAGTTAACATTTAAAAGTTATAATAAAATAATAGCAGATCCCCCTTTTCCATTTTTACTTCCGAATTATTCCATTTTTCCTTCCGAATTATTCCATTTCATTATGTTATGTACGACCGTTTTATGGTGCCATTTAGTTTATGGACAAGTTAATGACATTGATTGCGTGGCCCCTCGATATCGCTTTAAGTTAACGCTATACACCACTATTCAAAAGGTCGACAATATTTTTTTTTTGTTGAATCACTACTTCTTTCACCATATCCCACACCTATTACGCCCATGAATGTGAATGTTTATGAGGGGGAACCTTTTTCACATTCTTAAAATTTAAATAGAAACCATAATCATATATGACCTTGAAATCGACAACGTATTGAACCCAAGATGCGAAGAATTGCAGTTTTTAACATATGTTGACTTCAACATTGAACCAAAAAATGTATGTTTCCCTTTTAAGTATTCATTGAGAACACCTTGCTTTCTAACATATCTTCAGACTATATTACCACTATGCCCTGGGAACCATTTCCCCTTTCTTCATCTAACAGTTGACAAAATATGCACATGTTACATATTTTCCTCCTCATAAGAAACTCTGCTTCCTCAAAATGGTTCCACCCACTATTATCCTCTCCCAATTGCTTCTCCTCCCTCTAAATCCATCTTCTACGACCCTCTTCCTCCTTTTATGTTTTGGTCCCTCAAAATCAACCTCCTCTTACACTGCCCCTTTGGCATTCACATTGCACATTTCACGTGCAATTGCTAGTAATTTAAAAAATACATTGTTTGTTTTAGCTGTATTTACATGTGTCAGGGATGTTTCAGGGATTATATGCTTGATATAAACACATTTTTAGCAAAATATGTTATTTAAATATCTATGTAATGCTGCACTTATATTTATATTGAATGTGTTCGTATTAATAATGACGGTATTGCCAAGTTCTTTCACATCAAATGGAGACAGGCTGACAATTTTACAAAGTGTACAAATCGGTTAAAATAGGCAAAAAAACGTCTGGAACGAGTGTCAAATCTCAGCTCTGCTCCACTTCCCTGTGCTCCTCCATTTATAAGAGCAGACACACATTCAATTGATGATTACGTCCAAAGATAGCAGGGGCTTGTGGGGTCTTTTCCAGATCTACGTAGCCTGCAAGAACTATGGCAACTATTTGCAGTGGGCATCTAGAGAGAGGCCTTGCAGTCATCCTTCTTAATGGTGCAGTTAAACTAAGATGAATATTCAGGATCCGAGGAGCTTGGGACATCTGAAGTCAGAGACAATGTAAGTATTTGTTAGTACCATTACCAAAACAGAACAGAACAATCATAGAGAAGTAAGCAGTTATCAGATATGCTGGAATTGATTTTGCAAATGGTTGGACTGATTGGAGCCTAAACCATTATAGGCAGCCTTAAATGAAGGAAATGTGGTTGATGCCTACCTCAGAATACCATAGCAATAGGGCAAAACAATAAACAGAGCATTCATTAGGAATGCATTCTTAATACCATAGCAATCCCTGGAAGATACTTCTGGACAAATGCCACAACTTCCCAGTAGAACTGTGCAGCCTAAAGATAAATGGAATAGGCACAATATACCATCTCATGCTTCAATATATCATAAGGCTCTAATTGCATTCCCCGTCTGATGTATTCCCAATAATCATCACAGAGGCACTGTTGCAAAACCAATAAGAGGAATGCCAAGGATAGGGACAGGAACCCAAATTACAAGGAAAATGGAAAAGGGGGGAAAACAATGCCTGTCAGGATTCAGGACTGTGGGGGTCTGTTGAGAAAAACGTAAGTCTGTCAGGGAAGGCAGGGCCGCCTAGAAATCAATACTGCAGCCACTGATGAAGAAATAGTAAGAGGAATACGTATCAGGCAGTGACTGAATAACAATAATGTATGTTTATAAGGGCTATTACCAGGCTACATACCATCAGTGTAATTGGACTGCTTGCAGTGGGCAATGGCTCCTTGAATGGCACTCTGGAACTCCATCATTGTACTCTCACTATAGTCAGGCAATGCAGCATTCACATAAGCAGATGAGTCTCTCTCCTTGAAGAAATGTTTGTGAGCAGTTCTCAAGTTACCAGAGAATGAATGCTGGTTCTGACTACCCTTCCCTGAGCCTGAAAACCTATTGTTTCCAGCTCCAATGCAAACTCCAGATTTCTCCAGATATGCGTGCCTAGTTTTCTCATTATGCCTCTGAGAAATCTTCACATAAAGAGGCTTGATCATCTTCACATACTTAAGAACAATCTCCTTTACTTTTTTCTTATTCCTTACATTACTTTTACAATTTACAATCTTTCCATCCGGGTCCTCTGATTTCTTCTGAAAATCAGTGCTGCTCTCATCTCTCCCGGAATCCCTGGAATTACCTCTGGTAAGACGAAAAAACAGGGGAACTTCGACCACCTTGAATCTCACAGTAAAAAACTTGCTCTGTTTCTGCACAGAAGAATCCATGCGACTTCCATTTTCGGCTTGCAAATTCATGCCAACTTTGGCTGAATTTTTCATTCCAGACAGAGGTATCTTGAATTTTGAAGCAGTTCTGAGCAAGGTGGGGAAGTGGGTCTTGATCCCATTAACATTACCACATTGCTGAGATCCTTTCCCATCATCAACCTCGAGCTTTCCGACCGTGTCAGGAACTTGGCGTGGAAGCGTCTGGCTTTTGCACAGTAACTTATTTGCAGAAGAAATAGATTGATTTGGGTTGGGCTGAGTGGAGCTTGAAATTGACAAGTTACATTTTTCTGTCCACGGGCTGCTGTTCTCTTTCAAGGAACCACCACGACAGAGAGACAATGGAAAATCTATGTCAAAAAAAGGGCTGCCATGAGCTTGCTGGCTCTCTGGACTGTAATTGCTTACACTGTAATTTTCCATTGAATTGGGGCTCTTATAAGTCTTCCAATTCAATTTACTGCAATGTGGGTGCATCGGATTATGGAAGATCTAAAGACCCGAAATGGCATGGAGCACTGACATAGCTTACATAAGCCTAGGCCTAGGCCCTAGATCAGTCTGCTGAATTCAAACAGATGCAGAGGCATTCACTCATACATTTAATTTATGTCCGGATGTAATAGTTTCACCTAAACTTGTCTAGTCTTGACAAAGCTTAAACACAATTTTGCCTCCCCACCAAAAACATACTTTTAAGTCTTTTCCAGCTTGGGTATTAGGTAGTTGCTTTAAAAAATTGTCTTTTGTGTAAGGTGTCATGGTCCATAGTTGGTATTCAAATTTGAACCTTTTTGACTTCGCCATTGTTTAGTGAATGAAAATATTCATAGTTGTGATGATGGATGTGTCGCCACTTAAAAATGGTTTCATATTGTTTAATTTTATATTTTAGAATGTGTATTTATTGATTTTTGGTTTAATTTAATTTAATTTGTATATTGGCTTTTAATAGTTCTCACTTATTTTATCGTGGTTTTGATTATCATTATTTTATGTTATAAAATTTATTCATGTTTATTCTTTTTGTTTAGAATATTGGCTATATGTTTTGAGCATACTAAGATCACGAAGTGTGTGGTCCTAGAGAGACTTCACTAGGTGATTCTCTTTTTTGGCCTATCTTACTTTTATCTTATCATTTTTGTTTTTTCGACTCTTTGAGATTAGCTTGCACGTCAATAAGTTCTTAATTTTAATTTCAATTATTTAAAATATACATGCATCTTAGTTAAGTTGGGCATCTAACAATCTACATCTAGAAATCTAAGAAAACATTCATTATCTATCATGACATTAACAAAGTTTTGAACTGAAAGTTAGAGAAGGAAATTATAGTATTTACAAGCATTTTAGAGAATCAAGAATTCATTATAGCACTAAAGTCCATGCTTAGAGACATATTGCTTTGTATTGGTTTGTCAAATTACTCAACTATTGCAATTATTGGTGTAGTATTTTTAATATTATGTCAAATGGAGGAATATGATAAGAATCGACTAGGTGGAACACAAATCCCCTAAAAAATCTCCCTTTTGTGTAGGTTCAAATTTGATTTCCCAGTGATTTGAGTGAAAACGTAAATTTTTGAGAAAAAAAAATTAGGCCAATCTAGTCATCATGGAAAATTTTAATTTTTAGCACTTTACCAATAATGTCAAGTGCATGATTTGTTTATGCCAAAAATGTCAAGTGTATGACTTGGATACTTTGACATTCGTCGCTATGAGTTTTCTGAGTTCTCTTTGTCTCTCTCAAAACCTCTAATTTCCGTGGCTAGATTTTTAACAACTATCTCTCAATTTCTAGATAAGCCAACTATTTATCCTTTCATCTTACTCCATTTTTCAATAACTAATTAGGCCTTATTTATTGATTAATATACATTGTAAGCCTGATTGATTTTGATTCTGATTGGCCTAATATAGGTACATGTATTTGCATCTTTAATGTAAAATCCATTTTCCCATAACACATTATGATGAACCTGCATTCTCTTGTATTCAACCTTAGCATTTCACATTTTGGTGAAGTTGTGCTCTCTTAGACCCCTCTAGTGTTACATATATCTCCTTAAGATAAATATAGATTTTTTTTTTTTAATTAGGATTTATTCTATTGCTTTCATCTAGATTTCGTCACGTTAGCTGCATCATATGCCATTTTATACCTTAATATTATCTTTGTATGATATTCTTCCCAAATCCTACAATGCTTGTGTGGTATGTGCGCGTGTGTGTTCAATGAACCATTTTATTCTATTTTATGCCACCAATATTAATTAGACCTAAGGAGAAAATGAGAAAAAGTGCTATGATTAATCATGAATTTATTGATTGTGTTGAAATTCCTTTAGTTTGGCCTTGTTTGAAAAACAAAATTGATGCAACCACGGTCAAGTTTACCAAAGAAGGGATGTCTTCTGTCATACAACCCTTGATAGAGTAGATCTCACAAAAAGGTGTGATCTCAGACACTACTTATAAACTAGAAATAAATGACAATATTTCTATTAAATGCAAGAAAATTGAATTACAAATTTAGCTACATTTCCAATAAACTCCAATTACAGTCTTCTATGAGACTCCACAAGGAGTTTGCTAAGAGATCTCGACCTAGACCTATCATAAGCTTGAAAACTCTGTTAAAATCTTGCAAAACCAAAATATGGCTCACAATTACAAGGAAATTCAACCTGATGCCTTTGTTTTGAGGTTTAGGCTTAAGAAAATACTTTACAAGTATGCATCTCCCTTATATTTATACAAATGACATGTGTTGGATGGAGAGTAAAGATACTGTACGACAGAAAAGTGACATGTGAGGATGATAATCAGCAAGTGACCTTCCCCGTACCTGACCTCTCGAGGTCGTGCCGAGACAGCCGGTGATTTGTAATTCGGGTGACTTAGATGAAGTCACAGCCGGGATTATGGTCAGTTTTCTATGATAGAAAAGCTACAAGCGAGGATGAGAATCGGCAAGCAATTAATCATGGGAGGATCAGTGACTAAGATCTGGTAGTGTGATCTCCTGGTAGCTAAAATGACAAAGGGGAGATTTAGAGGCTATGAGCGGGTAACATAAATTCCCTAGTGATTTACCCTCCTTACTAGAATTTAAGCGTTTAATCTAGTTATGAAGTCTCCAAATTAACTTAAACTGAAAATAACAATTTATACTACTATTGAAAGGGAAACTAATCTAAACAAAACATACGATTGAAACATTATAATTACAAGCAACAATTGAACTAATTTATACTAAAACTAAACAAGCGAGATAACCCGGTGTGGTTATTCACCTGTGTAGATGTGTGAATCTAAATAAAAGATAGCTAATTAACTTAATTGAAAACCTTCAATCCTACCTCAGAAGTGAGGAAGAAATCATAGTTTCTCAGAAACTATCATTCCTCACAGCTTCCCTGGCAATATTGAAAGCGAGCTTAACTGAAATAAAATGATTCACTGCTCTATTTGATAATAACTTTGACAATTTAAACCTGGAGTTTACTGAGCAGAGGCAAATCCAGTTTTGTTGTAACTTGTCCCCTCAGAGTGATCTCTTCATTCTTGCGTGTTCACGTGAATCCAGAAAGAGTAGGAGTATAGCAACATTGGCAAGGGAAGACACTGGGACGACAATTACTTTGAAGTAAAAATGGCACAAAGCACAAGTAGGAGAGGGATGGCGCAAGTGAACTGGCTTGGCCTATGCGATTCCTAGCAGGGTTGTTGCAGCAATGATAAAACAAAATGATAAACAACAGGTACTCAAACAATGAATAATAGCAGCTTCAGAGAAATACAACGAAGTACAAGTAGGAGAGGGATGGCACAAGAGAACAGAGCTTGGCCTATACGATTCCTAGCAGGATCGTTGTCGGTGTACAATGAGGCATAACTAAATACTCAGAATTCTAATCCATGCTAAAATAAAATGATTCATAAAATAAATCTAGGACTGAGTATTGAAGACTAAAGCTCAAGAATGAAGACTCCAGACCAAAGAACCAAGACCATTGACTTGTAAACAAGATGCATATTTATAGCATTTGCAATGACTAGAAGGCAAGTTCAAATTGAACTCTCCCACCATTAAACAAAGATAAATCACTGTTCAGTCGGCAAAAACATAAATACAAGCTTTAGTGGTTGAGAAATGCGGGTGAAAATTGAATTTTCAAGCTTGACGCGATCGTCGGAACATTCTGGAAAGCGCACATAGGACCGCCGCTCTGAGCAGGGCGGCGGTTACAGGACCGCCACCCTGCAGGGCGGCGGTTTCGTCACTGAAGGTCAGGAGGCCAAGGAAAGAGGGAAAAAGGGGAAAACAAAGGGTGCGGGGGCTAAGCGGGGCATGCGGGATGTTAACACATACTCCGAGGGATTTTTCAGATCTCGAACACCTTGCGAGGAGACCTGCATCATCATCGGGGCACTTGTTACACTGTTCTGGCAGTACAGTACCTTACAATTTTGGGTACGTACATATTGCCCCCTCGGAGAAGCGTTTTAGCCATGAAGAGGCATAAAATGGTGGGTCCGAGTATGGCAGTCCCGAAATGGAGAGTTAGAAGCTATACCTTACTTGCCCGTGTGTCGAAATGTCGCCAACTTTCACATGCTTTTCAGAATGTATGCAATGGATGAAAAGTGATAATAAATGTTAAATAGAATGTTTTTACTTTATTTACTTTTGTAATGCTGATATGTGATGACGATCATGTAGTTTTGAACTTTTGGCCTCTTTGGGCAATGTCTGTGATTTCTTCTTATGTTGGCAAAATGTGATGAATGTATAGTGAAAAAGAGATGAACTTGCCCCAATCCCAAATCCACGCAACTAGTAAGATGCGAGGGCTCAACACCAAGAATTGGGAAGGGCACAAGTTGTATGAGTTTGATTTGAGTGGAATGATGAGAGACATACAAAACAAGAACAAGAACCAAATTTGGACCTACACACCCACCCTACTCAAAACTACTACCAAGCTTAGAAGGCCACTTACTTTTCAGTTTATCTAGACTTAGATTCATAAATGGCAACCTAGTTGACAAAATCTGGTTTTGAGGATTTGATCTCTTTGGAATTTAGATGTTTGGATATTTGCCTTCTTTTAACAGAATTTGACTTGTGTTTTTAGCATACCAAGATTTGTTAGTTTGTGTGACTGGACCCCCCACACCTTGCCTCACGCCACTAGTAAGAAGCATGGGTTTGTCACCAAAGGCAAGATACAGGCGAGTAAGGGCACTTCTTTCCTTTCCCAACCTCACATCACCAGTAAGAGATGTGGGCTTATCACCGAAGGTTGATGGGGCAAAGAAGTGTGTAAAATAAAATATTTTGTTTGCTTGGCGCTTTTGATTTCATTTGATTTTGACATTTCTGATCTATGACTTTGGGATATCCTTTTGTTCCAAGAGATTTTAAGAGGGATAGATGTGACACCAAGAAGCTTCTAGAACAGACCGTAGGCAAGGACAACTTTACCTAGTAGAAAGAAAGAGCAAAGCCAAGTATGCAGGTCTTGGTATGGTTTCCGTCAATGTTTGTCTGTCAAACTTGATGAGAAGATTTGAAAGTACTTGATGATTTTTGAAGAGATGTGATTTGAATATTTTTGCCAATATCTTCAGAAATTTGTAACAGATTACTTAAGAGTAAGTTCCTGGACTACAATATTTATGAAACGAGTGAACAAAATGAACCAAATAAATTACTAATGTAATGCAACTGCAACCATGTACATATGAAAATGCAGGTGGAACCATATGTCATGATGTCTAAGGTGAAGAAAGTTGACGAATATCGAATTCTTCACCCCTAGAAGTACACAGTGGAGAACCATTATCCTCAAATTTTTGATTTTCTTGACGAGGGCCTACCATTCTGGGTTTGAACTTACAACCCTTGCCCAGAGGTGTATATGTCCCATTATTAAAAAAAAAATTCTGAAAGAGGCATTCGCATACCTCTTTGTCATGTTTTTGAGAGATGACATGTGGGTGAGCATGACTATGTTGCTCGACCTTCTCTCTCATAGTGAGCATTGTGTTAATGATGAGGTCTTGCCCCATGGATAGGGAAAACTTAACTTTAGACACACATGGGTCGAAGCTAGACTTTAGAATAGGGTAGTTCCTAGAGATGGTTTTGATAGGCATCGTTTCAATTTTAAATTTCCCTTCTTCGTTTGTTAATTCTATCATGTTTATATCTAGATTTAGGTCATCGGCAGGAAGAGGTGCTATACTGAGAAGACTACCCATTCCCTGTGGTTCGAATGGGAGAAAGATCGGTTCGTCATTCTCCAAGAGTTTCATAATTCCTGCTGTGGTTTTAGTGGAGACTATTTCCACAGAAATTGACTTATCTTTATTTGTCTTTGCCACCTCGTATATTAAATCATAGGATCTTACCGGTTTAGCATTTGTAGGAACTTCATCTCATGTGGAGAAAATATCCGGTAGGGGTTGTGAAACATACTCCTTTTTCTGAGTTGTTGCATTAATTTCACACTCAACCTCTAGCTCAACTAATCCCAAGATTTTTGTATTACCATTTGAACCTAGGTTAGGAGCAACCTGAGAGTTGTCAGGGGTTGAGGCATCTTGATTGTTATTTCTTATTATGATACCTTTGCTTTTCCCGTTTGGATCTAACCTGTTATTATTAGAATGATTTGGGAGAGGATCATTGAAGATCTTGAGAGGTGCATTTTGAGTGGAAACTGATCCCATACCAAGTGGCAGTGTAGGATTTTCTAGAAACATATCTACAAAGAGTTGTTTTTGCTCTTCTGGTAGACGTTGCAAGAATTTGTTGTAATCGTGGCAAGTCCTAGTATCATGACCCCTGATTTTGTGGAAACCACAATATAGATTGGGATTATAGTTCCGTGGTCGTCGGTTTGAATCCTGTTGTCGCCCAACGTTCTGATTGGGCTGTTGGTTGTTATAGTTGAAATTTCGAGGTTGTGGCCTTTGGTTTTGGTTTTGATATCCATCTGGGCCCCGAGTAAGGCCTTGTGGATGGATTTGCTGTTGTGGAGGATGATTAGAATCCACCATATTGATCGCTGGAGTGAAGTTATTATTGCGTTGATTGTTAGCAGGTGCCGGGGTGTTGATAACATTTGGTCCTTTGACTTGATCAGTGACTCCATCTATTGTAACCACATGGTTTTCATTAAGGATCTTGGGTCCTTGATCGGTATTCCCAACATTAGGATAGGTCATAGTGTTTTGATTAGGAGTGATTAACCTCCCGTTTGTTCCATAAGTCTTACGACCACTATCAATTGCTGCTTGATCTATTCGAAGAGCGCTCTCAAGTACTTCATCGTAAGTTCTTAGTGGGAACTTCTGGACTTCTTCCTTCACCTCTCTGTTGAGAGAATGAAGGAATAAATTGCATAGTTCCATCTGATCCATATTTGGAGCACTTGCCGAGGAATAAAGGACTGTACGCCACCTTTGGATGAAATGGGCAATAGATTCATTGTGTTCTTGTTTGATGTGTAAGAACTCCCTGATTCCTGTCCTTAACAGTTTGTTCATGTCAAATGCATTAATGAACTCTGATACGAGTTGTTTAAATGAATGGATGGAGGCTTCAGGTATTCTATAATACCATTCGAGAGCAATGCCTTCCAAGGTTTTGGGGAATATTTTAGCAACAACCCCATCCCAAGGGAGTAATTCTTGTATGGCTGTAGCATAAGCCTTGATATGTGCATTTGGATCTCCATCACCCTTGAACTTGGGTAAATCAGGAAGAGGTCTTGGAAGCATGACGCTTCGTACGGTGAAGTCTAAGGGTTCCTTTAGATATTCTGAATAAGTCCCTATCGCATAGCTTTCGACCATTGATGGTGTTTGCTGAGGGAGTGGTGGTGGGATAGGTTGTTGATACGGTGCAGCGTATGTGTTGGCAGGGGCATAGGGAGGTCCCTGCGTTTGAGAAAACATGCCGGGAGAGGAGAACATATCTCCTTGTGGTGATTTAGAGTATATGTTTAAGTAGGACGGGGTATTGTCAAGGAATGGATTGTTTGACACCAGACCTGGAGGAATAGTGTTAGAGATGGTGGGCCTTGTTGGCGTTTGTTGTGGATATTGAGGAGGCATGCCTAACATGCCTATTCCTGTAAGGAGATATACTTGGCCAGAGTGGTATGGAGGATTGGAACTTTCTGTTTGTATGAACGGAGAATTTTGACCTGCTTGAGCCAGTTCTAACCCTCTCACTCTTTCTACTAATGTTGAAATGACTTCATTTGGTGAAGTCACGGTACTTTGCCTGAGCGGCGTTTGTTGTATACCTTGGTGTTGTAAAGGTACGTGATATCCTGTCATAAACTGATTGCTATCTTGCCAAGTTTCTCCAAGAGTATTTCCTATAGGCAGCGGCATAGAGGTATTTTCTTGAAAAGAGACCTCGGATTGTATTTGTAAACTCCCTATAGGTGGATACATATTTTGGAAGTGTTATTCACTTTTAGTGAAGTGTGCTAAGTATTCCTTGTCTAGAAAGGGGAGTGGGTATGATTATTTGCTGATCTGTGGTCTGAAAAAGACTCGAGGAGATGAAGAGGATTATCTAGTAAACATCATATTATTAGATCTTGAGGGGTTGGCTATTGTGTTTATACAGGCTGATCAAAATCCTCAATTCGGAACAAAGAACTTGAGCTAGTTATTTGAGGGGGAGTTTGCGACGACAAGTAATTACTTTAAGAGTTATCAGCCCATTCAAAAAGTAAGGGCGACGATTGTCTATTTGTTTGACTATAGTTTACTTCAAGACCTAAGAGAGGTCTGTCATATGCATCATATCCTGAAATATTCGGGAGGTATATGAATACCCATAGAATAATGGGAAAGAGTGAAGGTGGATGAAAGGTATACTAAAGAAATGAAAAATAAAAAAGGAAGAACTGTTTGTTCACAGCGGGTTCACCAATTTTGTATGATGGAAAAGTGACATGCAAGTATGGGAATCTACATGTACCTCTTCCTCATACCTGACCTCCCGAGGTCGTGTCGAGACAGCCGGTGGATGTGACATGCGGGTGACTTAGACAAAGCCACAACCAGTATTATGGCTAGTTTTCAACAATAGAAAAGCTATAGGTGAGGATGAGAATTGGCAAGTACCTTTCGTATAGCTAATTGTAGAAGGATCAGTGACTAAGATCTTGTAGTGTGATCTCTTGATAACTAAATGAAAAAGGGGAGATTTAGAGGTTATGAATGGGTAGCATAAATTCCATAGTGGTTTATCCTCCTCACTAAGATCTAAGTGTTAATCTAGTTTTGAAGTCTCCGAATTAACTTAAACTAAAAATAACAATTTATACTACTGCTGAAAAGGAAACTACTCTAAACAAAATATATGATTGAAACGTTATAATTACAAACAACAATTAAAATAATTTTATATTAAAACTAAACAAATGAGATAACCCGGTGTGGTTATTCACCTATGTAGATGTGTGAATATAGATAAAAGAAATCCAATTAACTTAATTGAAAACCTTCAATCCTACCTCAGAAGTGAGGAACAAATCATAGTTTCTCATAAACTATCATTCCACATAGCTTACCTGGCAATATTGAAAGTGAGCTTAACTGAAATAAAATGATTCACTACTCTATTTGATATGTCGTAACTAGAACTTTGATAGCTCAAACCTGGAATTTATAGAACAGTGGTAAATCCAGTTATGTGTGATTTCGTCCCCTCAGTGTGATCTCCTCATTACTTCATGTCCTCGTGAATCCAGAAAGTGTGTATATGATAGTATTAACAGAAGATGGTATTCAAAAAATGGTAGCTTTGGATTTATACTGAATATAATGCGAGTAGGAGAGGGATAGCGCAAGTGAACAAATCTTGACTATGTAATTCCTAGTGGTATTTTTTACAGGAATACAATGCAAGTGTGGTGAGAGTTTTAGAATCTATCCTTGTGAAAAAACAAAACCTATAACTTTAACGGATTCTAGTATAGAAATGAAGCTATTTTATGCTAAATTTGATTGCATGGAGAAACAATGGAACAAGACTGAAACAAGAAGATTGAACGACTTCTAAACAACAAAGGAAAACTAATAACTGATGCAAAACATGAAGCTAGTAGAATTCTAAGCAAGAAATTAAAAGACTACATAAGAGAATTGAGAAGATGAGGGGCCATTTGCTTGAAAACAAGCTGGCTATTTATAACCAATGCATTTACCAGAGGGTAACTCCCATTTGAACTCTTTTACTATAAACAATGGAAAAACACTATTATTAGGGAACCAAAAACATTAATGCAAGCCAAAGTGGTTGAAGAAAGCGTGTAAATTTGATGATTTACATTTGACGCTATCGTCGGAAGAATCTGGAAAATGTGAACAAAACCACCACCCTGTGTAGGGTGGTGGTTATGGAACCGCCGCCTAGGCAAGGTGGCGGTTTCGTCACTGAAGCCTAAAATGCAAGAAAATAGGGAGAAAAGGGCAAAACAAAGCACACAGAGGCTGAGCGGGGCATGCAAGATACAAATGTATACTTGGCAAGCTTTATTGGATTCCAAACACCTTGCAAAGAGACATGTAACATCATTGGGGCATGTGTAACATCATTCTGGTGGTGCAGTACCCTACAATTTTGGGTACGTACAGTTCCCATGCAATTTTTTTGTGAGTAGGTGAATCTGAAGTTCTAAATTTGAGCTGGATTTTGCTTGTTCAAAACTTGAGTTTTACAAAATCAACATAACTTGAGTGTTTTCTTCACTCTAGCCTGAAACTTATCATGAAGCATCATGGCTACCTATTCTATGTATGTTAACTCTCATCCAATATTTAAATACTTCTAAATCTTCCCATCCACAATGACTTAATTGTGTTATCATGTTTTGTCTTCACCTTCTTATTTCCCAAGGACCATAAAAAATCATCAAACCTTTGAGATATGACCTAAAAATTCTCATAAAAATCATATTCAATTTCATTATTCTCTAACCATGCTTGACCATGACTACCTGCTCCATTTCACAAGCCACTACGCAATACATCGTGTTCTAAGACTAGGAATAGGCCTAGAATGACCTCACAAAAATATGACAACTCATTAAATGACCATGATGATCATATGAAGACACTTGGAAACCTCTCACATGTCATACTAATCATTTTTTACCTCATTGATACCTTATAATAACTTTGGAATGCACATACCATGACCATGTCTACTAGACCAAGCTCTAAGGCCCCATAATACTTCACTAAATTAGGAAACTAATAATCAACCTTTATGCTAGACACTGAATAAAAAATCACGGAGACTCACATGACACATCAACATCCTTTTCCATTAATGGCTTTGGAATCAATGAAAACACTAGGACACAATGGCCATCACAAGGCATCATAGTACTTCACCAAATTAGAACACTACTAATTAACCTTCATGCTAGGTAATGAATAACACCTCATGAAGACTCACATAACACATCAACATCATTTTCCATAAATAGATTTTACACCAATGACAACACTGAACACAATGTCCATTAGATGATTTATTTTTATTACACATTTTGTAATTATTATTCGCTGGATGCTTATTATTTTGAATTTTCTTATGTTGATTACATGACACATTATACATGATAGTGATGATGATACGATTAACATGTGCTCGTAGTTGATATTCCACTCATATTTTATTTTTTTAGAGAATCATATTTTATTTTTTTAGAGAAACCTCTTTTACTATTTCACAATAGAGTTAGCACCATGATTATTGAAAAAAGCACGATGAAAACCCCATATGCACGTAAAAACACACACACAATTAATCTAGCAAATCAAAACAAACACAATATACAAAATAGTTGATACATCATGGCTATTAATAAAATAATATGTAAAAAAAATACTTGTAATTGATTAGGAAATAAAAACAAAATACATAAAGTAAAATAAACCCAATATACAAGGTAAATGTATGCACCAAGGCTATGAATAAACCAAGTTGTAAACATAAATAGTTGTAATTGGTAAATAACAATAACCATGTAAAAAAATATTAAATAAAGACATTTAATCATTCCCCTAATGTGTTCCATAGTTAGGATTGTGCATATATAAATACCCACTAGAAGGGATACATTCAAAGGTATTGGATTAGACTAAAGAGTGGGGGTCGAGTGACACTCTTGTTGGATGTTGGATCATATTGAAGATTGATATGAGAGTTCCTCCAAGCAAGGATACCTGAAAGGAAGAACGTAAGAGCTTATATTTCCCCAAGTGAGGCTTCATGCAAAGTTTTTATTTTACTTTATCCACAGCAAGGATATATTCTAAGGGTAAGAGGGTTATTTGATAATCGTGGGATAGTTGGAACAATCACTATGATAGGAGTTGAAAGGTTGATATTGTTGATTTTTTTTATAGTTGCTAATATTTTTTTGAATGTTTTTTTGGATTTTGAAATGTTTTGGATGATCATGGACCCCTCTAAACATTCTCAAGAACATAATATCTCTAGGAGATCAATGTTTAAAGAAAATGGATATTGATAAATATTAACATTGAATAAAAGTTATACGTCATATTTAGTAGGGGAAAATGAAATAAAGTGATTTGGGATGGAAAGATACAAAAGATAGGGTGAAGGTATAATTGTATATGTGGTTGTGTAAAAATTCCCCCCAGCACCAAGGGGTAGGTATTTGTAGACACAAAATCATGCACTTGGGTATATTTCTAGGTCTTAAAGCATGTTAGCATTTACATGATTCCTAAATAAGAAAACTAGTGGTTGACAACTATCTTAGGCCTCTTTTCTTTGTATCTTTCTTTATATTTAGTATTACACACCCTATAACCCAGTCTGAATTTAAATTATTTATATTTTATGGATTCAAACATCAACTCCTAGCCAAGATAACAACACCCAGGAACTCTTGTCCATCTTGGGTGCCCCTAACCTTTTTTACCTTACTCACTCTTTCTGGGTATATTTTATCTTTTGGGCATATTTTTCACTTATGGTTCAGCCTTTTAGTTTTCAATTATTAAATTCAAACAAGGTAATCATATAAATACATATTTATGTGTTCAAAATCAAGGATCGAGTACTAAACATTACTATTACAACCTAAGCATGTATTCCAAAGGCACTAAAGCACCTCAAACGAATCCATCTAGAATCCATTCAAGGGAAAGGGGCTTCATAATTCTTCATACATAGCATAGGAAGGGGAATTCTATTCTATTTCATCCACACATACTATTACATTGCTACATTCTAGGTCTAGCTCGCTATCATTTTGTGTAACTTGCACAAGGGAATCCTAGGACACAATTTCTACACACACTCACAAGAACTACATGGAGTATGAGATGTAGTGCATTTCTCAGTCATAATTTCAATCTTCAGGTGACCATCGCGATCAGTCCAACTCCCCATTTAGCATATTTTTTTAAATATTTGATGTGGTTTGTGGGCTTGTGCAAGTGAACTTCTCTTTTGCAGGTTATAGGTACCTTCATAATTCAAAGAGCGAGTATCAGGTGATCAACATGAAACAACTGCAAAACTCTTGTGACACAATAAAAACTAGGTCCTGAGCATTTTCATAGTCACAGGCACCTAAATCCAGTCACCAACGCCCAGGCACCTCGATCCAGCTGTGGGCGCCCCTGTCTGACATTGTTCCTATGTTCAAGAATTTACGATGAACAGTTACGACATTTTTTTCATCCTATTCAACACTTTACCTTGCCCAGATCACTTCCTGTTCACTCGGAAATCAACTTAGTGTTCTTATCTGTCCTTTTCTTAGGGTTTCATACTTTACATGCTAGTTTTCTTGTGTCATAGTGTATATTAGAAATTGAACATCATTTATTATAGTAGTTACTCTACAATCATATTTAATTCAAATTACATTAAATCATTTGGTGAACCTGTCACTCAAATTCAACCTTCCTCCTATGGCTTTCCTTTTATGCTCGTCACTTGTATTGGTCGTTTTAGTTGCTTTTAGTACACTAGGCTTCCTCCATATTTGTGTAAGTCCTCTACATCAATGGATGAATCTTCCAACCCTTTGTTTAACTAAAAAAAATTCCCCCTTGAGAACATTGAAGCTTATGATAATGAACACTCATATGATGAGGATACTAACAATGATCAAGAACAAGTAGACAAGCTCACCAATTTCCATCAAGCATTGCACACTAACCCATTGCATATTCCACATGTTCTCAATGATTTACTTACCATTAAAAATTATTGAGATGATGTTTATGTCCCTCTAGTAGGTTCCTCCTTAGATGTCATGGCCTCCACCCAACCCCTTAATATTCCCACTTCCATTGCTACCACTACCACTCCTCTCATCACTCCCAATACCTATAATACACAACCTGGTTCCGCTTCCGACACTCATGACTTAGCTTCTTTATATCAGGGTCTAAAAATTCAAATCCTTTAGTTACAACAAGCTACTTCACACTCCTCTCCATATTTTGATTCCTCCCTACTCCTTCACACCCCTTTTGCACTGACCATATCCACTTACTAAGTGCCTCCTAAATTTTTCACCCCTAAGCTACCCACTTCTACAACGATGCCAACTCTTACTAAGCAACCTCCTCTAAAAATAAATCCTTCCCCTCCACCTCTCAAGTCTTCCATGCCGTTACCAATTCCAAATAAGCAATCACTCTCTAAGAAGGACCAACAAACTCTACATAACCTCTTTGAACTGCCTACTGTCAACCCAAAATCCAACACTGGTCTTACTCTTACTCTTACCTACCATTGTGACAACAATATGATTTCTTATGATAATTTCCAAGCCTCATGCTACGCCCTTAACCTATTACTTATATCAGGATATGAGTAGCTGACTTGTGGCTTACCATATTTATGTTTACGCTATATCATTTATAATTTCTCATACTTAGTAGGTTGGGCTCGGTGATGGCGATAACATATGAATAGTATGCATATAGGGGATTGTAGGTCAGTAGTTGATCATCATTCAAGTATTTGAGTCTTATTGTATGAATTTGGAGGTTGCCCCCTCGAAGTGGCAAAGCTATTTTACATTACATATTGAGATCATTTACTACAATATTATGTTATTTGGTGTTCTATTTATGCTCACTAATTATGAATTATACAACTAATCTTTATTACAAGCGGTATTAGAGTTGCGATCTTGGCCAAAATTAAAGTAAAAACCCTAGATTTTTGGTTTCAGATATATCTTTCGAGACCAGAGAGAATTTTTCAGATATTTTTTACCAGAGTTGCATACCATACATTCCAAGTAAGATTCCCTGAAAAATTAAGACTTTTTTGATTTATTTTGCAAAATCTATTGCAAATTTCAGGGTTTTTCATAACATTGCTCTCTAGGCTGAATAGGTTGTGGCAAGTTTTCCAATTTGCTTTCACATTATCTCAGAAATCCCTCATAAAAATATTGGTATTATCTTCTTTCGATGTTGTTTCTACTATTCAACTGACATTTGTATTGCAAACCCTAAGGCATCATAGCTTTTGACATCACAGCGGGGCCTTCCACAAGAGCCAAAAATAATTTGGTCACTCCAGGTAAAACCCTAGATAAAGATGGGGTAACTGATACAAGATTTGGAGTCAAAAAGGCTAAATACAGATTCCTCAGCACTAAGGTTTACCTATTTTTATCATAAGGTGAGCCAACTCGAGTATAAACCCATGAAATGTACAATCTGAGATGGCTTGTAAAGGAGACATAGACCAAATCAATCAGAGGTTGGAAGATATCACTGCAATGCATATAAAGGGTAAGAATCTACTGGAGAATGCACAAGTTTGCACAGCAGAAACACCGAATATATTATTCACATCATATCTTACATTCAGATACATTTACATATATATAGGACATATAATTCCTATATTTTAGGAGGTAGCCTTAACTACTTCTCCCACGAATATCTCCCACACTCTATATACGTGAGTGGTTAAAACTCACCAACAAATAATTGTTATATGTTGTTTTATATAACAACCATATAACATAATATACTAAAAATGACTATTTCACTCACACAGCTATATGTATATCTATCTGCTATTGAGTTATAAACTCATATAATAATATTATTACAAATATTATTCAATCCATACAAATGGGAGCACTAACAAAGTTCCTTGTCCCAACAAAGAATATGTCCCAAATCAGTCCCAACTCAACCAAGGAGGATCTTCAGTTCATAATAATGGGCAAAATAACCATGATTGGACCACTTTTCCAGCCCAATCATAATCCAACTTATTCGTAACCACGGAACCTGGTGCACATCAATTTGATGGGAAGGATCCAATGAATTGGATATTATAAAATGGAGAACTTCTTTGAGTTACATAAAACCCCATTAGGAAAAATGGTGACCTTAACATCCCTGTATGCTTTGTCACCAGACCAATCCTCGTTGGTATCAATGGTTACTGTGCTTAGAGGAAGAAGAGTTGTCTCAGTGTCTTACTTGGACAGTTTGGTTACATGAGGAGTCCTGTTACAATGTACACTATAGTTACCAATGTTTGTAGATAACTCACTTGTAGTCATCTTGGATCAAAGGTTAAGACAAACATGCTTAGTCAAAGATCTATGTAGCATCAACGTCACAGAAACCTATTCCTTCCAGGGTGGAGAATCATTACATAAGAGAACTGTACACACCCAAAATTGTAAAGGTACTGTACTGCCGGAACAATGTAACAAGTGCCCCAATGATGATACAGGTCTCCTCGCAAGGTGTTCGGGATCCGGAAAAGCTCTCAGAGTATGTGCATTAACATCCCGCATGCCCCGCTTAGCCCCCGTGTCCTTTGTTTTTCCTTTTTCCCCTCTTTTCTTGGCCTTTTGCTCTTCAGTGACGAAACCGCCGCCCTGCCGCCCTGATCAGGGCGGCGGTCCTGTAACCGCCGCCCTACTCAGAGCGGCGGTCCTTTACGCGTTTTCCAGAAAGCGTTTTGACACTGACTCACGTAAAGATCAACATTTCACCAGCTTTTCCTTGCCGACTTGGGCTTGCATTTATGTTTTTGGTCCCCTGGAATAGTGTTTGGCCATTGTTTATAGTTTTAGAGTTCAGTTTGGTTTTGATCTTTGGGTGAATGAAAGCTATAAATAAATGGCTTGTGCTCAAACAAATGGTCTGACCCCTCATTCACTTTCATGCTTTCATTTTCATAGTTCAGTCTTTTATTCTGTTTAGAAGCCATAGTTTTAATTCTTTGCATGCTTAGTTAGCATTGTTCAGCTGTTGGTAAGCCACATATCCAGCTTGTGCAAACAGTGTTGTTGTTTTATCCAATCCATTGGAGTAGAATAGCTTAGGAAGCCATTAAAGTTGGCAGGTTTTTCTCCTCAAGAAGGATAGTTTCAGGTTCTGGACGCTTTATGTTGCATGACTCGCAATAAATCCCGCTAGGAATTGCATAAGCCAAGCTCTGTACTCTTGCGCTATCCCTCTCCTACTCGCATTATATTCGGTCTGCATTCTGAGCTGCCTTTGTCCCAAAATCTACTTCCGGTGATGTTAGCATTACACGCTTTTCTGGATCCACGTGAACACGAAAGAACGAGGAGATCACACTGAGGGGACAAGATCACACACACCATCGGATTCGCCACTATTCTGCAGAATCCAGGTTTTAACTTTCAAAGTTCTAGTTAGAATCATATCAAATAAAGTAGTTAATTGCTTCATTTCAGTAAATTCTATTCTCGATATTGCCAGGGAAGCTGTGGGGATTGATAGTTTCTGAGAAACTATGATTCACTCCTCACTTCTGAGGTAGGATCGAGAATCTCGCAAATAGATTAAGCAAGCTATTTCATTGTTTAGAATAGATCTACAAATTGCACAGACAAATAACTACACTCGGTTATCTTGTTTGTTTTAAATTTTATCTTAGTTGTTATTTCTAGATACGTTTAAATAGCTGCTTTCTCTAAAATCATTAGAACAGTTAAATACAAAAATAGAAGTTATATATGTCTTAGGTAGTTATAATTTGTTTTGTTGCAGTTAGATTTACATTTTGTTTTGTATGACAATCACGGGACCTCGGGAGCCCAGGGAATACGTATTTGAGCCAATCGTACCTCAACCCAACCTCGTCACAGCAATAGTTGACATAGACCAGAACCTTAGAATACAAGTCTTCCAAACAACAACATATTTACAACTAATCAGTTGTAAGTTGAGAGGGTTAAATATAGAAGACGACCAAGCACACACGTTTTGGTCAAATTAACCGAACTACAGATTGCCCTAGGCAAACATTCACATGACTGTAGAAGGGTTCGAAAGAGAACAAACCTTTGGTTGTGATCCTTTGGTCCCACAGCCAGGTGTAGGAGACACTCTCACAGACATAGATACTAGTTTAAGAATCCAAGTTGCACGAACACTTGTGAGGTATTCCGAGAAAATCACGCAGTTATTGAGTTTAAACATAGAAGTTGAGAAAGCATACGATTACTGGATAGTAGGGATTAGGACTTGATTTCATACATGACCATAGCAGGACCACAACAACCAAGAGTCTACGGTTGTGATCCACAGAGTCCCACAGCCTAACGAATCCATAAATCAATTAGATATAGATACTAGCCTACGCACATTAGTATTCCAATCTACTCCACTTCCACCCATCATCATCGAACAATTGTCCTTACTAAATATAACAGCTAACGAAGCTAGAGAATTCTGGACTAGGCCAGAGAATCGTCCGTAGAGTCAATTGGTATTCACCATCCACCATATGACCTTATCTGGAGACATACATGAAACTATCCCAGGTCATTTCCCACGTATTCCACAACCCATAGATCGAATCACGCCAGAGCTCGATATTGATTGGAGCCTTCGAGAAATCATCCTTACCGATCGATCTATCACACCAGTCCAAGTTAGAAGGGCCTTCTTTGCCTTAGATTCACAAATTCCATTAGTGCGTATCGAAGACATTAGATTGCCTAACTAGTTTGTCTGCATCCCACGCATATTCCATCCCCACCGGCTGTCTCGGCACGACCTCGGGAGGTCGTGTACGCGGAAGAGTTACCTGTAGATTCCCACGCTCACTTGTCACTTTTCCGGCGTACAAAATTGGTGAACCCGACGTGAAACAAACAAAATTAGTGAAGCTGACGTAAACTTCCTAGTTTCTCGTCCGGAGTCATAGTATCACGTGTTCTTCCAAGTTTAGTATACTTTTTCTTCTTCTTCGCCTCATTAGCCTTTCACAAAATCACCTTCGCTCCTTCCCATTATTCTGCGGGTATTCATATACCCCCCCGAACATGTCGGGATTCGATGCATATGGCAGACCCCTCTTGGGTCTTGAGGCATACTACGCCCGACAGAATAGACAATCATCACCTTTGCTCTCAATATGGGGTGAAAACTATTCAACTAATTAGTTGTCAACACAAACTCCAAGGATCAAATATAGCTCGTCCTTTCAAACGGAGGAGTTAGATCAACCCCCACGAACGCAACAAACAGAGCCTTCAGGCTTGAATAATATGACGTTTACCGGAGAATCTGGTTCGTCTCCTCAGATGCTACTTAGACCACAAATTAGTAGGCAATCAGATCCATACCTGGTCTTAGATGATGAACAGTCAATACGTTATCCTAGAAGGTGAACAACGCTCTCGGGGTATGTATCCATCTGTAGGAGGTCTACAAATACAACCCGAGGTCTCTTTTCTAAGAAAATACCTCTATGCCACTGCTTATAGGAAATGCTCTCGGAGAATCTTGGCAAGATAGCAGCCAGTTCATAGCAAGATATCACATGCCTATACAACACCAGGGTATACAACAAACACCGCTAAGGCAAAACACCCTCACTTCACCAAATGAAGTCTTTTCAACGTTAGTAGAAAAAGTGAGAGGGTTAGAACTTGCTCAAGCAAGTCAAAATTCTCAGTTCATGCAAGCAGGAAGTTCCAATCCTCCATACCACCCTAGCCAAGTAGATCTCCTCACAGGAGTAGGGCACGTTAGGTATGCCTCCTCAGTATCCACAACAAACGCCATCTAGACCCATCATCTCTAACACCATTCCTCCCAGTCCTAGTATCAAACAATCCATTCCTGGATAATACCCCGGCATACTTAAACATGTACTCCAAATCACCACAAGGAGATATGTTCTCCCTCTCCCGGCATGTTTTGCTCAAACGCAGGGACTTCCCTATGCCCCTCGCCAACGCATACGCTGCGCCATATCAACAACGCATCCCCACCACCACTACCCTCAACAGGCACCATCAATGGTCGAAAACCTATGCGATAGGGACTTATTCAGAGTTTTTGAAAGAGCCCTTAGACTTCACCATACGAAACGTCATGCTTCCAAGACCCCTTCCCGATTTACCCAAGTACAAAAGGTGAGGGAGATCCAAACGCGCATGTCAAAGCTTACGCTACAGCCAATACGCGAACTACTCCCTTGGGATGGGGTTGTTGCTAAAATATTCCCCAAAACCTTGGAAGGCATTGCTCTCGACTGGTATTATAGAATACCTGAAGCCTCCATCCATTCATTTAAACAACTCGTATCAGAGTTCATTAAGGTGTTCGAAATGAACAAACTGTTAAGAACAGGAATCAGGGAATTCTTGCACATCAAACAAGAACACAACGAATCTGTCGCCCATTTCATCCAGAGGTGGCGTATAGTTCTTTATTCTTCAGCAAGTGCTCCAAATATGGATAAGATGGAACTATGCGATTTATTCCTTCATTCTCTCAGCAGAGAGGTGAAGGAAGAAGTCCAGAAGTTCCCACTAAGAACTTACGATGAAGTACTTGAGAGCGCTCTTCGAATAGATCAAGCAGCGATAGATAGTGGTCGTAAGACATATGGAACAAACGGGAGGTTAATCACCTCCATCCAGAACACTATAATTACCACGAACGTCAATCAAGGACCTAAAATCCTTAAAAAAAATCGTGGGGTAACAACAGATGGAGTAACTGATCAGCCTAAGAAGGTAAATGTTGTCAATACTCCATTACAAACAAACAACCAACGAAACAACAAATTTACCTTGACAATCAATACAGTGGATTTTAACCATCCACAACAACAACAACAACGGCGATATCCTATACAAGGGCCAAGCCAAAACTCATTTGGTTATCAAAACCAAAGCCAGAAACAACAAATGCAAAATTTTAATCCTAATAGGCAACAGTTTGATCAGAATTTTAGGCCACAATATACACCAAACCAACAAAACAGGAATTACAATCCCAATTTTTATTATGGTTTCCACAAAATTCAGGGTCATGATACTAGAACATGCCGTGACTACAATAAATTCATGCAACGTTTTCCATAAGAACAAAGACAGTTCTTCACAGATTTGTTTTTGGTAGATCCCGTGTCACCACCACCAAACACACTCGCATGGGCAGTTTCCCCTCAGAATGCTCCCCTCAAGATCTTTAACGATCCACTCCCAAATCATGATAATAATAGACTAAATCCAACTGGGATGAACAAGGGTGCAATGACGGGAAACAATGATCATGAAGCCACGACTTCACTAAATCCATCAGTTGTGCCACAATTAGGAAGTCAACCGAGACCCAAGATAGTCAGTTTGGTAGAACTAGACGCTGAACTACCTATCAAAGCTATAACAAGAACACAAGAGTATTTCTCTCAACCCAGCCCAAGTCATCTGCCAGAAACAGATAAGAGTCAACAAATAGTAAAAAAACCCATGGGTGCCTATGATTTAATTAGTGACTTAACAAAAACCTTCTCAAACATTTCATTTTTGGACTTACTAAAGAACTCTCCTGCTCACAGAGCTGCTCTTTTAGAAACATGAGGTTTAGGTCATCTAATTAACATCACTCCACCTCCTGAAACACAAGTAAATCACGTAGATTTTGATATCCACCCTCCGGGGCAGCCGTACAAGGATGCCAAATTTATATTCAAAATAAGTAAAATGCCTACAGATGCTGAGATTGCACGCCGAGGCGATCCAGCCTTACACTTACAAGTATGGGTTTATAATAACTACGTAAAATAGGCAATGGTTGACGATGGGGCTGCAGTTAACATAGTCCCCTTTTCTTTCCTCCAAAAACTAGGATATGGGGAAACAAACTGTTCTAGCACTCAAAATACATTAAGAGGCTATGATAGCCTTAAAGCCACTTCAATAGGAACTATAATACTACCAGTCACCTTAGGACCCAAAACAATCCTGACTGATTTTTATATTATAGATCGGGAAACTAATTATAATATGATCCTCAGACGACCATGGATACACCGAATGAAGGCAATCCCTTCTACGTTATTCCAAGAGGTACGATTCTTTCATCTAGGAAAGGTATTTGTAGCCAAAGGCGATCCAAAACCTTTCAATATACACTTAGCTGATTTAAAGAAAAGACCAGGCGTGCACTCGGAATTTGAACTTTCAACCAACCAACTTAATAAACCCACTGACCCAAAACCAGAGGAGAAGTTGGTACCTACGACGGATCTTGAAACTATCAGCACAGCCAAAACAACCCCAACCCCGAAGGATAAGGCTAAAATTATAGAAACAGTATCATTAGGGACTACTGCAAAAATCGTTGAGTTAATAGAACAAGATTTACCAATGTTCTTACCATTTGATTCAGTAGGCATAAGATATTCCCTAGGTGTTGGTTCCCTTCTATTAGAAGATATTTGCATGGTAGAAGTGGAGTGCGCAAATGCAGCAGATACCCCAACATCTATACTCCCAGCTAAGTATTGGACTCTCCATTTCGATGGAGCTAAATGCCGTTATGGAGCGGGGGCAGGTATAATTCTTACTTCACCTGAAGAGAAAGTCCTACCATTTTCCTTTAAGCTAAATTTTGAATGCACAAATAATGGCACTGAGTACGAAGCCCTCCTCCTTGGCCTCACCTTAGCCAAAAGAATTGGTATTGATAACATCAGAGTCTTAGGAGACTCGTAATTAGTGACAAACCAGGTTTCTGAAGTATACGAAACCAAAGCCGAACACTTGCAGCTTTACAAAGAAGCCGTATTAGATTTAAGTAAGGCGTTTAACTTCGTATCCATTGAAGCAATCCCGCGAGAGAAAAATCTTCTCGCCGATTCAATAGCAACTTCAACATCACGTTTTACTCCAAGCAATGAGTTAGAAGATACCCATTACACGGTGTCCATTCATGATGAACCATTGATAAAAACAATGACAAATCCCCTTTCAAGTGGAAGTGAATCTACCGTCCTAGACCATGTTGATAGTGATATGGCCACTTTGGATTACTTAAACACCTATGCAGCACTACATCTCTCCTATCACATGCTAGATTTATCCTTAATTCCACATTCGTCTTCCCATTTCGGAAATCCCATGATGGATCTTCCCTCACAAATGGAACCTAGCATATACGCAGTAGAAAATGGGGATGATTTGGATTTACCTCCAGCACCACCTGAGTTCGAAGAGGGTAATGCCTCTTTGATCGAGGAAACAATCGATGTCAACATCGGGACAGATGACGAACCAAAAATCTTGAAATTAGGATCATCCTTAACCCCAGAAGAAGTAGAAATACCTATGAAGGCATTTGCATTTAATTATAAGGAGATGACATGAGTCGCACCCCACATTGCGGTGCATAACCTCATCACTAAATCAGATGCAAAGCCAGTTAAACAAAAATCAAGACCCATGAAGCCCAAGGTAGCTCTCATGGTAAAGGAGGAGGTAATAAAACTCCTCCAGGTAGGATTCATCAAGCCAGTCGATTACTCTCAATGGGTATCTAACATCGTTCCTGTTCTCAAGAAGAATGGAAAGATACGCATCTGCATAGATTTCCGAGACATCAACAAAGCATGTCCTAAGGATGAATTCCTGTTGCCATCTATTGATGTTATTGTTGATGCAACAGCTGAATTTGAACTTTTGTCTCTCATGGATGGATTCTCGGGATATAATCAAATTAAAATATCTGAGCAAGATCAAGCTAAAACCACGTTTATAACTCCTTGGGGAACCTATTGCTACGCTGTTATGCCATTCGGTCTCAAGAACGCTGGTGCTACCTACCAGTGAGCTATGACATATATATTCCACGATTTAATTCATAAAATCATGGAATCCTACGTAGATGACTTGTTGGCTAAGGCCAAGAAGTGTTGTGACCATCTGGAAGTACTCCGCGTCATTATTTCACACCTAATAGAATACGGAGTCACGCTAAATCCAGAGAAATGCGTCTTTGGCATAACAGGAGGAAAGCTCCTAGGTTACATCATATCGTCACGAGGGATAGATGTTGATCCAACCAAAATTCGGGATGTCCTCGAAATGATCCCACCTTCAAATGAATCTAGAATCAGATCATTTCTCGGAAAGCTGGGTGCAATCCGGATATTTATCCCAGACTTAAGCTTCACCGTTCATCCAATCAAAAATTTACTCAAGAAATACTATAACATTGATTGGACCGAAGACTGCAATGAAGCCTTTGATGCAGTTAAGCATTTCCTATTATCACCACCTACGCTAATGCCACCAAAGCTAGATCGCCTGTTAATTCTATATTCACGAGATACCAATGTCTCATTAGCTTGTATGTTGGCCCAAGAGGATGATGACAAGAGGGAACACACAATTTATTTCATTAGTCGAACATTACTTGACTATGAAACACATTATACACAGGCAGAACGAGAATTCCTTGCTATAGTCTTTGCTACTAAATGCTTGAGGCATTACATGCTAAACCAAGAAACGAGGGTCATGGTAAAAATAGACCACTTAGGAACTTTCCTCACACAAGGATCCTTATCTAAAAAGGCTGGACGTTTTATAACTTTAATGGGAGAATTCAAATTAACATTTATAAATCAGAAGTTGGTTAAAGGAAAAATCATCGCAGATTGGTTAGCTGATAACCCATTAGATGGAGGCGATCTAGTAGATTTAGATTTTCCAAATGAGTGCGTATACTACATCGAAACCTGACCCTCTATCTTTGAGTGTCCCTGGTATGCTGATATCATTAATTATAAAATGGACCATACGTATCCAGAAGGAGTTACACCATAACAAAGAAGACGGTTGCATATTATCGTAGCTAAATACGTCATTATAGAGAAAGTGCTCTACCGAAAAGCATTCGATGGAATGCTCCTAAGATGTGTCGACACAGAAGAATCCAAGAAGATTCTCCATGAATCTCACAGTGGAATATGTGGAGGCCACTTCGGTGGCCATGCCACCGCTCGAAAAATACATCGAATGGGCTATTTCTGGCCCACTCTAAAACATGACGTGATAGATTTTTTACGCAGGTGTCATAAGTGCCAAGAGTTCTCCCATGAGATCCACATGCCGGCACAGGCTCTGCAACCAATCGCTACTCCATGGACCTTTTCTACATGGGGTCTAGACTTAATAGGGAAATTCTCTCCCTCATCCACAGACAGCCATAATTTCATAATCACAGCTACTGAATATTTTACCAAATGGGTAGAGGCTATGCCTCTTACTAATGTACCTGGTTCGGTAATCGCCAAGTTCATTTTAAACCAAATCATTTGCAGGTACGGCATCCCGCAAATCATTATCTCCGATAATGGAACTTCTTTTAAGAATGAAGAGGTTCGTGAACTATGCAATAAATTTAAGATAAGCCATCATAGGGCTTCCTTGTATTACCCTCAAGCCAACGGACAGGATGAAGCGACAAACAAGACACTGAAAGCCATTCTCCTTAAAATGGTAAAAGAAAACAAACGAGATTGGCATTTGAAGTTATATCCGGCCTTGTGGGCCCACTGAACCTCAATAAGAACACCAACGGGAGTAACTCCTTTCTCGCTAGTATTTGGGGCAAAAGCAATTCTCCCACTTGAGGTCGAAATACTTAGTCTCCGTATTTCACTACAAGGGATTCTGGATGAAGACGCTTACAGAGAAGCACGTCTTTCCCAACTAGAAAGCCTAGATGAAACTAGGTTAGATGCTGAACAGCGGCATAGAGCTTATGCTGACTGAATGTGCCGGCAGTATAACAAGAAGGTCTATGAACGTGACATATACGAAGGTGATCTAGTTCTAAGACTAGACAACCGTATCGATAAGAAGACTGGCGAAGGAAGGAAATTCTGGCCCAAATGGTTGGGCCCATACCGAGTCATGAAGGACTATGGAAATGGTGCATACCTCTTATGTACGCTAGAAGGTGAGGAATTTGGTGAAACAGTCAATTCCTTGTACCTCAAGCGGTTCTACGCATAAGTAGCTAGCACTACTTATATAATTATCTACATTGCATCTTCATATAGATTAAGATCATTTTGTCCACTTGTTTCTTACATAAATTGTGATCAAGGAATCTATTCTCAAAGCAATTCATTACAAACTCATGCGTTGTTGGCATAAACTTTCTAATCACGCCTCTCCATTTTCATGATATCATCAAATCATCTCGGAATCTTTTATCAAATAAAGCTAGATATGACAAAGTCTTAACGGTAACCATACCAAGATCTGCAAGTTTATTCTCACTTTGATTTCTTCTTAGGATAGGTGTCTTGCCTATGGTCTGTTCTAGAAGCTTCATGGTGTCACATCTATCCCATATGTATATCTCTTTGGAAATAAGCACATACTAACATTTTACTCAAATAAACAAGTCAAACGTTGATCAAAATAGAAAATTTTAATTTTACACATTTCCTTGCCCCACCAACCTTTGGTGATGAGCTTGCATCTCTTACTGGTGACGTAGGGTTGGGAAAGGAGGGAAATTCCCTTACTCGCCTATGCCTTGTCTATGGTGATAAACCCACGCTTCTTACTAGTAGCATGGGGCAAAGTACAGGGGGTCCTCTTGACAAATAAATATAAAAAGTCATATACAAACAATTCAAACTTTGAAACTTTGAGTCAAAAACAAATGAATCAGATGTTCAAAATTCCAAGAGAGTTAAAATCCTAAAAACCCAGATTTTGTCTACTATGTGGCCATCTACGGATCCAAGTCTAGATAAACCACAAAGTAAGTTGCATTCTAAACTATGAAGTCACTCGGGTAGAGTAAGCTTGTAGTTTCCAATTTGGTTCCACCAAAGCTTTGTCTGTCTTTCATCACTATCATTTCAGCTACACCTCATAACTTGTTCCCTTTCTAGCTCTCAGTGATGAGCCCTCGCATCTTACTAGTTGCGTGGAGTTAGGAGTGGGGCAAGTTAATCTGTTCATCATACTGGTTATATTCATCACTCTGCAAAACAAACATGGGGTATCCAAAATTTCTTACAGAAGCTAAGGTTCAAAATCACATTATATCTACATATATTAGCATCATGAAATACACAAAAAGAAACAAACATTTGCATCATCTGTTCTCCATTGCATACATTCTAAAAAGCATATAAACATACATCATAGTATACATAGAAAAGTTGGAAATAGAAAGGAAACCATGAGTGCCAAGATTTTGATCCAAAATGAATACGTATATATAAATGATCAACGTTTATATACAATGCCATCATGCACTAAGCATGGTCAAAACACTCAAAGAGCACGGGATATAAAAAGAATATATAATACAAAATACACGAGCCAAGTGGCCTCTCAATCCCTACGCGACCCCTCCGAAGGTACATGCCCACGCCTAGGACTCCGGATACGTCGGCACTCTGAATGTACGGAGGGCTCAGGGTCTCGAGGAGCAGCTGCGGTCTCACCGTGAGAATGGCTCCTCATAAGGCGCTCAGCCGTCCTATAGCCTGCTAACTCAGTACGAAGGGTCGACACCATCCTGGCCACGTGCCAGACGGGAGCAAAAACATCGGTATGTCTACCAGCTGCTGAGGGCTCCCCAGCGTCTACTGACAGCTCTGCACGGGTCCTATCCATGGGGATCATCAGGGAATCGGTACATACCCTGGGGATCAAATCCCGCCACTCATCAACAGTCTCTGCAAACAAAGGAGAAAACAAATTAGAAACTAAGCAAGAAGCTAAAATATACAAAATAGCAGCTAAGGAGAGCCTACAAATAAACATTAAAAGGGAGAAAGGGTAACTTACTCGGATCACCAGGCCTCCAGGATGGGTCGCTGGGACCAGCACCTGCCGCGGATGCCGCTACCGACTGAGGGGCTGCTCTTGTGGAAGGGGCAACGTGTCACCCCGCAACGGACTCATCCTCTCCACCATGGCCTTGGAAGAGTGGCTCCTCTGAAATTAGAGTATCCATCTCTACGCTCTGCTCAGCCCTCTCTGCCTGCATGATATCCTGAGTGTCATGCCACTCAGGATCGCTGTCCTCTGTCTCTCCCCCCGTAAACTCCTCAGACTCAGAGTCAATATCAATAGGGTCATCGCTGCTATGAGCAGGACCCGCAGCAATATGAAGCAAAGGTGCCCGAGGCGCACCGGCTCTCCCTCTAGCACGAACTATCCTCATGGCTGCAATGGGAATGCCAAGACTGATCACTGTCCAACCTCAGCCTCTAGGCCCCCCTCTGGCCTCGCGAACTGATCTGTAAACTGGCGCCACTGGGGGAAGCATACCCGTGTATGGTAGGCCAAACTGCTGAGGAACCTAGCCAAAGGGGTGCACCTCCACTCGCCCCACCCTATCAATAAGCTGCCCTGTGGTGGAGCAGGAGATCAAGGTAAGGGCCTCCTCACCCCATATACCGACCATGGTCTGGTATGGTGTCGCCTCCATATCGGCAGTAGTCAAAGAGGAAACTGGCTGATGAGGTGCTCTAAGCACCGACATGTCTATCCATCTGGCTACCCTAACAGCCCCAGGATCTGCCACCTCCACACCCCTGCCATAGGCGATGAAATGCTTATAAACCCAACTCATGACCAGAGTCGGGTGGCTCAACGACTGCCCCTATAAATGGACCACCCTGTATAGATCATGGTAGGTGGTCCCAAGAATTTCTGCTCCCCAAGCGTATATCCGACCGTGCCCCTCTATCTGTGCAATAATGGGGGCCTAGTAGTATAACAATGTGTCCCCTCCCTTGTCCCCGATCAATCTCGAGGCAAGGATCCCCATGATGGCCTGTCGAAATACGGGGATAGGAAAAGAAGGAATGGATCGAACTCTCACCCCCTTCTTTGACCTCGTGGAGATGGCTGCATCTCCCATATAAGTCGCCCACTGTGCAATCTGTGCCAGTGAGCCTGCTGTCTCCAAAGTGAGTCACCTCCCAATGATCGGGACCCCCATAATGCGGTAGACGTCCTCCAATGTAATGGTCCACTCGCCATGGACCCCTGACAATCGGAAGGTGTTTTGATCTGCATCCCAATAAGAGAATAAGTCACAAAGGATGTGACTAGATGGTGCAACATGGGGCACACGTGATATGCACAATATGCCAGCCCTCTGAAGTGTGTCCTCCTCATCCTGTGAAAGGGCATCTAATACCCTTGGGAGCCAATCACACTCCCTCTCTCTGCTCCATCGGATGTACTCCTCTCTCGCCTGCATACACCCAAAAACACACAAAACAGAGCAAGTTAGTATCCGAACAATATTGAGAAAGTCATAAAAACACGTAGAAATGCTAAAAATATAAGTGCAATCTCAAATATCAGTTCCTTTTGCATTCTGTGCAAAACCACCGCCCTGAGCAGGGAGGCGGTTTTGTAACCGCTGCCTTAAAGGTGGCGGTTGTGTAACTGCTGCCCTGAACAGGGTGGCGGTCATGTAACCGCCGCCCTGGCCGGGCCGGCGGTCGTGGTCCGAAAACCCATGTGGGTTTTTAACCTAAAAAGGCCTAAAAAGTGCCAGAAACGGCCATTTGACTTAAAAAAAGAGCCTACCCAGTAGGCGCCCCCCATAGGTGGACCTTTTAATACTAGCATTTTTAAAAATGCCCTCCCCATTGTAGAGTATTTAGCATTTCAAATTTAAGGGGGGAAAAATAATAAACTGAAGAAAACTAACCTGTGATCGCTGAGGTCGGTGTTCCGCACGTGGAGGCATGATCACGATCTCGCTGCGAACGTTTCAACTAGACTCATGCAAGAAACTGTCACCATGGGTCCCAGAGCTCAAAATCAATCAAATCGACTCGCGCAAATGAATAGGAAAATGGGTCCACTTTCATATATAGCACTCTGTTTCGTTTTAAAATGACTTTTTCATAGGTTTGGAGCGCTGATGGAGGTAAGTTCCTATCCCCGCACAAATGGTACGTTCTCATTCCCTATTATTCTTAGTGTTTATTTTTCGAACTATTGTATCTATCTGCACTTGAGTTCTCTTTTCATTTTGCAGGTAGCGGGAATATTGGATGGCGTCATTTCAACACATGGACGTGTCAGGTATAACTTCTAACTTCCCATTTCGGGATTGCCATGCTCGGACCCACCGTTTTACGCCTCTTCATGGCTAAAACGCTTCTCCAAGGGGGCAATATGTACGTACCCAAAATTGTAAGGTACTGTACTACCGGAACAATGTAACAAGTGCCCCAATGATGATACAGGTCTCCTCGCAAGGTGTTCGGGATCTGGAAAAGCTCTCGGAGTATGCGTTAACATCCCACATGCCCCGCCTTGCCCCCGCGTCCTTTGTTTTTCCTTTTTCCCCTCTTTTCTTGGCCTTTTTCTCTTCAGTGACGAAACCACCGCCCTACATGGGCGGCGGTCTCATGACCGCCGCCCTGATCAGGGCGGCGGTCCTGTAACCGCTGCCCTGATCAGGGCGGCGGTCCTGTAACCGCCGCCCTACTCAGAGCGGTGGTCCTTTACACGTTTTCCAGAAAGTGTTTTGATGCGACTCATGTAAAGATCAACGTTTCACCAGCTTTTCCTTGCCGACTTAGGCTTGCATTTATGTTTTTGGTCCCCTGGAATAGTGTTTGGCCATTGTTTATAGTTTTAGAGTTCAGTTTGGTTTTGATCTTTGGGTGAATGGAAAGCTATAAATAAATGGCTTGTGCTCAAACAAACGGTCTGCCCCTCATTCACTTTCATGCTTTCATTTTCATAGTTCAGTCTTTTATTCTATTTAAAAGCCATAGTTTTAATTCTTTGCATGCTTAGTTAGCATTGTTCAGCTATTGGTAAGCCACATATCCAACTTGTGCAAACGGTGTTGTTGTTTTATCCAATCCATTGGAGTAGAATAGCTTAGGAAGCCATTAAAGTTGCAGGTTTTGCTCCTCAAGAAGGATAGTTTCAGGTTCTGGACGCTTTATGTTGCATGACTCGCAATAAATCCTGCTAGGAATTGCATAAGCCAAGCTCTGTACTCTTGCGCTATCCCTCTCCTACTCGCATTATATTCGGTCTGCATTCTAAGCTGCCTTTGTCCCAAAATCTACTTCCGGTGATGTTAGAATTACACGCTTTTCTGGATCCACGTGAACACGAAAGAACGAGGAGATCACACTGAGGGGACAAGATCACACACACCATCGGATTCGCCACTATTATGTGGAATCCAGGTTTTAACTTTCAAAGTTCTAGTTAGAATCATATCAAATAAAGTAGTTAATTGCTTCATTTCAGTAAATTCTATTCTTGATATTGCCAGGGAAGGTGTGGGGATTGATAGTTTCTGAGAAACTATGATTCACTCCTCACTTCTGAGGTAGGATCGAGAATCTTGCAAATAGATTAAGCAAGTTATTTCATTGTTTAGAATAAATCTACAAGTTGCACAGACAAATAACTACACTCGGTTATTTTGTTTGTTTTAAGTTTTATCTTAGCTATCAAATTCTAGATACGTTTAAATAGCTGCTTTCTTAAAATCATATAAACAGAAAATACAAAAATAGAAGATATATATGTCTTACATAGTTAGAATTTGCTTTGTTATAGTTAGATTTACATTTTGTTTTGTATGACAATCACGGGACCCCGGGAGCCCAAGGAATACGTATTTGAGCCAATCGTACCTCAACCCAACCTCGTCATAGCAATAGTTGACATAGACCAGAACCTTAGAATACAAGTCTTCCAAACAACAACAGATTTACAACTGATCAGTTCTCAGTTGAGAGGGTTAAATATAGAAGACGAACAAGCACACATGTTTTGGTCAAATCAACCAAACTACAGATTGCCCTAGGTAAACATTCACATGACTGTAGAAGGGTTCGAAAGAGAACAAACCTTTGGTTGTGATCCTTTGGTCCCACAACCAGACGCAAGAGACACTCTCACAGACATAGATACTAGTTTAAGAATCCAAGTTGCACAAACACCTGTGAGGTATTCCGAGAAAATCACGCAGTTATTGAGTTTAAACATAGAAGCTGAGAAAGCGTATGATTACTGAATACTAGGGATTAGGACTTGATTTCGTACATGACCATAGCAGGGCCGCAACAACCAAGAGTCTACGGTTGTGATCCACAGATCCCACAGCCTAACGAATCCACAAGTCAATCAGATATAAACACTGGCCTACGCACAATAGTATTCCAATCCACTCCACTTCCACCCATCATCATTGAACAATTGTCCTTACTAGATATAGTGGCTAACGAAGCTAGAGAATTCTGGACTAGGCTAGAGAATCGTCCGTAGAGTCAATTTGTATTCACCATCCACCATATGACCTTATCTGGAGATGTACACGAAACTATCCTAGGTCATTTTCCACGTATTCCACAACCCATAGATCGAATCACGCCAGAGCTCGATATTGATTGGATCCTTCGAGTAGTCATCCTTGCCGATCGATCTATCACACCAGTCCAAGTTAGAAGGGCCTTCTTTTCCTTAGATTCACAAATTCCATTAGTGCGTATCAAAGACATTAGATTTCCTAACTAGTTTGTCTGCATCCCACGCGTATTGTATCCCCACCAGCTGTCTCAGCATGACCTCAGGAGGTCGGGTATGCGGAAGAGTTACCTGTAGATTCCCACGCTCGCTTGTTGCTTTTCCAGCGTATAGTTCCTTAATTTCATTCACAATAAGAAAGTTATCACTCTCAAAGGAGTTCCACGATGTACACCATTTCCTCGACCCAATCTTTATTACACCTATACGCTTGTCATAACATCTATGTCTCCTATGCATATCAAGTCTAAAGTACCCTCTACACCTAGCTCTCTTATTCACACATGACCTACTTCATGACATTATCATCCTCACCAGTCCATTAGGCCAGCTTACTAGCCTAATACTCGTACTCGTGAAATCCCTTCATGTAGGTGTTCACCACCTCATTCACCACATATATCTCCTTCACATGCACATGATTACTCTCCAACACCACCGATCTTAGAGCATCATGACATGCCTTTGTTTTCTTGGACATTGGGTGGAGGGTCCTTTCCCTTCACTATCATCAGCTAGTCTACTATTCCTCACACACTTGGGGTGCATCACACTTTCTTCCCCCCTTCCAATGACTATCACTTATCTCTACTGTTTATTACTACGCTCTGCACTATGTGCATTATAACTAATATTATTACGCACTTTCACCCCCTTTGATACACACCTTGTATCATCATTAACCTATGATATACTCTATTTTCATGGTTCATACTCGACTATTGGTGGTCTAATTCTGGAATGAACCTCACATCATCTACAATTTACACTTTGTGCTTCATGGTACATCTTTCTAGCATCTACTCGCACTACCCACTCATTACCCGATGCCACACTCTTGTTATATGGTTCACTCTTGACTGTTGAGGGTTCCTATAAATGAAAATCATTTCATACACATCCACTAGGGGGTATGCTTCTCCTATCATTTTCACACATGTTGCATATCGTTCCATCACACTCATACGTTGCATTTTCATATCTTGGTTGCATCTACTCATGCTATCTTATTCTATCTACATGTTACACTTTGTTTTCCATGCTAGACAAATTCTTAGTATGTCATCTTTATATATATACACAAGCACGTTCACTTGGTATTTTGAGGTGAATGCAGATCTCTTATATCTCCTTACACGATGCACGATGCTCTACATTGAATCCTTTTCCAGTCCCACCGAGGCTCCTAGGGGCATCTACCTTTACTACTCTCACACATTACAGTTGCTATTGTTATATCATTTATTACTTCTTATTTCTAGCACATTACTTCCCATTGATACATATATGTCTTGACATACTATTTATCTTTCTAACATGCTAATGGGTGTTTTATGTGTAGAATTTACCTCACAGGACTATTTACAACCATGGTTATCTAAAACATTTTGATTGATCTTGATTGCTACTGTATGTTATTATTTTCAGGCTATGCCATATGTCTATATGATCATTGTATGCTTTTAGTCGCTTCGACCCTGATTGTCTTATGACATTGTGAGCAATGTCCCATGTCTGAAACCTGATTTTTACGGACTACTATGTTTACATGCTAGCTAATTTTAATACTAACACATGTCACTATCCTATTATGTTTGCATTTTTTGTGGTTTCTACCATGCACATCCCCTACCCCTTGTAGGTATCCACTTCATATCAACATCTTGTCCTCTCCTTTGGGACACATTCTCCTCCTATCATCACATGCACCCCGAATAGGGGGCATACATTGGGTGAATAAATCACCCCTACAACAAGTCAGAGCTACAATTGAGATAATCAAAATACATAAAAACACAAGAACACAGTCATTGAATGGCACAAAATTTGATTTGGATCCAAAATAAAGAGCATACACCAGTGCCTAGAATCAGACACTAGTGCCTATACGCTCCAGACCTTTCCTGGGTGTTAATGTCTTGGGGGAAGTTACAATCATCTTCTTAGATAATCACAATTTAGAGAAGTCTTTAGAGTTGTTATACAATTATAGACATGTAACTTTAGTTACACAATATTTTTTATCTCCTACAATCAGTATAATTAGTACAAATCAGAACATCAGAACAAATCCAAACTAATTCTGTAAAATTAGAACTAAATTAGGACGTACCATCTGCAGTGGTGCTCGTTGGGTAGAGTCATGGAAGGAGAGTAAAACTAGACCTCTCTCCCCAACACTTTCTCTTGGCATGATATCACGCAAAATTCTCACACTTGGGGTGAGATCACCCAAATAACTCGCACTTGGCTTGAGATCACCCAAAAACTCACTTTTTACGTGAGATCGCCCAAAAAACTCTCTCTTGGTGTGAGATCGCCCAAAAAATTCACCTTCAGCATTCAAATCAGTAACTTCAAACAACAAGAAACGTTTTTATCTCTTACTCTTCCACATATGAGGTACACACTTTCCTTTTTAAAAAGTTTTACATACTTGTACACATGTTTCTATGATTTATCTTGTATAAAACTTTGATGAATTTTTTACTCTTCTTTTTGTAGGTCCTTCCTTACAAGAAACAATAACCACAAGCTACAACAACATGCTACAATGCACATGCTTCACCCCTAGGGTCCGCTTCCTTTTCCTTAGTCTATGCGCTTCACTTTGCGATCACTCCATGCTTCACTTGTCCAGTTGGCACACTATTCCCCACACTCTTTACATTGATCATAAGGTGCACATCTCTTACATACTTTATGTTATCAAGTATTCACTCAACAACATAAAGTGGGGTTAAATGTAGACACAAAATCAAGAACTTGGTTATATTTCTAGGTCCTAAAAGCATGCTGGCATTTACATGATTCCTAAGAAAGAAAACTAATGGTTGACAACTATTTTTTGGCCTCTTTTATTTTTCTCTTGTTTTCTATTTGGTCTTACAAACCCTACAAGCCAGTTAAAACTTTACATGTTTATCTTGCATGGCTTTAGACACTAGCACCCAACTAGGATAGTAGTGGTCATGTGCTCCTGCTCCTCCTGGGTGCCCCTGACCCTTTCTTAGCTTACTCACTATTTTGGGGTCTCTTTTATCTTTTGGGCATATTTTTAACTTATGGTTCAGAATTCTACTTGTCAATTACGAAATTCAAACAAGGGAATCATATAAATACATAGTTATGTGTTAAAAATTAGGGACCAAGAACTAGGCATTACTATCATCACCTAAGCTTGTATTCCAAAGGCACTAAAACACTCCGAAGGCATCAATATAACATCCATTCAAGGGACAAGAGTTGCATACTTCTACATACACTGCATAAGAGGGGGAAGTCTATTCTATTTAATCCACACCTACTATTACATTGCTACATTCTAGCTACATCCCACTATTAAGCACAACTTACATAAGGGAATCCTAAGGCATCATTGTTACACATACACAAGAACTACATGGAGTCTGGGATGTAGTGTAACGATTAATCGTAAGTTCACTCTCATGGTGACTGTCGGTGTCATTCTGACTCCCCATTCTTCATTTTCATTTATAGGTTTGATGTGGTTTGTGGGTATGTGCAAGTGAAATTCTCTTGTACAAGCTATAGGTACCTTCGGTGATCAAGGAGCGAATATCAGGAGATCAACATGGAATTACTGAGAAACCTTTATGACACAACATAAAACTAGATCTTGAGCATTTTCACAGTCACATGCGCGTAGATCCAATCACCAACACCCAAATGCCCATTTACTGTTACAGGTGCCCCTGTCCCTCATTATTACTGAGTTTCAAAATTTATGGTGAGCAGCTATGATGTTGTTTGCATCCCTTTCAGCACTTTACCTTTCCCAAAGCACTTCTTATTCACTCATAAATCAGCTAAGTATTCTTATCTCTTCTTTGCTTAGGGTTTCATACTTTACATGCTAGTTTTCTTGTGTCATATTGTATGTTAGCAATTGCACATCGTTTATTACAATATTTGATTTGTAATCAGATTTAATTCAAATTAAATTAAATTAGTCTCACCTAATTGTGCCAAGGTAGTATCTAAAGTGCCATGACATTCCTTTGCATTGCTTCTCTTAGACCAAATTATTCATCATAGATCCCTATGGTACACTTAACTATTTTCCTTTGAACTATAGTCCTTCCTGGTTGAAATAGTCTAGCAAAGATGTGCAATTGATGATAACTAGTTGTGCATATGATCTCCATGCTTATGTGAAATCCTCATCCTTTTTGTAGATTTTCTTTATCCCCTCGAACCCTATAAAAATCACCTTTTATTTTAAAAAAATGCATCATTTGATCAACGCATCTTCAACTATATTGGATTTGAGAAATTTAAGTGACTGTAAGTAGGTTTGAGAAATTTTTGATAACTACATTTGAAATTTGAGAAATATAAAGATCTAGTTGTCATTAATTTGGAATTGCAAGGCTTCCTATAGATCTCTAAATCTTTCCGTGGAAATATCAAGATTGTTGTCAATTCACATTTGTATTAAAAATAATATATATTGAATTAATGACTTATCATGTATTTCCTATTAATTATTCCCTTACACCATCTTTTGGTGAAGGTGAAAATTATATTTTAATTGCATGTTTATGCCAAAAGAGTTCTCCAAATCAAGTTATATTAGATTGAAGTATAAAATTATGATAAATGAGTTAGAGACCATGTGTCAACAACATATTATTATTTTTATTTTGGGTCATTGTCAACATTTCTGTAATTTTTAATATCATTAGACATGGTCAATGCACATCGGGAGAAGTAAATTTAACCAACACCTTAACATCGAGATATAATTACATACTTTTTGATTCAATGCCCGAGGAGACTTCAAAGATAACAAAAAATGAATTGCATCAAACAATCTCAGTGTTAAATGTGGAAAGTTGGGTTTAGATTTTATAGGGATTTGAGTTGACAATGCCATGACGAGATGGATTAAGCAGTGTCAAATTTGTGATGCAACATCATCTAATCAAAAAAAATGATTCCATAAAAACTAAAATAAAAATATCAAAGCCAACTTTCCCTGTATTTTCTTCATTCCATTCAATTGTGTATGTTCCATTTGTTGATTCCCTAGGACTGACAGACAAGTTGACCATGCTGACAGACCAACCCCTCCATAAGGGAAAAAATATGCATTATAACATTATTATTAAGCTAAATAATGTTTTTGATTAGGTGTACTCATGTTACTCAATAGTTATGTCATCATATCAGCCTGTGAAAGACTCTCCCCTTGTTTTCTAATATGGAAAATATTTTGATAAGACCTTCTATATATTTGTCAAAATATCCTCCCAAATTCATCACCTCTCAATTTTTTTTATAAAATTAAATGAACGTATCAAATTTTAATAAATAAATTTAAACCGAAATATCAAATTTAGTATATTATACTATTAAGGTTCTACCTACATTGGAAATAACTAACCCTCTCTAAACCATGGAAAGCCCATCTTATCCATCTTTCCTCTTTTGGTGAAGAAGTATGGCTTGCTTTGGCTACCATGAAAAATGTAATTCCCAACATTAATACATTTTACTTTTAATCTTTTCCATCTCATATTCCTAACATGTGAAAATTGTTTCCAATTCAGTGTTACGTGGATATTCCATGAACCACTTCATTATTAACTTCTTAAAATAACACCAATGTCATGTTTTGAAGGTCAAACATCATATCTCATGCCCAAGATATTGCAATGAATGAACTCACTAAGTGTGGAAGGAAAATGAAAAAGGTAAACACAAGTGATAATGTGGTCTATTCTTTGTGTAGAAGAAATGACTTAAGGGCCTTGAAATTCATAACTCTAATGACAATGTTGATTGATTTTGTTGACACTATATTGCCTTTTGAGGGAGAGAAAAACATGGATGATGAGGATGAGATTGAAGGCATGATGGGAAAGGGAAAAAGTATGTCAAAATTAAACATATGCAATATTTCTATCTATATGTGGTGGTGAAGGAGACTATCCAAATCCTCTAAGGCCATGGAGAATGTGGATGCTAGGTCAATTTCTTGACTCTTTCCCCTTAAGGAGTGATTGGGGGATAATTTTCAGTGTCAAATATTCCCTAAACTTCCCTAAATCATGCCCATGAAGTAGAGCCTTCAAATATATTTTTGATGACTGTAAGAACGTGAAAAATAGACACTCTGAGCTCAAGATGGGTCTAGTCAAAGTTTGTTCAACTGGAAGGTCAACGTGGGTCAATAGGTCCATGATGGCGTGTACGCATGCATAATTGGCCAAGTGGCTCAATTAGCAGTGGACAAGAAGTGAAAGGAGAAAGAGGAAAAGAATGAAGTATTGGTTTGGGCACCACTAGTTGTCGTCAGGTGTGAGAGTTGTTTGTTGAAACAAGAGGCTCAAATTTTGTAACGAAAGGGAGCTCGACCACCGTGAGGACAATTATATCATCACTGATGTGGTGGATCCTCAAGCCACCATGAGTTTGAATTGGTCTAATTATTAACTCTGCTTAGTATTATTTCCACCTGCTCAGGCGGCCTTATCCACAAATATCTGGATAGTTCAACAAATAACCCCACCAATCAGGATCAACTCGCATTTGCTAACAACTCAGCGGATTATCCACACTCCAGATTACTAGATCACATTTGCTAACAGCTGGACACACCATCCGACAACTTAATAATGACTCAACCAATATGTGTTGCACCGAACAAAACAAAGGCTAAGATGTGGCTATTTCCACGCAAGACTAGGTAGGCAAGCCTAGATTTAAACTCTCCTCACATCTTACATGTGGCAAATATGGGATAATACCCACTTCATAGCAAAAGTCCTCGACAGTGGAAAATGCGAGGATAGAGACTCAAACCCAAGAACTCCTTTGTCTAATTCAAAGTGCTTAAACAACTTGCCACATGTCTTGGATAAACTATAAAATGGCTCTCTGCAACTTATAGAAGGATAGTGCCAGGTTTGTGTCAAGCCAATAAGGAGGCAGATTGGGAAAACCTTAATTTTGAGGAACTTCCACTCACATCCAAGTCTCAAGTTATATATGAAAATTGTTCATAATTTTGAGACGATCATGATGGTGTGATCATTTTCCCAATTTGGATATTTTGTGATGGATTTTTGAGCTTTTGAAGTCACATGAAGGTGTAAAACCCAAGAGAGACACATTTGTAAGTGGATCAAGAAGGTGAAGGACAAAGGCTGAGCTCCATTAATGTCCTTCAAAGGTATGATATCACATTTTTTCAGGTTTTTGATTCATTATTAGTTAATGTAAAGGTTATTGTATTTGCATTTTTAACATTATTAATGGATCGATTCACCGCGAACCTAGGGATGTAGGAATTCTGAACCCTGTAAACAATTTGGGTGTTGTGTTCTGATTTTTATTTTCAGTTTTCTGATATTTGCACGTAATTTGAATTCAAAATATGAATATGGCTGTAGCTATAATTAGTAATTGATAAAATTAGGAAATGAATTAAATCTGAAATAGTGATTTTTGGGGCTTTGATCAAACAGTGATTTTTTGAGTAAATTACGAAATTAATTTGAGTTAGAATTCAATCCTAAATCATATTTTAACAAGTTTTTGGAAGTCTAAAATCCTTTTAAGTTGATTAAAATTAAATATCCTTTGAAATGATTAAAAGTGTTAGTTTCAAGCCCCCATTTTTGGATCAAGGAATGGGTCATCGTGCTACCTCAATAGCCTACAAAGAGCTCATATATGGAATTTGGTTAGATATTTCAAGATTATGTTTCCTACTCTACTAGGCATGTGGATTGTCGTGAATAGTTGTGCTTTCTGGTGGAAATTTTAGTCACTAGATCACACACTTACTATGTACATATATTCTCTAAATATTTCATTTATATGCATGATTTCTAAGAAAGAGAACTAACCACTAACAACCTTTGTTTTGTTTTGACATTGATTTTATCTTTCTTATATTTATTACTTGTTTTTTTCTCGACTTATACCTTGCAATTTTACACACTAGAAGATATCTTACTCAACTCATCATTTCACTATTTTATCTTTCTAGCACCCTAGACAAAACTGCCCATTAGGGACAAGAGATCGCGGGAGCTGTTGTGCCCTTAGAGTGATATTGTCCTCCTCCCTTTTTCCAAAATTTTAGATGTTACTTCATTCTTGTCTTATGTTATCACCCTTAGTTGGCCTTTCACTTGTTAATGGTGAACCTTAAACAAATGAATCATATATATACACGACTTATTTAACTCCATTGGGGGGATAAGCATTCAAGAGGCACATACTATTATAAGGAGATAATATTTTCTATCTACTACATTAAAGGATTGCATTTTAGACTGCATTTTTCCCTGCATAGGGGGAGCTTATTCTGAACTCCATATCACACATTCATTTTTGGGACAAAGTAGTTGTATCCCGTTATTATTTATGCAACCGACACTAGGAAAACCTAGATCAAGGGAAACTATTTCAGTCACACGCCACAAACTACATTGAGTCTAAAATGTAGTGTATTACTCGGTAACAAATCACATTAGGGGTGACCACCGAGGTCGGTATGACTCAATCATATACATATTTTATTCATCTAATGTGTTCTTGAGCATTGTATAGGTAGTTAGGGTTTCTTTTGCATGTATAGGTATAATATAGTAGAAGTACAAACAAATCTTACATGACCTATATCAAAGAAAAAGTGAAAATAAGTGACACAGAAAGAACCCAGACCAAATTTGTTCAGTAGATGCTAACACCTATAACATCTACACTAGTGTATGAGTGGCTATGTCCCCTCTTAGGGAGGTCATATCAATAAGAACATCAACTCCCAATTTTGGATATAGAGCCTACAGAGTATAAAATATTCCTTTCCATCTTGTTCATTTGTCCAGAATAAGTCCAAACCCTATAGTTACATGCTGAGTCATCTTTATATCTTATATTTCACTCTTGATTATACTTATTTAGATAGATCTTACATGATTACTATCATATTTATATGATCAAATGTGCCCTTACATTAAAGATTTAATTTTGTTAAATCAGGAATGTTAGCAAGCTCAATCGTAACATCTCATAGATCTATTTGGGGTCCTCCAAAAATCGTGTGAGATATCATCTCTACTTCATGTTGTTTTGTTATGTGACTCCATTTGACCATTTTCAAACTTACGCCACTGTCCTTCCAACTGGGAAAAAATAGGAGTTTGGAGAAGGATATATGTGACCTTCAAGGATTAATGGAAGGTGGAATATGTAGATGTATTTATTAGTGTTGGGGGTGGAAAGAACCCATGTGCCAATATTTCGTGTTACAACCTTCCGTTCGCCGCACAATAATATAAACAAACCCACAATTCATAAATCCTCCATTGTGTCGACAAAACACATATTGTAAAAGTATACACAAATAACTTATACTCAATATTCTCCTTGATTGTGTTCCTAGATAAGCAAGGCTTGTCAGCACTAGAATTTTCCTCCATGATTTCTATTTCATTAATGTATGTATTATGAATAGGGTGTTGTTAAGTATAATTAGTAGTAGTGTCTGATAGTAGATAACTGGCACTGCCAATACGACACTACCAATAAAGTACAGTACAGGTAACAGTCAAAGTACAATAGGGAATGTTGTGAAAGTGAGCAGTCAATGGTAAAAAGTAAATATTTGTCGTAAGTGGTCCCGGTAATGTTAAAATGTCAAAAGTTAGGGTAAGTAGAGAAGTAGGGTCTACATGATTAGGAATTAGAAATATTATATTTGTAATAAGGACAAGGAGTGATGTCATAAATATTTTGTATATTTTATTTGTATAAAGTCTAAAAAGGTGGAACCCATATGAAATGATAAGGTTTATCTTATCTTAAAAGATAAGCCTACATGTAAAGATAAGAGTTAAGGTATGGAAACATGATTAGCCAGAAGATGATTTCCTATCCTATCTTAGAGATAGGGTGGATAAGCCAGAAATTTCTATAAATAGAGAGACCACCCCCCTTATTTAGCATAGAAGAAAGTGGTGAGAAATATTATATGAGTCATTGTGTGTGCTAAGGAAGCCATCAAGAGGAGTAATTGTGAAGTTTCTCCCATAATTATTGTTGGAAGTTGATTGGAGTTGGTAACACTCTGAGTAGTTCATGGGTGAGATTGTAACAATATCATGTTAATAATATAATTTACAGTTGTATTTCATATATGTCATCATTTCTTTATATCATAGTCTATGGTATTCTTGTGTTATGTTTGTTATTGTGTTTTCTAGATTACTACCACCAAACCAAAAGTTGTGCATTACTAAAATAATCATAGCATGAGGAGTTCCTGGTGGAAACATTATCATAGTGTTGGATTGGTGTTAACATTTTGGTTATGTTGTTCGGGACCATTCCTCGTTGGTGGAATTTCTGGAGAGATAATCCCACATAGTCAAAAATCATTTAAAGGGTAATACTGTTTTTATCGTGAATAGTATTTACCATGGTAAAGTCACTTTTTACCGTGAATATTATTTACCACAGATAAATTCACTTTTTACTGTGAATAGTATTTACCATAGTAAATTCAATTTTTACCATGAATAGTACCACAGTAAAGTAGTAACCATGAATATTGTTTACCACAATAAGTCAAGTTTTACCATAGTAAATGTAATTTTACCATGGTCATTCCTATTTACCACAAAAGGGTGTAAAGTCACTTTCTATTGTATTGATTTCAATTATTTGTGGCATCAAAAGTCTTACTGATTGTACTTGTGGGTTGGTAAATTCATTGTGGTTATAATTGTTGAAAATGGGAAATATTCCTTGTTTTTTTAGCCCAATCTAATGAGGATGCTCCCTCTTTCATCTAAGAGTTTAAACGATCTTGTATCTGTAATGACCTCATAAGAAGGGAACAATGGACTGAATTTTTTCCTACCTTTTTAGATGGTTCATCCCTTAGGTGGTTTGAAACACTAGGTGATAATGTTAAAAACTCATGGGATTTATTAACATAGAAGTTTTCTTGAAGAATTTGGTGTACAACAGAAGTATGCAGATCTAATGATCGAGATCACAAAGCTAGCCCAAGGAGAGAAGGAGAAAATCAGAGACTATCATGCTCATGTTCTAGAGCTAAGGAGGAAGCTCGATGCCCAGATCTGGAAGGAAGGATTAGCAGAATGGGTTGATGAATGAGCATGGATAATCTCCTCTGTAAGCACTTCATTCTTGGGATGAAGCCAGAGATCAAACAACGAGTGAAGTATGACCACCCAAGTGACCCTTGAACAAGAAAAGGAGATTGCTAGAAGGAAAGAAGAAAGCATGGAAGAGGAGCCCAAAGAAATTGTTATTAAGGTGGAGCCTACACCAACACCTTTGGTCCAGACACCACAACCACTTTTGGTGAGAAAAAATCCTCCCTCTAGTACCTCCACTAAGTATGAATATCTCCTTAGGAAGATGGGCCAGTTAACTATTAATCTTCTTCAAGGAAAGGAATTTAGTTCCCAAAATTCCCAGGGAGATAGGGGTCCAAAAATAAATATATCTGAAGTTGTATGTTATGGTTGTCATAAAAAGGGTCATTATAAGTATAATTGTCTAGATAGATCTTCTACATCTGGTACAAGAGATAATGATAAAGGAAAAGATCACCTGTGAATTATTTTGATGTAGTAGATAGGAGTATAAATAATGAAGTAGATGTGCTTGTGACAAAAAATAAAGAAAGAAAAAGATAACCAAGATGGAAATGATCCTAAGAAGATGAAAGGAGAAACTAGTAAGAAACATAGGAGAAGAAATTTGGGTGCAAGGATTTTATGATTTCACAGGGACAAGGACCATACTCCATTTTGGAAGATCTCTCCAATATGGCCTGCAAATATTACATATGGACAACTTCTTGTTATGTCTTCTAAGAAGAGGCAGGAAGCTGCAAAGTGGACTCAATGCTCGACAAAGGAATGAGGTTGAGGTCCCTGTTTTGGAAGTAGAGGCAGATCCTTATGCTCCACAAGATGAGGTATTATGTAATGGAATTTAAATTCATGATGTTTTAGTAGATGGAGGTGTTGCATTTAATGTAATGACTGAGTCTATAATGAATATGTTGGGTTTAAAAATTGATCACCCCTCAACACTTATGTTAAGATCATTAAATAAGGGAAAAACTAAACCAGAAGGTGTTGTTTCAGATGTGGAAATATCTTTCATGGGTGTTGTATGTGTGGTAGACTTTTAGGTAATGAAGAATGGTACACGTTGCATACCCAATGTTGTTAGGAAGGTCATGGCTAAGGAGAGTTCATGCAAGAAAACTACTGGAATGAAGGCTTCATGACACTTGGATGTGGCAAGAGAGAGGGTGAAGATAAACATGATCCCTCGACATCATAAAGAATGAACATGTGGATTCAAGTGATGAAACTAATGATTGGACATCCTCTGATTACTCTAGTACCAGTGAAGTGGACACAGAAGATGAAGAAAGTGAGGTTGATGTGTCAGTCATGGATATCCTTCCAGTCACACCGACTCATGAACCCATAAAATTATCTGAGGAAGAAATTGAAAATCATCTCCAACAGATAAAGATTGGTGATGCTGTGATGGAGAGTGAGAAGGAATCCTACCTCCAACTGTTTTGAAGGTACATGCACTTATTCACTTTTGATTACAAATAACTTTGCCATCAAGTAAGTTGGGTAGAACATTCTATTGAGCTGGTAGATGGTGTTAAGCCAATAAAGTAAAATGCCATATAGAATGAATCCTAATTTTTCCAAGACTGTAAAAGAAGAAATAGATAAGTTGCTTGATGCAAGGATTCATATTTTCTGTAGAGAATTCAGAATGGGTTTCTCCCATTGTGATCTCAAGAAAAAAATAATGGGAAGCTACATATTTGTGTTGATTACAGAAATCTCAACAAGGAAAAAAAGAAATATCATTACCCTCTTCCATTCTTAGATCAGATCTTGGATGAAGTAGCTTCCAAGAGTGTTATAGTTTTACAGATGGCTATAGCGGGTACAACCAAGTTTGTATAGCAGAGAAAGATCAGCTCAAGACTACGTTCACCACTCCTTGGGGAACATTTTCTTATAGAGTTATGCCATTTGGGTTGTGTAATGCTCCAACAACATTCCAGCACCTAATGAATAGGGTGTTTGAACCCTACATTGGAAGCTTCATCAGAGTATTCCTAGATGATTTTTGTATCTACGAGAGAAAAATGGACCACCTGCACCAGATGGAGGTGGAATTTCAAAGGTTAGATGAAGCACAAGCCTCACTAAACCCTAAAAAGTGTGTCTTTGGATGTTCTAAAGGCATCTTGTTAGGGCATGTTGTATCTAGAGATGGTATTGGTACCAATCCTGATAAAGTTTCAAAAATTAAACAGTTACCATTTCCTTTGAATAGAAGTAAGTTGAGATCATTTTTAGGCCATGTGGGTTACTATAGAAGGTTCATCAAGAATTTCTCAAGATTGCACAACCACTAACCTAGTTCTTGAAGAAGGATGCTACTTATGAACTAGGAAAGAAGGCACATGAAGCTTTTGAACAACTAAAGGAAGCTTTGGTATCTTCGTCCTGTTTTAAAGAATCCAGACTGGAGCATACCATTCATTGTATATACTGATGCTTCAGATGCAGCACTAGGAAGTACTCTGAGCCAAAATGATGAAAATGGGAATGATCATCCAATTTACTTTAGGAGTAGACAAATGAACAGTGTTGAGGTAAATTATACTGTAACTGAAAAAGAGGCTCTAGCTATCATTTTTTCTATAAAAAAGTTTAGAAATTACTTGCTAGGGAAGAAATTTACAGTTGTAACAGATCATCAGGCTCTAAAATATATTGTGAATAAGCCTAACCCATCAGGAAGGATAACAATATGGATAATTTTACTACAAGAATTTGAATTTGATATTATAGATAGGCCAGGAAAGAAGCATGTCAATGCAGATGCACTCTCTCGAGCCTATGATGGTTTAGGTTCATCTTGTGATGATGATGATTTCCCAGATGCAACATTGTTATCCCTTGACACAATCCCTAGTGAATACATAGATATTTGGAATTATTTGAATGATTTCAAGTTTCCTGATGGTGCCAATGCAAATACTAAGAGGAATATTACTCAAGCAAGTCGTCCATATTTCCATTACTGCATGGAGTCTTATTTCGGATAGGGCCTTAATGGACAGTACAAGAGGGTAGTTGGACATGATCAAGGAAAGGAGCTAATAGAAGAATTCCACAATGGTATATGTGGAGGACACTTCTCTAGACAACTTACAACAAGAAGGATCTTGGATGCAGGTTATCACTGGCCAACTCTTTTTAGAGATTGTTATAATTATTGTAAGACATGTGATATTTGTCAATCACATGGGAATCGTAAAACTTCATCAACTCCATTATGCCCTATTCTTCCACTTGGTCCCTTTGAAAAGTGGGGAATAGATATTGTAGGTCCACTTCTAACTACCCCACGCCAAAATAAGTATATTGTAGTTGTCCACTGATTATTTAACCAAGTGGGTTAAAGCTAGACCCTTGAAAACAACTTCCATGGATGAAGTGGCAAGGTTCATGTATGAACACATTGTCACCATATTTGGTTGTCCATTAGAGATTGTAACAGATCAAGGAAGCCACTTTATTAATGAGGTGGTAGAAGCACTGGTAAACAAGTTTTCTATTAAGCATAGGAAGGAAACAACTTACAAGCCAAGCACAAATGGACAGGTGGAGTGAAAAAATTATGTATTATTCCAAATCCTAGCAAAAATATGTAGCTTTGTAGATGCATAAGTGGGATAAAAGGATTCATGCAGCATTGTGGGCATATAGGGCAACATCAAAGTCAACAACATGATACTCCCCATTTCAGTTGGCTTATGGCATTGATCCAGTTCTTCCTATTGAATTTGATATTCCCACTATGAGAGTTATGAAAAATGAAAGGATGGATGAAAGTGATTCAGTAAGAGAAATATTGGTACATCTTCATTTGCTATAGGAAATGAGGGAAATAGCAAAGGATAACAAGCTATAAGAAGAAAATGAAGCAAAAAGAGTACTTTGATCAAAATATCTCTGGTCTCCATTTCAGGTGAATGACTTGGTCCTAGTATATGATTCCCGATACAAAAAGAGGAAGCATAGAAAACTTCTTCCTAAATGGATGGGACCCTACAGAATAGTAGTTGTGCATGAAAATGGTACATATCAACTAGAGGAATTGGATGGTACTCCCAATTAGGAAATGGGTCAACCATGACAAGTTAAATATTTTCTAGGCACCAGCTTCAGATTGTCCATAATAATCTACTCTGAGGATAGAGTAGAAATCTAGGGAGGGGGAAGATGTCAGACACTAGAAATTTCCTCCATGATTTCTATTTCATTAATGTATGTATTATGAATAGGGTGTTAAAGTATAATTAGTAGTAGCATTCTGATAGAAGATAATGACGGCTGCCAATACGGTGCCGCCAATAAAGTATAGTACACAAGGTAATAAGTCAAAGTAAATTAGAGATGTTGTGAAAGTGATAGTCAATGGTAAAAAGTAAATATTTGTCGTAAGTGGTCTTGGTAATGTTAAAATGTCAAAGTTAGGGTAAGTAGAGAAGTAGGGTCTACATGATTAGGAATTAGAAATATTATATTTGTAATAAGGACAAGGAGTGATGTCATAAATATTTTGTATATTTTATTTTTATAAAGTCTAAAAAGGTGGAACCCATGTGAAATGATAAGGTTTATCTTATCTTAAAAGATAATCCTACATGTAAAGATAAGAGTTAAGGTATGGAATATGATTGGCCATAGAAGATATTTCCTATCCTATCTTAGAGATAGGGTGGATAAGCCTAAAATTTCTATAAATAGATATACCACCCCCCATTTAGCATAGAATAAAGTGGTGAGAAATATTATATGAGAAGGTGTGTTAAGGAAGCCATCAAGAGGAGTAATTGTGAAGTTTCTCCCAGAATTATCATGTTGGAAGGTGATTGGAGTTGGTAACACTCTGAGTAGTTCATGGGTGAGATTGTAACAATATCATGTTAATAATATAATTTACAGTTGTATTTCAGATCTATCATCATTTCTTTATATCATAGTCATGTGGTATTCTTTTGTTATGTCTGTTATGATGTTTTCCAGATTACTACCACCAAACCAAAAGTTGTGCATTACTAAAATAATCATAGCATGAGGAGTTCCCGGTGGAAATATTATTAGAGTGCCAGATTGGTGTTGAAAGGGCATTCCTAAATCTTACTGTAATTGGGGCTATGTCCTTCATCCAAAAGTAATCCATCACCATTATAAATTCTAATCCAAATCATCCACACCTTCATGTTAAATCTAAAACTAAAGTTCAAGCTCCCCCAAAAAATATCACAAGAGTAAGGCATCCACTATTGCCTATCAAAACTTTAGCCTTCTCCCAAGCATAAGGGCCTAGTCCACAATACACAGCGACTCACTTCAAAAAATTTTCAGATCGGATTCCTATAAAATTAGAAATCCTTCAACATCTCATCTAAGCATCTAGAGAATCACCCTCACTGGGTATCAAATCCTTCGGAAATCATGTGGTAAAGAACTCACATGGATTTGATGGGTATATATGCCATTTGCGCTTATCATCGTGTTCCCATAAGATGACCACTGAACATTAATACGACCCCCCAGGAATCCTCATCAAAAATAGGTCATATGTAAGAGGACTGGCCTTCCCAGTGTAGACACTAAGATCACTCACTCTGGGTCCATCTACTAGTTCCTAATCACATATCCAAACTATTCGTATGATCCATAAGAGATTAAAATAGTAACTGACCTCTATCTAAGGCCTCTAAATCTCCTTCTTTCATCCAAATCTCTGTGGTTTTGCACAATCCCATCACCTAACAGTCTGACCTCTTCTAAAGAAGGTCCCCCTCTTTTCATCAGTGCTCTGTTCCACTATCGCACAATCACCCATCGACGTCATGCATCCTAGGTTCCATCATACCCAATAGGTAACCCTAACCTCTTTGGCATCTTACTTGTTCCCATCTGGCGAGCCTATCCCATCTTTATCTTCATATAAGGCATAAGGTATCCATCCTAGCCGCTTGACATGTACTTAGAAGTTGGCTTCCAAAATTCAAACAAGGGATTCATTATAAAGAAGCTAGATCAGGTTCCGATCAATATTTCTCTCTCCGAGCTCATCTAAAGCATCCCCCAATTACCATGACCTAAGCTCTCATCGAATGGAATCTTGCAACAGCATCCATATCACCACATATGAGACCCAACCTTTCATGGTACCTTGTTGAAGCTATCACAACTTTCACTGCCATACTATTTTGATAGACTGCTAAGAATACCAGATTATCTGTGAAAATGTGAGAAGATAACAGTATCCCTCTTTTCATCACCATCCGCATCTAATGAAACCTTTCATTCAATGATCTTATGATAGAGATAATGGATTGCAAGCATCAGACAGACATCTCATCCCATACCTTCTATCAAATTAAAATTTGCACAACTCCATTCTCGCTCAATCACCTGTAATGGATTTGAGCCTTCAATGAAGTTATGTTGCCTACTCTTATATTGAGAACAGATTATGTATCCCCATCCACTGTCGGTGAAAAACTCCTCCACTATCTCTTCTACATTGGATGATGGGTTGAGTAATCAATGATGAGGGATTTCTTACTTGAGACGCCCATAGATCTGATGCCATGTGTTGCGATCCTGAATCCACTCTCCATCACTACATCAAATATGAACATGGAGGGGAGATCAATCCATACACTCTTCATGGGTGGATCTTCCTCCATTGACTAAGATGCATGCCACATAACTTGGATTTGGACCTAGTGATGTGATTATTCATGTAAGGATTAGAGGATTCTATCTTTTGAACCATGCTACTAGCTCATCTGTGCCTACATCCAAGATACCTGGATGCACGAATCTTCCACTGACATTATACTACAACTTCTTTAGAAGGAGAAGGTTAGAGAGGTATCTAACTCCTAGAAGCCTCTAGATTCTCTCCCCACACCCATTTGACTCAGGATTAGAATTAGACAAAGCTCCTATGTATCAACCTAATGATCAGGGATATCAGGTTCCTTTGGTCCACCTCAGGGTCAAAACCAATCTAGGGTAGGTGGTAGGTGAAATGTGGCAATCGATCTCCCTTCCTCTCACAATGACAATCAAGGATCACACTAGACCGTATACCATTAGATATCAAATTCCTCTACAATTAAAGTGCTTCACCTGATACCTACCTCCACCGTTGCACGTGGAAGGGATTTCATCTTGGATGTTATGATACAAGGCATGCACAATCTTATCATCGACCAATCCCGCAAGCCTGATGAGAATAATTAGAATTGGTGATTAAATAACATCCCGCTGATGTCTGGTCATGTATTATGTGGGACATCTTACATCCCCCATGAACCATGTTGATCCATCATTAAATCCTTCTCCATCCAATGACCCCACGGATACAAATGACATTGTGTGTATTTCTTCTATCTTTTTTTTAACCGTCCATAGATCACATTAGAGATTGGTCACTTATCAAGTTGATGGTGAAACTAGGTTCCTTTCTCTCCGAGGGGTTCAGGAAGGGATGGATAGAGGAGGACTAACCACTCTACCATTGGATAGGCCCAAGTCAGATGAGAGAGGATGAAAAGATCCATTGAGGATTCCTATATGGTTGAGGATTAGAGGATATTCCCATGATTCATAGAGGCCTTAGGACTGAGTGGATTACACATCCACCCTCCTCAATGAATCCACTATCGACCATCAACATAGGGACTCCACAAGAGGCCCACATCCTCAGAAGATTTGAGGATTAAGAGATATTGGATTTGGGAGTAGAGTATGCCCCAGTCAAAAATGTATGACAAGGGTGAAGATTCAGGATTATTGGATTGGAGGATGCCCTAGTTAAGGGGTTAGGATTTTAGGGATTTTAGATTATAAGATTCCCTTATCAAGGGGTTAGGATTGAAGATTGGAGATTTAGAGTTGAGGATGGTGGATTTGAAGATGTTATATTTTGAGGATGTTAGATTGTGAGGATGTTAGATCTGGGGATGTTATATTTTATGATTGATTGGATAGAAGACGAAGGATGTTTGGATGAGAGAATAGGGATTGGCATTTGATTGATTTGGATAATAGGACAAGATTAGAATGATGATTGATGAAGCGATGAGAAAGGTTATTCGATTGTGATTGATGAGAGGATGTAATAAGATGCCCCAACTAGGGGGTGAGGATTTTCAATGTTAGGTGTGAGATGATAAGATGTGGATGTGGATATTGATTGATTGATAAAGGATTGACTGAATAGGGGGATGAGGAGGGTATATATTTGGCTAGATGATGATAAAGATTAGGTGTGGATGATGATGAAGTCAAAATATGATGATAGTGTATATACCAATTTTTGGTATAGCATCCCTCCGTCATCTCATATTCATGCAATTTCCATTCTCGCTTCTCTTTTTCTTAAATTAAATGAAATCCTATCCATTTACTTAATTAATTATCAAATGGGCTCCATGTAGACCCATTTGATGATTCAAATTTTGATATTATCCCCATCTCCCACAAATTATTAATACACTTATCTGACACCCTTTTTTAAATGGAATCTTTTATCTCACCCACCATGTAAATCATGCTCCCCACTCCATCTAATAATTCAAGCCGTGGTCCCCCACATGATCTCATCATATATCTTAACTTGGGTTACTCTACCCAACCCTAGTTACTTGTTAACCTCACATCTAAGTTATAAATATGGGTTTTTCCCCATATTTGAGGAGGAAGAAAAAGTTAGAAAATTTGGGTGAATGCTGAGAAATTTTATCCATTTTATCATAATATCATTATTATTCTATCTTGGTGATAACATGTGGAATTTCCATGATACTCTTCTCATGATTTGGTTCATGTGATGAGATTCATGTTGCACGCATCAGATCAAGAACACCATCTGCATACCGGTAACTTCTAGGTTCGTTTGTTTATCAACTTGTATGTTATCTGTTTTGGACTCTATTTTATTATTATTCTTATTATCACGCGGGGGTTAATAGCCACCGAGGGAGTTAACGCTTCCTAGATCTATTTTGTCAGGAAGCCCCCACATAAAATCTCTAATCAATCTTTCTCTAGTGTATGTGAGCTGCAGGTTTGCTGGGATCACACCGAGGAGTTTGACATCAACTTTGCGCCCGTATCATCCATCGTCATCTCCAAGGTACTAAGACCTTGTATACTCAACGTTGTTTTGTGTTTCTTGATTACTCATACACTCATTTGGACAGGAAGATGGAAACTCATATCAACATTTGGCACGCTCGGTGGGACCAGATCCAAGTTCTAGTCATGTTTTTTGCTTGCTCACTTTGTATAGGTGTCGTATGTATAACAGTTATTGTATTTTATATCATTATGACATCGTGTCAATCTAGATATGTGTTATGTAGTTGTCATTTGTAGACTCACCTGCTTGCAGGATCTTTGGTACTATCTTCATCCAGGTGTTTTGGTGCGTATAGGTAATCGATTATGTCGCCATTAAGGTACGTCAATTTCTCATTTGAAAAGGTTTGTTATTAATTTGTTTATAATCAAGGAAAATTGTTATTGTTATTTGTTAATATATATATATATATAATATATAATAATAACCAAAATACTTAATTAAAAGTAAATAAATAAATTAAAAAAAATGCATCTTAACCCTATCCTAAACTACCCCATCTTCATCTTCCTCCATATCCCCCCTAACTGACCTACCCTTCTCCTCACCGAGCTCATTCATTTCCTCCACTCAGCTGCTCCCTGACTCGAGTCCACCTAATCCTGTCCCCACACTCCTGTTTCCCCGACCATCATTCCTCACACCTTCTCTCCTAACTCTCACTCCCTGTCCTAGACCGAACTCGCTCTCCACCATCCTCCAAACTCCCATCTACCCTACCTATCCTCCAGGCTTCCCTCTCCAGCCACCTCTCTACTAGCCCTTTGCTCATCTCCTACCACTCCGCTCCTCCGCTACACACAGACCCGTTCAGCCCATCTCTCCCTTACCTCAAACTCTATCAATCCCTCACCTCCGTAGTCTACACATGACCCTCCAATTCTCTTATGCAGCTCCCCCCATCCAACGCATGCACATCTTCTCCACTTGCCAAGGCCATTGTACAACCCCTGATTGCATCTCCCCATTGTATTTTCCTTAGAAAAACCAGTTCTATATACATTTTCTCATTCTTTATTCCATGGCTTAATAGCTTTTCATTAATTCTAGCACCATTTTAATTCACATAAGATTTGTGTATCACGACTAAGTATTTGGCTCACAATTATTTAGAATATATTTATTAACAGTTGCTCACAAGTTTCTATAGCAGATGGATTCATATAACTTATTGATTTTACAATCTCCCGGTAGAAATGGGCTTATAATTTTTTATTACAATAACATTAATTTCTAGTTTTTTTATGTGATTTACTTTGTGTCTTTAATACAGTTTAATAAAGTGGTTCATCCCTTATGTAATAGGATCAACCATGAAGTACCTAAAGTGAACGAAATTGATGTACAATAAAAAGCTAGATGAGATATTTCTTTTTTCCTGTCGCATTGAATTAGACATCTTACCTCATTGTATAATCTATTAACATCTGACATTCAAATATATATCATTAGTATATACATATATATTAATTTTGTTAAAATTTAATTTAGATTTGATAGACAACTCAATAAGTGCAACATACATATTCACATGATTTTTTAGTTTGCCGTTTAGGAGCTTAATTATTTTATCGTATTCAATTTCTCGCTTATTTTTATAGTCTAAAGTTGATTTGTCATTTAAATAGTACATGTTGTTATTTATTATTTTAATTAGATTATCACATTATATTGTCTATAGTTCCATGTTACAATTTACATTGAGTATTTATTTGGGAGTCACGACCATCATCTGTTCATTATTTAATCATAGTTATTTCATCGTTAAATTATAATTTAACTTGTATTCGACTAGTCCCGATAATTTTTTTATTTTAATTTATTATTTTTATCTCTTTTGGGTCTTATCCACTAATTTTCATATTTACTTTTATAGGATTGCGCTGTCAAAGATAAAATATTAGACTCAAACCACATCTCCAATCGTCTCTTGTTTTAGTCTCATCTACAGTCATAAGGTCCTTGGGACGTTCCCAATCACCGATTATCACTTTCAAACTTTGTTTACCTAGATACAACAAAAGGTGCTTTCCAGATTGCTTAAAGCTTACACTTGGCTCAACTTGTTGTCAGATAAAAAGGAAAAAGTGATATACAGGTATTCTCCAGTTTTCCCTATTTTCTCTTTTCTGCATGGTACCGTCATTTTTTTGGGTGATTGTCAGCATCAAATTTCATATTTTAATTTTGGGAGTAAAACGAACCTGTGCATTCTGCCTGCTCACATAGTGTAACTAGGGGTTAAATTTTTGCATCACACCTATCATCACACACTACCTAAAATTTCACAAATTAATCAACACATCGAAACATTCCTTGCACCTGGTTCATTGATTGGGATTTGATCACCCAACAGAACCATTTCAGACATTTCCCAGCCATAACTTACCTGAAACCAAACATAGTTTACCTTCTTCTAGGTCCTCTTCCAGCCATTTTATTTTTTTCTCTTTACACATGTTCTTAATTAAAAAAACAAAACCAAAAAAAAAAATTCGTTTGCCTCACTTGTTTGTTAATATAACAACAATTTCCTTTTTATGCTCGTAATCACTCGATCCACTGCTAAAAATATGGAACACAACCTCGCCACACATAGTGCTTCATCCCAATCAATCACTACATCAACAACTTCATCATCCATGCTTCTTCCTATCTCACTCACAGGCACCCATTCTCTCACTAATATACCTCATTCAATATCTTTCGGCCACACTGCGGTATTAGACCAACATTCCATCCCATCTAGGCCAGCCACTCCACCCTCTGTCAGATAAGAGCCTATTGGTACTTCCATCTTCCCTCTTGGGGACCCAGAATTCAGACAAATTCTTGACGCCAACCCTGTGGCCCTTCAAGACTATCTTTTAAGAAGATACATACACCTTCCTCTAGATGGCCCACCACTTCAGCAGGTCTATCCTTATAGTACTAGTTCTGAAATTCCTCAGTCCATGGCCTTACATGATTTTGCGTCATCCTCCACCAACCCATCAGCACACCAGACCACCCAGGTAGTCACGCCCATTCCACCCAATCTTCCTCACATCAACATGACTATCGTGACTGCCATCCCTACCACTACAACAACTCTGATGGTCACTGATACCTTCATTCAACCATCCCATGTGTCAAATCCCTTATCCAAACAACAAATTCCTTCTACATCACAAGTCTATACCCTTACTTCTCAACTTCCTCCAACAATACCTTTGCAACATACAGTGTCATTTCCAGTCTATCAACCCACATATACCCATATCCCCACTCAGCAGTTACTTCCACAACAACCTCAACACAATCTCAACAATCATACCATGCCCCTGTTTCTCACCAACACACATTCTATCAACAACCACCTCAACCATCACACATAGCTTACACTCACCCATACCAAGTCCCTCAGATACCCACACATACGCAAGTCCAACCACCACCTTTCACTGCTCAACAGGCACTTCCTAATGACCCCATGCAAATCTTGATAGGTCGGTTAGCCAACCTAGAGGCTGCTACGTTAGGGTCCAAAATCACATTGTCTTATGAACAAATATGTAATGAACCCATCCATCCATCCATGCCCATGAAACCATATCCTCCACACTGGGAATTTCCGAAGTTCACCAAATTTAACACCAAGGAGGACCCTCAACAACATCTCAGAGCATTTAAACATACATGTTATCTCATTGCGCATGACCAAGACTTGATGCTTCATACTTTCCCCATGTCTTTGGCTGGTCCCACCTTAGAGTGGTATAATAATATTCCCCAGTACTCCATATTTTCTTTTTCTCAGCTTGCACAATTATTTCTTGAGCATTTCTCCATTAATATTGCGTGCAAAATAACCATCAATGATCTGTATACTATCCGCCAATTCAAAGATGAATCCATCACGGATTTCGTCACACGATGGTGCAATATGATAAACCAATTATCTTTTCCACTTCCTCAAACTGAACCTCATCGAGCTCTTCGCGCACTCTTGCGCTAAGCATATTTCATCGACCTTGTAAATCCAATCATTTCACACTTTTGAAGAAGCTTTCACCATGGCCCGCAAGCTTGAGACACGTGCCTTAGAACAGGGGCATTTAAAATTAAAGACAAATAAGCCAAAAACTAAATTTGTCAGACCATCCATATCAAATGATAAATCAAAGACAACTGCCAATGCCGTCATTGTTAGATCATCTCCTACCCTAACATCTACCATAGTAACTCAACAACGATTCACATGGCCAATGCCCAATTATACTCCCTTAGGAGAATCATACAGTGCCATCTTTGACAAATTGATAACAACACACTTGATCACACTACCACCTATCCAACCTGTTAATGAATCTAGACCATGACCTGTGTGGTATCGAGAGGATCACTATTGCAAGTATCATCAAGTCTGAGGACACGACATAGAAAAATGTCAGACGTTCAAGGATTCTATCCAAAGACTCATCGATCAGGGAGAACTTCAAGTGGATAACCCAAATGCCTCATCCAATCAACCTTTAGATATTTTTAAACAACCATTTCCAAATCATACACCCACATCGACAAACCAGACTGCCTCTACTTCTATATCTCAAACCCCTAGTACCCACACCATAAACACTATCCACGTTGGTGATAAAAGTCTAGTTTCCTCCACAAGTTTACCTTCTTCATCAACCATTACACTAGTCCCCTTTGACACATTCTCTACATCCACAAACACATCAACATTCATCTCCACACCAACATTAGTTACATCCATGCCACTTCGGCACCCTTTCCTATACTCACATCCTATCTCAACACCTACCACCCCCTCCTCAGGTGCAAATATCACTTCTGTGTCGTTACCTCTTACATCTACTCCATTAAATCTAATCACCTTATCAGAAATTATCCCACCTCTACCTGTTATCTCATCCTTAGCTTCACTTCCAATCCCTCTTTTCACACTTTTACCAACACCTACTACATCTACTATTTTACAATCATCTATCTCATCTCCCTCTTCCATGGCCATGTCATTACTTGATGATTTTTGGCAAACATTCCAACATTCCTTAATTTCAAATTATCATCCCATTTCTTCTGTACCATTAGATACTCACACATCGGTGCAGTCCCCACAAATATCCACTTCAATATCTCCAGTTCCTCCTGTAGATATTCTTGTCATTCCCTCTAACAATCCCCATTCATATACAAGACCTAGACCCCCATTTCCCAAGCGTTCTCCTTCACATCCTCGTCAAAAAGTAGACCTCACTATTCCCAATAGTAACTCCCTGGAAACCACACCATCTCCTTCTATTTTAGGACCACACCCCTCATCTTCCTCTTCCATTTTAGGAACCTTCCCTTCACTAACAACCCATACTACTACTAGAACAATGCAACCACCCTTTTCCAACCAATATCTTAAAGAAAATTCAAAGGCGTCTATGTGTCTTCCACTACTATCCCGCATCAAGCACATTCATCTTCCCTTTCCAAATCCAAAACAATGTCCAAATCCATTATTACATCACCACCTTCCCAGGCATCATTCCAAAGTTCTCCATCGATAACACCAGGTTATTATACCACTATGTTTCACCAACTACTCCAAGCCTCAGCCATCACCTTACCACAATTAAATTTTTCGATCCAAACATGCCAAGGCCTTCCTGGTTTAATTCCAATCTTGTTTGCGCATTTCACCGTGCCCCTGGACATGACACTGAACATTGCAAAGCTCTCCAAGCCATCGTGCATCATTTTTTCAATGAAAATATTAACGATGAAAAACCAATTCTACCATCTCCTCCATCAACTTCCACATCCCAACATGCATCTGTTCAAACATCTCGACCACCCTTTTCATTAAGAAATCCTGTCAGTACTCCACTACCAAATAAAGATATAACCAATGATGCCACAAACATATTATCAAAAGAGGATGATCCTAAGGATCATCCTCCTCTTGTAATCAACATTGTTCAGATAACCACCCATTCAAAGCCATATAACTCTGACTCTACCTCACTATCCACCCCTAAGACTTATGTCACTATCCCTCCTCCTAAGGAGCTTGCTGCCTCCGCACCTCCATCACGGCCAAAGGTTGTCATCTGCTCCTACCAATCATCCCACAACAACATCTTCATCTTCTTCTAAAGCCAAGGTATCTGTTCTGGCCACCCCGAATCCTTCCCCCATTAAACACACCATTATTAAACAACTTCACTAGGCCCCTATCAAAATGTCACTCTACGAGCTTATCCAAAGCTCTCCACACCATAAACAAGCTCTTATGGAGGTCTTGCAATAAATCCCAGTATCATCTGATGAGCCCCATCCTTTCGCGGCTTTAGCTCATGCCTTCGCAACATCTGCTACCGTATCATTTGAAAGTTCAGAAATCCCTAGGATACCACAAGAAGAACATGATCTACCATTGTTCATCACAGTCTATATCGATGACACCTGCATCCATCAAACCATGATTGACAATGGTGCCAGTATCAATATCATTTCTTCTCATACCTTCAATCAGCTCAAATTTCCCAATACCATTGTTTCCAAGTCTCCTACCATTCTTCGTGGCTTTAACGATGTTGTCACTCCCCCATTAGGAATGGTTGTTCTTCCTATCGTGTCGGCCATAAACTCCTCCATGAAATTTTCTACATCATTGAAGGAGAATTCCAATATAATATCTTACTGGGACGTCCTTGGATTCGCTATGCATTGTGTTATATCTACTCTTCATCGTTGTATCAAATATGAACATGAAGGGACTACTTATGCTCTTCTGGCTGAGATCCCCCCTTCCAAGACATGTCACATGATCTACAGACCTAAAGATGTCCTTGTTCCTAAAGCCAATTTTTCTTCTGATGCATCCACCAGTTCTTCTGTACTTCCATCTACCTTACCTCATACGGATTCTTCTGATACTATAATGCAAAATCTTTCTTTAGGGGAATATCAACTCCTCACTCTCAATACCCTTCCTTCTCCCAATCACCTCGGCCACCCTGATAAGGCCCCTATGTATCAATCAAATGTTGGGGAAATTGTCTCGTTTGGCCCTTCTTCCCTCAAAACTAATTTAGTATATGGCGGCCTTGATCAACCTTCTTCTCACACTGAAAATCATTTTCACGCCAAATGATATACAGGTGATTTCAGATTTCTTAGTAAACCATCTTTCACTCACACATACCTCTATCATTGTGCATGGAAGGGGTTTGGTTTGGGGCACTATGAACAAGGCCCTCATGGAAATATCTTTTCCCAAGCCCATGAATCATGCCAAAAATTTGGTTTGGGATATAATGATCCCACCATACACCCTTCCGACACATCTGCATCTTCTCCCATTCATCTTGATTCATCCACTTCTTCTCCATCTAGGATATACTACCAATTCAGAACACACTTCTTCTCCATTTGACTATCCTACAGATTCAAATAATATCTCATCTCCTTCCAACTATCCTTCCAGCTCAGATAATGATTTTTCTCCATCCAATTATCTCACAGATCCAGATCAAGATGATACGGTTCCTATTCCCCCTAACTTTTTTTTTATTTCCACCATCTTTCTCGGACCGGTGACTTATCAAGCCAAAAATGAAACCCGGTATTTTCCCCTTAAATATCTAGAGATGGTAGAGGAAGATTCCCCTATCATTGACATTCTTCAATGTGATGATGACACTTCCATTCTCTCCTACATGGGAGCCGAAGGTTCTCAAGATTAGAAAACTCATCCGCCAGAAAAATCCAATCTCCTGAATGAATCCACTATCAAAATTACTATTGGAGCTCCTCAGGAACACCACATCCTTAAAATAGGTCAGTCTTTGACACCTCAAGAGCTCGAAGCCTTCACTTCATTTTTGTCCAAACATAGCCAAGCATTTGCATGGTCATATTTGGACATGCCGGGTCTTGATCCCTCCATCATTGTCCACAACATCATTGTCATCCCCAATGCCAAACTAGTTAGAAAGAAGCTTTTCGAATGCATCCTCAAATTGCTCTTCTTGTGAAAGAAGAATTGCAACATCTCCTATCTGCCAACTTCATTATTCCCATTGATTATCCCCAATGGGTTTCTAACATCGTACCCATCGCAAAAGCATCTGGAAAGCTTTGTATATGTACTAACTTTAGAGATCTTAACCTCGTATGTCCTAAAGATGATTTCCCTCTTCCAAGTATTGATCAACTTGTAGATCTTATAGTGGGACATGAGATGCTCTCTTTAATGGATGGTTTTTCTGGTTATAACCAAATTCTGATTGCACCTGAAGATCAGCACAAGACATCTTTTATCACCCCATGGGGTACCTTTTGTTATCGTGTCATGCCCTTTGGTTTAAAGAATGATGGGGCTACATATCAATGAGCCATGACGTATATCTTTCATGACCTCTTACATCAAACTGTAGAAGACTATGTTGATGACCTCTTAGCAAAATCTAAACATAGATGTGATCATCTCTCGGTCCTTGAGATACTTTTCAAGCGTCTCATTCATTTCTTCCTTCACCTCAACCCAGAAAAGTGTGTTTTTGGAGTTCTTACTGGAAAAATCCTTGGCTTCATTGTCTCTATCAGAGGCATTGAGGTTGACCCCGCAAAAATCAAAGCAATTCTCGAAATGCCTCCTCCTTCCAATCTCAAGCAACTTTGTAGTCTTCAAGGTCAACTTCAATCTATTCGTCATTTCATATCACAACTTTCTGATCACTGTCAGCCCTTTCATCACCTTCTTCGAAAAGACATAACCTTTGATTGGGACCAAAACTGTCAAAAGGATTTTGAAGATCTTAAGCGATATTTGTTATCTCCACCGGTACTCACACCTCCACGCGAAGGGGAGCCCTTCTATTTATATATTTCTGTAACTGATCATGCTCTAGGAGCTATGTTAGCACACCATGATGATCAGGGATGTGAACAGGCCATTTATTATATCAGTCATACTCTTCATGATTGTGAAACATGATACTCTGAAGTGGAGAAATTGTGTTGCGCTATTTTCTTCGTTGCATCAAAACTTTGACACTATCTTCTTAATCATAAAACCTATATTGTTACTAACTTTCAACCTCTCAAAGTAATGCATTCTAAGCCATATCACAATGATCACATCACCTGATGGCTCCTTCTCATGGCCAAGTTTGACCTGGAATTCATTCCTCAAAAGGTAATTAAGGGTCAAGCTATTGCTTATCAATTAGCAGAAGCCCCTCTTTCCAATACACAAACTCCTTCTAATCACTTCCCAGATGAATCAATCAATCAATTTCATCATGATCCCCTTAAAATGACTCTTTTCTTTGATGGTTCTAAATGCCAGCAAGGTAGGGGGGGTAGGAGTTGTTCTTATTCCTCCCGGGGATTCCCCAATCTCCTTAGCTTTTAAATTAGATTTTGAATGTACAAACAATATGGCAGAATATGAGGCCCTTATACTAGGACTAGAAACTGCTATATTTCTAGGTGTCCATATTCTTGACATTTTTGGTGATTCTGAACTAATAATAAAGCAGGTCACTAGAGAGTATCAGTGTAGAAATGATATTTTACAACAATATCGTGATATTTCTCATCATCTTCTTAAAGCCTTTGATTCTTACACTATTCAATTTGTCCCGCGTTCGACCAATCGTTTTGCTGATACAATGGCATCCCTTGCGGCCCTTATCCCTTGGACAATGCAAGAGTCCAAGCTTTCAGTTATTATACATCATCGTAAACAACCATTCTATGACATATCTCAGATTCATCTGGTCAAATCTAATTCTGTCAGACCTCTGGTATTCACAAATTTTTTATTATTTATCCAAATCCATTACTCCCCTTGATCTTTCTAAAAATGCTAAGAGATATTTTATCCAACGTGCTACTCGTTATGTAATCCTTGGTGGTATTCTTTATAAGCGTGGGTTTGATGGTATCCTTCTCCGATGCCTTCAATCCCATGAAGCCTCTAGAGCTATCCAAGAAGTCCATGATGGTATCTATGGTGGGAATTTTAGTGGATTATCTGTTGCCAAACGTGTTCTTCATCTTGGCTATTATTGGCCTTCTCTAAATCACGATTGTTGTGAATATGTCAAGAAGTGTGTAAGATGTCAACAACACTCTAATCTTATCTGTGTTCCTAGCCAAGATTTACATCCTGCCCAAGATTTATGGCCCTTTTCACAATGGGGCCTTGATCTTATTGGTCTAATAAATCCCCGTTCATCACAACAACATCATTCTATCATCACTGCTACTGAGTATTTCACTAAATGGGTGGAGGCAATCCCACTCACCTCTACTAAATCTGGCCCAATCATTAATTTTATATATCAACATATCATTTTCCGCTTTGGTGTTCCACATAAACTTATTATGGACAATGGGAAGTCCTTTAAAAACAAGGACCTTAAAAATATTGGCGATGCATTTAAGATCCAACTTAGCTTTTCTTCCCCTTATTATCCTCAAGCTAACAGCCAAGCTGAGGCCACTAATAAAACTCTTTGAAATATCTTGGCCAAAACTATTGACCGAGCAGGACGAAATTGGCATCTCCAACTTCCCTTTGCTCTGTGGGCCTATTGCACTAGCATTCACACTTCCATAGGGGCTACTCCATTTTATCTGGTGTACGGCTCCAAGGCCCTTCTTCCCCTTGAAGTCCAAATTCCATCTTTACGTGTGTCTCTTCATAACTTCATTTCTGATGAAGATTATCACCAGGAACGTCTAATGCAACTTGAGTTATTAGACGAGCGTCACCTTCTTGCTCTTGAGCACCATCATGTCTATCAAGATCGTATCCAACGGGCTTATAATAAACACATCAAAGAGTGTGATTTTAAAATAGGTGACCTGGTTTTAAAAGAAAATCAAAATGTCACTACCTTAGAAAGGAGCCAACGGGGAAAATTTTCTCCCAACTGGATCAGACCATATATTATCACACATAAGTATGGGTCTGGGGCTTATCATTTAGCTTCTCCTGATGGTAAACCAGAGATCAAACCCCTTAATGCATTGCACTTATGACCATTCTATTGTTAGTACACACACTTATGAGTATAGTCTTATCTTTAGACCATGTCTCCACCATTATCCACTTCCATCTATCATGGTAATGATATGAATTATGTGGTCTACCGTCACTACTTTGATATGACCTTGAATATAAGTACAATGGCTCTACTTATAGCATATTCAATATGGATAAGTTCTCCCATTCGGTGAGAACCCCGTAATCATTACATCCATCACCCTCTCATTCTCCTATGGCAGTCATGTAAAGGGTATCGGGGTGTCTCATGTACCATCATTATCCCCTCCTAAGTGGTTTACTTCACTATCCCCAGCTCTCCCCCATGTAAAGCTAACATCCATACATGCAAAAAAAAGTCAAAAGTTATCCAAAAACAGACTGATCCCTCGAAGGACAGTTGTTCATGCAAAAAAAAAAAAATAAGAAAAGCATACAAATCAAAATCAAAGAAAAATCAAAAGAAATAGACTGATCCCTCGAAGGATGGCTATCATTCTCATTCCATCTATATTATGTATATATAGTAGACCATACCCTCGAAGGATGGCTACTCTTTTGTTATGGCATTCAGAAAGCTTCCCTCGAAGCATTGATCAACATTTCTTCTATTATTGTTCTTTCCCTTTCCCAGAGCTGGGGCATAGATTTAAGGAACACCACCTTTGGAGAACCTTCTTCCCACATACAGGTTACATCTCAAATCCCTCGTCATGTCGACATTAAGATTATGAGAATATTTCATCCATATCTTCCTCTTGGTCTTGTGATATAATCAAATCTCATTAGTTATGTACTAACACCTGCTATCGACTGCAAGTGCAATGCTTTGAGTAGTACCTTTTCTTGTTTACCTCTTATCCAGTTAAAAGCATAACTTTCTTACATGGCCCTTGCTATGGTTATGTGACACCCATCTCATCAAAATCATATTTTATTACAATTATAATCAAATTTTATATCATTAAATCTGCATCTATATTTTTTTACTCTTAAGGATGTCCCCTATCAATATCATCCATAAATCTATGAAGTCTGTTACTGTTTCTACACACTCTCTTTAATACACTATTCGGTTTGGGAATTCTACTTGATCTCCATTACAGTTTGTGAATTCTACTTGAGATTATCTCTCAAGTAGCATTCATTATCTGGAAACTTCTCATCCTCCACCATGACCAATGTTATCTTTCTCCATCCATTCTCTCGCATCATCCTTCTCTTCTCTACAATCATCCACCAATTTTCTTTCCCATCGCTCTTATTTTTGTTTGTCATCTAGCACTGACATCATCTTCTTCATCATCACAGACCTTTCATCCCCAGCTTGGCACATCTGTGTAACTCCCCATGCAGCACAAAACCCTACTCGAGGTAGACCTGTCATTCTGGACAAGGTCTCATTTGTGATCATGTCTGTTGACCATTCCTTCCTCCTAGTTCCCCTTTATCAACCCAATTTTCTCCTAAAATTCACCTCATCTCATTCTCCACTGCTCTTCTCACCCACTTTTTCCTTCTCCATTGTTTGTTTGATACTTCACATGTCCTCCACTCGGGCCATTATTTTTGTGTTTTTCTCTTAATATCCTTTTACTGCCATCTATTTTATCATTCCATTTCCCTTTCATTCTTCTTTCGGCTTGACGATCCTACTTAACCACCCATTCCATGCAGGCTTCTTAATCACAATGCAACTCTTTCTTAAGATCCTGCCACTGTAGAAACTCCTTCATTGTTTTCTATTCCATTCAACACTAGAAACATCTTCCTACTCCATAACTTCTGCTTAACGCTCTGACATCATCACTCGCACAACATAGGCATCCTAATTAAGAATTCCCCTTACACTCTCCATCCTACACTGCATACATTCCTCCATCCACTCATGTCACACTCCTTTGTTTCCTTGTTATCACCTCCTTTCATTTCCTGTTCCGTTTTGGTATACACCGCTCAGTATTTTCATCATTCTTTTTCTTCTTCAGCTTGACGATCCTACTTAACCATTCCTATGGCATGGCGATCTTACTTAAGAGTCTCTCTTAAGAATGATCTGTCTTCTTGCCTTTCCTCTTTCCTTCATATTCCCATCATCCATATTTTCTCTTCATTCCCCACAAACACATCCTCTTCCCTTCTCTTTTTCCTCACACAAAATATCTCAAACTTCCTCAAATATCATCTCCATCATCCCTCATTCAGAAATCTAACTTAACCACTTCATACCATTTCTTACTATGTCTCGTTCCTTCACCTTTTCTTCTTTCATCTTCATCCACATCCTCATCCATTACATTCTCTCCTCGCCTTCATCTTCCTACATATCGTTAGCCCTCCTTTCTTTACTCTTTCCGGTCCATTTTCTAGAATACTTCCCCATATCTACCACCATATTTACTCATCATTATCATTGTTCATCTAACATTATGTCATCATCATCTTCCATTCTCACGCTAAGAATTATCAGTGGACTTCTCCTAAAATTCATTTCTCCCCATTCTACTAATACTGGTTCACTCTTTTTTACCTCCTACCATTTTCTCTTCCTTCCTTTTTTCTTTTGTGCCCTCTAATCATTATCGGAGGATTTCTCCTAACATCCCTCCACTGGTATTGCCTTTTCATCTTCCCTTCACCTTTTTCAATATCTCTATTGTCTTCATCACATACTGCCTTTGCATCATTTTCTTTGTTGTCCTCTCCTCCTTTCTACCCCTGGTTTTCTTTCATTTCATTTGTATCATCTTCATCTCCTCTTCTCCTCACACTTTTGTCCTACTTCTCCATTGATAACCTGACTCACCAACGTTGTCCCATATTTTTAATCATCCCACCATCCACATGCATTTCCATGCGTTCTGTTTCATATTCAATTCCCTTCCTGTTTTGGCTCTATCATCTCTTCTTTCCCTCTTATTTTCATTTCCCCCATTACTGAACTTCTTTCTCTACCACCCCTATCTTCCTAGCTCCTCATAGTTCCTTTCTTTCTCTTTTCCATTCTACCTCCTCCCCCATCTTCTTTAACTTCTTCATCTTCTTCATCTCCTTCATCTTTCCATCCTACTATACATATTCATCTCTCCAATCATCCTTCTCTCATATTCTTCACAACTTCTCTTTCTCAGTTTTGTCATCTCTTTCATGATCCATTCTTTCTCTCCCTCTATTTTGATCTCCATCTCCCTTTCATCCCTTCTTCTTCATTTTCTTGTCTTCTTCTTTGTCCTTCATCATTTCTTTCTTCCACCATTTCTCCTCTTTATTATATTTGTTGCTTCTTTACTATGATATATCTTTGTACATTCACCTTCCCTTCTAATCTCTATTTTCCCTTCTCATCTCATCTTCTTCTTGTTTAGACTTCCTCCCTCCCTTCTTCTCCTCCTCTCTTTCTCTATTTTCTTTTTCTCCAGGTCCCTTGTACCTTACCTATTTATTTCCCCCTTATCTTTTTCCACTACCCTCTTATTGAATGTCATCTCTCTCTCTTTTTTGCTTTCATCTATCTTCTCACCTCTCTTATCATCCTTCTCTACTATTTGATCCCTCTCCTCCACCATGTCTTTTCTACCCCAACCATGTCTTCTTTCTCTTATCTCTATCATTTATCATCCACATCTTTCATCCCATCTTCCTGGGACATTTTTGTCTTGGAGGATACCATAACGGCCAACATCTATCTGATCTTGTACTCTTCCATGAATATTTTCTCTGTTTTTGTTTTGTCGCAAAAGTATCTTGACTTCTTATCCTACTTACCGAACAAGTAGGATTGCTTTTATCTTCTAATTTTCTAACACTTATGCATCTTTCCTATGAAACATGATTACCATCATATTTATCACACCTTTAGGGCATTTTATCTCAGCTTTCTATCCTATCTGCTCATCATGTGCACATTTATGATTATTCCCCCTGGGGCATTTTTATTTACACATCCATTTCTTGTTATGTCATCTTCGTGCCCTATCTTGGGGCATATTTTCATCCATTATACTTGTCAACACATATAGCTCAATTTGGGTCATTCTCGTGCCCTGTGCTGGGGCATCATTATCTTCATCCATGTCCCTTTTACAGACGCATGATTTTTTTTAGCATGATTCCTTGCAGACAAAGGATTGTGCACATCTTTCACATTTAGTTGCACATATTTTGATGTTTTCCTATGACCCATTGGTCATCTTGGTTTACATCCATACTGCAGTGGTCTTCACCCACTCACTGGTCTATAGAACGTTGTCGTCTGTCTCCGTTGAGACCACAATTGTCCTCTACCGATGTGATATTGAAGTCACCGCCATACTTGTTTTTCATTGTTATTGCGATCCTTTTTTTCCTGAGGCATCTTTCCTTTGGTCATATCTTCATCCATATTTAAACACATATTTCATCTAACCCTTTTTGTTTTTGTCTCATGGCTTGCTATCGCAAACCACTCAACAAAAAGGGGCAAATGTAGACACCTATTTTTTGGTATAGTGCCCTCTCAGTCATCTCACATTCATGTAATTTCCATTCTCACATCTCTTTCTCTTAAATTAAATGAAATCCTATCCATTTGCTTAATTAATTATCAAATGGGCTCCATGTAGACCCATTTGATAATTCAACTTTTGATATTATCCCAATCTCCCACAAATTATTAATCCATGAGTATTAATACACCTATCTGACACCCTTTTTTAAATGGAATATTTTATCTCACCCACCATGTCAATCATGCTCCCCACTCCATCTAATAATTCAATCTGTGGTCCCCACATGATCACATCAGGGTCTCTTAACTCGGGTTACTCTACTCAACCCCGAGTTACTTGTTAACCCCAATCTAACCTCACATCTAAGTTATAAATATGGGTTTTTACCCATATTTGGGAGGAAGAAAAAGTTAGAAAATTTGGGTGAATGCTGAGAAATTTTAGCCATTTTATCATAATATCATTATTATTCTATCTTGGTGATAACATGTGGAATTTCCATGATACTCTGCTCATGATTTGGTTCATGTGATGAGATTCATGTTACACACATCATATCAATAACACCATCTGCACACCGGTATCTTCCAGGTTCTTTTGTTTATCAATTTGTATGTTATCTGTTTTGGACTCTATTTTATTATTATTCTTATCACATAGGGGTTGACAACCACCGAGGGAGTTAACGCTTCCCGGATCTACTTTGTTAGGTAGCCCCCGCATAAAATCTCTAATCAATATTTCTCTAGTGTATGTAAGCTGCAGGTTTACTGGGATCACACCGAGGAGTTTGATATCAACTTTGTACTCGTATCATCCATCGTCATCTCCAAGGTACTAAGCCCTTGTATACTCAACATTGTTTTAGTGTTTCTTGATTACTCATACACTCACCTAGATAGGAAGCTAGAAACTCATATCAATAGATATATTGGGGTGTACTACCATAAAGTTACCATTGTTATCATCATTAGTAAGTGTTATGGATGTGGTATAGAGCAAGCTTCATCAAGGTATGAAGACCATCATGATTGAGTTGTTGAATTCATGTGTCCTCATATCATTAGAAAAATGGAATATAATGATGGTCCTCATATCATTGGAATGGAAAAAGTGGCCTCATATCATTATGGCCAAAATGTAAATGCGGACAAGAAGAAAACAACACATTGTATTTTTGTATTTTATTTGTAAATGTTTTGATTTTTAGATTTTGGATTTTGGATGTTGAGATTTTGTATTTGGGATGGGGGGAATGGTTTAGATTAGGTAAGATGAAAGGATTAGGGATGAAATAGTTCATGGTGGGATGTGAAGGATGTAAGGTGGGATGTGACTTCCTCATATAAGTCCTAAAGTGTTTTTGGGTAGGATAAAAGGGAAGGATTGAGAGAATTTGGATAGGTTAGATAGGATAAGGATTGGTTGATAGATTAGGATAAGATGGGATGTGGGATGGGACTATAGATAGGATGAGGGATGTGGTATATGATAAGATATGTCCCTAAGTATGGGGGGTGTATTGAAGGATAGATGTGGTGTGCCCCCAAGTGTGAAGTAGGGCGTCTTGTGTGGATGGATGAATGAGTTAGATTTCCCCCCAGGTGTAGGGTAGGATGGGAAGTGAAGGGTATATAAAATGGATGATGCCCCCAGTCATGATGATAGTTCAAAAAGGGACATGAAGAGGATTGGATGAAAAGAAAAGGATCATTGTCTACCAACATATGTTTGATCTAAGGGAAAATGAATGTGGATGTGATGGATAGAATAAAATCAGTGATGAAAAAAATATGAGCCTAATGACACATGTTTCAAGGCAAGAGTTTTACTGAAACAATAGTGTGACTAGGGTGTATACAATACTTGGTAACATGCGAGCCCTATGTCTCTATGAGATCAAATTTTGTATGATTGTGATGGTTAATTACCACTTGAAAGGGAAGAATTAATGGGTAGTGTGTGAAGAAAAACTAGCTAATGCATAGGGAGTGATTAAGTCAAGTAGGTTGATGGAATATGAATGGAAGGTTAATCCGTGCATTACTCTGCTGCCAACCAGGCATCCATAGCCTTGACAGAGATACATCTAATTTTTGTCACAACATTGCTCTACTGCTAGTCAGACATCCATAATACCGGTAGAGTTGTTGGAAACACCACTATATAGATTCTTGAGGTGGATTTTATTTGATATTTTTAAATTTTTATATGATTTTTTGATATTTTTCTTCTTGATTTTTGGATTTTTTTGCATAAAGAGATTCCACTCTGCTTGAGAACTCTTAAGGGGTTTAGAATCATTAGTGGTTTGATGGGGGGATGTAAATGAGTGTAGTGATGACATTAGCTAGAGTGTCAACAGACACACCCAATGGTCTTTACCATAAGTTTATTAAGCATGTTAAAGTGTGGGGATCTCTAGGAGGACAATTATGCTTGAATGTTAGAGGTAATGATAAACCAAGGTCACACGATTATAATAGGTACTATTTTCTTACATCATGTGTGAGAAATTTTATCTAATGTTTACATGAATAAATTAGAAGAGGATATTAATGGATGTGATGATAATAATGGATTACATGCAAAGGTATTTATATGTTGGATGGAATGAGAATGAGTTGAAGGAAAGAACATCTGTGCATAGGCAAAACATTATGTGCTCAATCCATTTTTAGGTGTTGGGTATTTGTAAGGGGGTTTAAATGATTTGTGATTAGTTTGAGTGAAGCTGGGATGGTAGGATCAATAAGAGGAGTGGTAGAAATGGGTTGTGATGAAGTAGTGGGAGGAACATTTTTAGTGTTAGGTTTATAATTTATGCCTAAATGTCCTAGATTTTGATGAATGGATATGGGTTCAGATCGAATGTTAAGTATGGAGATTAATTGCTTCACAAGAAACTTGCTTTTATATGTTATTGGTTATGATAGTAACCAATGTCGGTCAGGATGTAATCAGCGTCGGTTAGTCTAGGTTAGGAAGTGACCGTCGACGGTCAGGAAGTAATCATTGATGGTTACGTGTGCGACACTGCTTTTGTTTTTTGACAACAATTAGAATAAATCACTTGTTTAAAGATGATTTATTGATTGTAAAAGCATAGTTAAGTTGCCCAAAATAGTAATATATGCATGTATGCATTGTATGAGGGTAAAGTAAGAAGAAGAGAAGAAAAATAGTAATTATTTTGCATGTAAGTTTTCTTGGTGAGCAAGAAAGAGTAGTTGAGTGAGGGAAAAGAATTGAACATCCTGTGAGGTGTTGGAAGACATAAAATCTTCATTGTATTTCCTTTGTAAAGCACTGAATAATAATATTGGCCGTTTCTTGGTGGACGTAGCCCACACTGGGTGAACCACGTTAAATCTGGTGTAATCTTTCTCTTGTTTATTTTATCTTCTAGTTATTTCTGCTTTCATTGCTTGTATGCTTTATCTGATTATAGATTTGTGCAACACTGATTATATGGTTTAACCCCAACAACTGGTATCAGAGCTTTTTTTGGAGGTTTTGTGTGTTGATAGGATTTACTCACAAAGGGTTTTCTGATTGAGTGGGAGTAGAGCAATGGCAAAAGATAGTGAATACCGAGTATAGAAATTTGACGGTCGTAATTATCAACTATGGAAGATGCAGGTGGAGGATTATTTGTATCAGAAAGATATATACTTACCATTGGATGAGCATGGATAGCCGAGTACGATGAATCTGAAGAATGGAAGGTTCTTGACAGAAAGGATCTGAGATCTATAAGATTGAGCCTGACAGCATCGGTGGCTTCGAATTTTACAGATGCAAAAACCACAGTAGAGTTGAAAAAATCTTTAGAAAATTTGTATGAAACTCCTAGTGCTTCGAATAAGGTATATTTGATGAAAAAATTAGTTAATTCTAAGATGCAAAGAAGGTGGATATGTATCTAATCATTTGAATGATTTCCGGTCTATTGTAAATCAATTAAAATCAGTAGAAATTTCATTTGATGATGAAGTGAAAGCACTTTTATTCTTATGCTCTTTGCCAGATAGTTGGGATAACTTGGTAATGGTTGTTAGTAATACAACAACTACTTCTAAAGGTTTGAAATTTGATGATGTGGTTAGTGTAATCCTTAATGAAGGAAATACATAGGAAAAGCTCAGGAGAAGCATCATTTGGAAATGCTTTAATGTTTGAAAGCAGGGGAAGATCTAAGGAGATATCATCTAAGAGAAAGAAGAATGGGAGATCAAAGTCAAGACATGACAAATCTAGATCCAGGTACAAAGATTTACTTTGCTGGAATTGTGGAAAGAGAGGACACTGTAAAGAAGGAGTGTTGGTCAAGGAAAACAAAGAGAATACATCAGACAAAGGTAAAGAAAAAGGTAAGGAGGAAAATGTTGCAAGTGAGGTAAAATAAGATGCCCTTATTCTCTCCTTGGATAATAAATTAGAATCTTGGGTGTTAGATTCTAGGAGCTTCTTTCCATGCTACCCCTAATAAGGGTTATTTTAGAAATTATGTTCAGGGTGATTTTGGACAAGTTTATTTAGGTGATGATGAGCCATGCAATATTACTGGTAAAGGTGATGTTTATCTAAAGTTGTAGAATGGAAACCCATGGGTATTGAAAGATGTGAGGCATGTGCCAAGCCTCAAAAGAAATATAATATCTGCAGGGCAACTTGGTGAATCTGGATGCATGGTTACATTCACAGCTAACTCTTGGAAGGTTACCAAGGGATCTCTTGTTGTGGCAAGAGGTAAGAAGGTAGAAAATTTATATATGTCTACTTGTATTACTGATTCCTTTTCTGTGCTATCTACTACAGATTCAGATGCAAACATGTGGCATAATCGGCTAGGCCATATGAGTGAAAAAGGAATGCAGATCTTAAAGGCTAAGGGTATGTTATCAAATTTGAAATAATTAGATCTTGAATTTGTGAGCACTGCATATTTGGAAAGTAGAAGAGAGTGAGATTTCTCAAGGTTGGGTCAACAAAGAAGGAGAATAAATTGGAGCTTGTACACTCAGATGTGTGGGGACCATCCCAGGTAGCTTCTATTAGAGGATCCCAATATTATGTGACTTTCATTGATGATGCCACAAGGAAGGTATGGATCTATTATATTAAGCATAAATATGATGTTTTTGAAACTTTTAAAAGATGGAAAGCCCTTGTAGAAAATGAAACAAATTTAAAATTGAAGTGCCTTAGATATGATAATGGTGGTGAGTACTGCAGCAAGGATTTTAATTGATTATTGTTTAGAGAATGGAATACGAAGAGAAAGAACAGTTCCTAGAACTCCACAAGAGAATGGAGTTGTAGAAAGAATGAACAGAACAATCATGGAATGTGCTAGAAGCATGAGGATACATGTTGGCTTGCCTTTGAAGTTTTGGGTAGAAGTAGTGGATACAATAGTATACTTGATCAACGTGGGCCTTCAACAACACTGGATGGTGGAATACCAGAAGAAGCTTGGTCTAGAAAAGAGGTAGATTTTACTTTTCTTAGATTTTTTGGCTCAGAAGATTTTGTGCATGTTGATAAGGAAAATAGGAGGAAGTTGGATGCTAAATCTAAGAGATGTACTTTCATTGGTTATGGCTTTGGTGATTTTGGATATCGATTTTGGGATTTAGAAGATTCTAAGATTGTTAGGAGTCGTGATGTTGAATTGAATGAAAAAAGAATGTACAGGGATCAGGTTTTGGTGCCTAAACATGAACATGGTTGAGGAGATTTTGAAGAAAAAATAATTTTTAGACCTAAAGTAGACATCCATAAACACCGACATTGGTTCTACAGAAACCAATGTCAGTCAGACTAACCAGCATCGACTGACAGGATCAAGTTCAAATAAGTCAGCTACAGGAACTGAAGTCGGTACTCCTAGAACTGATGTCGGTAAGGCAATCGGCATCGGTCAGCAAATAGAGGAACTGCACAGTTGGTTACAGGTGACCGACATCGGTCACTGACAGAGATTGAAATGAATGTGCAATAGGCATAGAATGATCCCCAGACACCCTAGATCTCAATAAGAAGGTCACAAAGGGTAAGTAGACCTCTAAAGATTTTTCACCTTATTTATTTATTACTGACTGATAGTGGTGAACCAGAAATATTTGAAGAAGCAATACAGGTAAATACCCATGAGCAGTGGAAGCATGGTATGGATGAGGAGATGGAATCCTTGGAACAAAATCAGACATGGGATTTGGTTAAGTTTCCAGCAGGTAAGAAAAATTTGCAAAACAAATAGCTTTACAAAATCAAGGAAGAAGAGGGTGGACTGAAAAGGTATAAGGCGAGGCTTGTGGTAAAGGGATTTGCATAGAAAGTAGGTATTGACTTTGATGAGATTTTTTCTCCTGTAGTTAAGATGAATTCTATTCGTACTGTTCTAAGTTTGGTTGCAACAGAAGATTTGCATTTAGAATAACTTGATGTTAAGATGAATTTTCTTCATGGTGATTTGGAAGAAGAGATCTATATGCAGTAGCCACTTGGTTACAAAGTCAAGGGGAAGGATAAACTTGTGTGCAGATTGAAAAAGAGCCTATATGGGCTCAAGCAAGCCTTAAGGAAATGGTGTTTGAGATTTGATATTTTTATGCATGAGCATGGTTATATGAGATGTGAATCCAACCATTGTGTTTATTTTAAAAATCTTGAAAATGGAAGCTATGTTATTTTGTTACTTTATGTGGATGATATGTTGATTGCATATGCAGAACATTGGTAAACTTAAAGAAAGGTTATCTCACACATTTACAATGAAGGATTTTGGAGCTGCAAAGAAAATATTTGGCATGCAAATTTACCGAGATAGGAAAAACAAGAAGTTGTATTTATCTCAGGAGGCTTATATCAATAAGGTGTTGGAAAGGTTTGATATGCAAAAATCAAAACCTATTAGTACAACTATGGATGGACACTTCAAATTGAGAAAATATCAGTGTCCTTCATCAAATGAGGAGGTTGAGTACATGGCACATGTTCCCTATGCTTCAGCAGTAGGAAGTCTTATGTATCTTATGGTTTGTACTAGAACAAACATTGCACGGGTAGTGGGAGTTGTGAGAAGGTTTATGGCTAATCCAGGTAAAGAACATTGGAAAGCAGTCTAATGGATTCTTAGGTATTTGAGAGGGACATAAAACATGGAGTTATGCTATGGAGGGTCATATACTTCTTTACGTGGCTATATTGACTCAGATATAGATGGATATTTGGATGGTAGGAGAAGCACCACTGGATATATTTTGATAGTAGGTGAAATGGCAGCTAGCTATATTTCAAGATTGCAGAAGGTTGTGGCTTTGTCTACTATAGAGGCAAAGTATGTTGCAGATACAGAAGCTAGTAAGGAGATGATATGGATGATCAGGTTCATGGAAGAGTTGGGTAAGGTGAAAGAGGATTGCAGATCATACAGTGATAGTTAGAGCGTGATTCATCTGACAAAGAACTCAGTATTTCATTCAAGATTGAAACATATTCAGTTGAGGTATCACTTCATACAGAAGGTGTTGGAGGATGGAGAATTGAAGTTAGAGAAAATCCATATGGATGAGAACCCTGCAGACATGCAAATGAAGCCATTGGTAAGGGAGAATTTGGAGCTTCACTCCACTTTTGCTGGTCTTCAAGCTTAAGACTTGAAGAGAAAGAAATGGGCCAAGGAAAAGGAACCAAGGATGGTGATGTACAATACAGTGCAACAATTGATCTCCAAGTGGGAGATTGTTGAGTATGGAGCTTAATTGCTTCACAAGAAACTTACTTTTACATGTTACTAGTTCTGAAAGTAACTCACATCATTCAGGATGTAACCGGTGTCGGTCACGCAAGGTTAAGAAGTGACCATTGACGGTTAGGTAGTAACCATCGACGGTTACCTGTGTGACGCTCCTTTTGTTTTTTGACGAAAATTAGAATAAATCACTTGTTTTAAAGATGATTTATTTATTGTAAAAGCATAGTTAAGTTACCCAAAATAGTAATATATGCATGTATGCATTATATGAGGGTAAGTAAGAATAAGAGAAGAAAAGTAGTAATTATTTTTCATGTAAGTTTTCTTGGTGAGCAAGAAAGAGTAGCCGAGTGAGGGAAAAACATTGAACATCCCGTGAGGTGTTGGAAGACAAAAAATCTTCATTGTATTTCCTTTGTAAAGCACTGAATAATAATATTGGCCGTTTCTTGGTGGACATAGCTGGCACTGGGTGAACCACATTATATCTAGTGTAATATTTCTCTTGTTTATTTTATCTTCTGGTTATTTCTGCTTTCATTTCTTTTATGCTTTATCTGATTATAGATCTGTGCAACACTGTTATATGGTTTAACCCCAACAATGAATGCCTTTTTTATGGATGCCTAAGCCTTTTCCTTGATGTTTCATATTAGTGAACATATTTGTGGCTATAGGATATGAAATGGATGGGGAAAATGATGCCATGCGGTCATCATGAGATTAGGGGGTTGTAGTTTTGTCATTCGCTAAGAGGCTGAATTTGACAAAGGATGGGGGTGAAATTTATCTTGGTTTTTGGTCGGTGAGGGATGTTTGGATGTATGATGAGATTTGGATCGATGATGATTTTTGGATGTTGAGTGGAATTTGGATGGTGGAAGATTGTTAGGGAGAGGATTGGGATGATGGAGGTTTTTCACATAAGACCTAAATTGCATGTAGTGATTGGTCAAATTTCCATGGGTACAATGGAAGTCACAATAATAGTGTTCCCAATACCAAGATGGTTCAGGAAGGTTTTGATTATGTGATTTTATTGGGGGATGGATGATCATGTTGAAGGTTATTAGATGATGGAAGATGATGGTCAAGGATTCTCCTAAAGGAGTGAAGTGGTTTGGGTTAAATGGTTTTGGGGGAGTAGGAAGTAAAGGTGCAAGATTAGGTGGATTATGATGTTTTGGTTAATTGGGATTTAGGATTTGGATTATATGTTTTTGGCTTACAAGATGAAGGGGATGGATTAGGCTTGGGGGATGAAGTGGATGATTTGGGCTTGGAAGCCAAAGTAGATTTGGCTGATTTTGGATTGTTTGAGTATGTGGTTTTAAGGTAAATGGTTTTTTCTTAGGATTAGTTTGTTTGGGATTAGTATATGTAGATGAAGGGGATGGGGTATATTTAGATAAATGGGAAGGGTGTGATATGGGGGTTACACTAAATTTGGGTGATATTGGGGATGATGGATGTGGTGTAGAGACCACATTAGAGTTGGTTGATTTAGAGGATAAAGTAGATGACAGTGGTGTAGGAGCCTTATTAGATTGAATGGGAGACATGGCAAGGAGAGGATTGGTATTGGATGTGTTAGGAGTTAGTGAATTAGGAGTCACATTAGATTCTTTAGGATTGGGGGATGGTGGACATGAAGTAGAATTAGAGGATAAGATAGTGTTAGGTTTAGGTGAAGAAGTGGTTAAGATAGGATTAGGCGTGGATGAAGAGGTTGATGGCGGCATAGAAATCACATTAGATGGTTTAGGATTAGGGGTAGATGGGGATGAGGGTGACTTAGGAGTCATGATGGATGAGATGGTATTGGGCTTAGGTAATGGAGGGGATGATATAAGCTTGGAGGTTGAATTTGATGTTGGATTAGGGGATGTGGGGCTATCTAGGAGAAAGTATGTATGATTGGATTAGGATGATGAAGATGATGAGGATGGAGGACTAATATGAGATGTGGGAGATGATTATTTTGGATGAATTTTTTGGGTTTTTTTTTAATATGTGAATGGGACTCAATGATAGGTTTTATGATGATTGGATTTAGGAATTGAGAATTTTGATGGTAGTGCACGAGTTTTGATGGGAGAAAGGTGTGGGTCGTGATGATTGATAGGGGATTTGGAGGTTGGGGGTTGCGATGGTTGTGTGGGTTTGGGATGGGTGGATATATTAGTAAGGACATATAAGAGGTCCTTTTTTTCTAGATCAAAGTTAGTGAGATTTTCAAAGTTGATGTAATTCACTTGTGGGGATAGTGGTTTATGTTGTTTAGGTCGAGGTATGGATTGGGATGATTTGGTTTCCTTGAAGAGGAAGTCAATGGGTGAGAAGTAGGGATCCTAGGGAGGGGACATTATGGATGGGATTGGTTGGGGGATGATAGTTTAGGGGGTGATTAGTTGATTGAAGATTTAAGATTGGATATTTGTTAGTTAATTTGTTGAATAGTTTCTAGGATGTTAAGATCAACATGGGATTGTTAGTTTGGATGATGGGGAAAGGGTTGTTTAAGGTAGGATGTTAGGTTTGAGATTTATTTTTTAATGTGTTGGATGGTGCGTGGGAATTCATGGTAAAAGTGATATGGTTGAATTTTATGGGTGGGGGATGATGGGATAGCTTGATTGATGTATTTAGAAAATAGGTAGGGGTTTTGATGTTGATTTAGAAAGGATGGGGATTGATAATCAAAGGACATGGTTAGGTAGGATATGCGGGGGATTAGATTTGGATTAAGATTGTGGATTAAGGATGATGATGGGATTAGGATAGGGGTTGTGTGATCAAAGATAGTTAATTATTATTATAATAATGTTTGATTTATTAAAATTTTAACATGATAGGATGGTTAAAGGTGTTTAAAAGTAAGCAAAAAACATGCACCCCCACACACACTAGTCAAGTGGGTTTACACTCAAGATATAGCCCACTTTTAATACAACACACTGACGGTGGTGCAAAAATCGACTCTCCACCCATGTGTTAGTGTGGGGTCATATAGAGAGTGATATTAGGGAGTGTGGCCTCCTTGCACTATAACTTGATATGCATCCAAGAGGGCTACCTAGACTAGGATGCACGAGCTCACTAGGGGTTTCCCCAATATACCTTGAGGTACGTGGGGCCAAAGTTCATGATGCAAGGATGTTGTCTAAGGCCTGGGTATTAGTACGTGGAATCCCCTCATTTCACGTCGCTCTTAAAAAATAAAGTGCTTAGCCAATAATGATAGTTGTCCTTGAATTTTTATACCCTCTGAAACATGGGGTGTGACTACATTCGTAGAAGTGAAGCCCATGGTCATGAGACCCATAGGAATATTGCAAGTGAGTGGATATCAATTCCATGTCACGTTGCCCCTACCAAAGAAAAATGGGAAGGCTGGCTACTTTTGATCCTTAAAATCATCCTAGGACGCGAGAGGAGAGCTTACATAGTTTTGCCTTTGAGATGGACAAACAACAAAGGGAAAAAAAGGATGATAAATTGAAGATAATTAAATGCTAGATGATAAAATGAAATGAAAAATATTAATAGTTTGATGATTGGGTCTTCAAGAGGAGGCGCTACTTAACAAGGGTTAGTAGTTTGATTTTTAAACCAAATGTCTCTGACTAAATGAGCTGCAAAACAAGAGGATTAGTAGTTTTAAATCCTAAAATAACAAAAATGTTAGATATATATTAAAATGGATGGAATATTCCCCTTTTTATGTAATAAACCTATAAATACATAATGTTAGACCTGCAAAAAGTCAACAAAACACTTGAAAACAAGATTAAATTGATAGTTGTGAGCAAAAATTGTGATTCTACAAAGGCATTGATTGACAAAGCAAAGATGCCACTATATCTTCAAATGCACTACAATGTACAAATGTGTTACTAGTTCTGCAAATGCACCACTCTATCTGTAAAAGTGCCATTCTATCGACAAAAGACGAAAAATAATCAAAAATTACAATTTTGAGGTTTTAAAGGCCAAATCAAAGGCATTAAAGTATTTACAAAGGTGCCACAAGTTTTAAAAAAGTTCCAAAGTATAACATATGTGTTGATTCAAGTCATAGGAACCATTTTACACACATAGGCGCCAATACACAAAGCAAAGATGTTATTTCATGCTGGAAATGAAATTTGAGCCTGAAAATTACAAATTTGAAGGGGTAAACAAAGGTGAAAATTACTGAAACTTTAACAACTCATTCTAGGGATAAAATAGTGTTTAAAAATAAATTGGGGGGATAAGCCCCATGGTGGGTGCCAAAATGTAATGTAAGAAAATATTACTTGTGAAAATGTGAGAAAACAAACAAAATTGCTCATCTAATCTAATATTTTCAAAGAAAACCTCAGATAGAGCAATGGATGGAAAGGATGAGAGAGACAAATACCCACACTTACCTACAAGTTTCAAAACTTCTTATTTGATGTGTTGGATTTTCCCTTGATTGATGTCGGGTGCTCTTAGATTGCTTCATATTTGTGTGGATAAATTTGGGTAGCACCTCCCCTTTGCTTGCATTGGATGAATTCTTGATAAAAATGACAATGGATTGATTGTATATGGATTAAATATAAATTATGGATTGATTGAGTGCTAAGAGCATAAAATGGATGAATTGAATGACTTGCTATTAGCTAACACTCATGGAGGTGAAGATCTCAATTTATAGTTTGTGGGCGGAGGATTCAATGGATAAGATGAAGCCATGTTGGATTTGGATCAAGGGTTGAGACTGCATGTGAGGATTAGAGGATTCTAGAGTGGAAGGCTATAGAAATTAGAATTCAAAATTCATGGAGGAAATAAGCTTCCATTGAATTAAAAATTCAATAGAAGGAGAAGGTTAGAGAGGTTTCTAGAAATAGAAGCCTATAGATTTAGAGGTGGAGCATGTGATTAGGATTAAAATTAAATTAAGTTAATAAATGATGATTAGGGATGAGGTTACATGGAAAGGATAGGTGTAGGGTTGTGTAGGGTAGGTGGTAGGTGAGACACCTGTAGGAATATTAAATTCCTAGAAAATGTTAATGAAGGATTAAAATAGGATAATAAGATATAATAAGGAAATTAAAGTGATTAATGATAAAATGGGATAAAATGACGAAGTTAAAGGATTAATGAAACGATAGGATAAATGATAAAGGATAAATAAGATAAAATGAATTATTAATAATAATTAATCTTACAATTAATTATTATATGGATAATGTTGGTATATTTACAAGACATGTTAATCGTAATTAACCATGTTAATAATTTAGATGTCTACACACTTCATAGGAGGGGAAGTTAATTTTGACATCCACACATCTATTTACATTTCTTCATCTGGTTATTTCTTGTTATTCAATGTATCTTGCACAAGAGCCATATGATTTTACACACACGCACATAGAACTACATAGATTCTAAGATGTAGTGCAGTGCTTGGTTGTAAGTTCACTTTGTTGGGTGACCACCGTGGTCAATCTAACTCCCTATTTGCATCTTTTTCTTTTTAGGATTCGATGTGTTTTGGGGTTTTACAGGAGGTCTTTTGTTTTGAAAGTTACGGGGGAACTCGATGATCTTCCAACAACCTATAGGGGATTAACAATGAACATTAGCAAACATCTTGTGATACTAAAACATTTATTTCTAAGGTTTTTCGCAATCGTGGGTGCCCAGAACTAGTCACTAGTGCCTAGGTTTCCTTAACCCAATCCAAGTGCCCTAGTCCCGACATTTCTGAAAATTCTATGATTTTTTGGGTTCGGTTGCAACAGTCTCCCCTCCCATTTCATCAATTTTCCAGCTTAGTAAATATTTGGGATTATTGCGAAATCAACTAAGTCTCTTATTCCATCTCTTGCATTTAGGGTTTTAATTTCCATTTTCTTATTACTTAGGTCAGATTTGTATTTTATTGTTTATCGTTGTGTTATGAATCTGGAATTAGAATTTCAAAAATTCCAACATTTGTTAAATCAGTGAGTTATTAACTCACTCAAATAGTTGTAAGTAGAGATTATGTGGGAGTGGTTGGGATATGTAGGAGAGACAATAGGTGTGAGAGATAAGATAAGAGGTATGAATGATTATAAGGATCTTGTGGTTGAAATGTGAGAATGCTATCTCCTATAATAGTGGATATTAATAATCCTTTATATACGTATCCATAAAAAAGAATAAATTGATCCAAGAAGTGCATTATCATTATGTTTATTTTGTGTTGGACCGATCTTTTGTTTTCATTTGGTATCAGAGATGTGGATTATTCTAATGGCATAATAAGCATAAAATTTTAGAGGGGATCTTGTATAATGTATTTCCCCTAAGAATGGGAAACCAATGTTATAAATCTATGTAGTAGAGGTTTAGATAGGTACTTACTGATTAAGCTAGTTAGTATTTTTATTTTGTCGAACCTAAATGTGTGATTTAATGGTATTCACAACCTATGTGAGATATCGAACATTCATTTTCTGACGGAGAATGATTTCCCCAATGCGTAGTGTAACAAGCTGATCTTCTCCCTTAGATAAAAAATACATCATCCTTGTCAGATTTAAGTTATCATATTAGAAAGAACCACTGATAACTGTCTTCACTAATTTTTTCCATCATTGTGCTTCCTTGTGATTTCTTGTATGCAATCTTCAACGACATCCGTCACTACACATTAACTTTTACAAATGATTTTATGTTATTTGATTAGTTTGTTAAAAATGTTCGTTAACATATTTCGTTACAAATCTAGTGTCTTTAATTAAAAGATGTGGTCTTTAATATTGTAAGTCAATAAGTCTAAAAGATTGTAAGATGTTATTATAAATAGTTATGTTTGTGATTGTGCTTAGATTTGGTCTATAAAAACCAATTGTACGTTGTCAAAATTAATATTTGTATGATTTCATCATTATCAAATTTTGTGTTCTTTTGTCATAAAAATTCCAACAGTGTCAAAAAATATAAATAAACAAAAAAAACAAAATTTCCATTTGTAAATGGATGTATTTTTAGGAGAATTTGACATCCAATATGCATGTCAAAATTTAGGGGTGTATTTTCTATTCAAACAACATGCAACTAAGCTTCTTGGACCAATCAAATGAGTAAAAAAAAGACAAATTGAGGATGAAGTAATCAAAGGAAGGAGCTCAATCAACGACCTCTTGTCATCCACTAGTGATGGGGCCACACAAATGCATTAGTGGTACAAATTTTCATTTTTTGTGTATGTTTGTGATGTATGGTGCATAAAAAAAAAATACATTCTAATCAATCCCTTTCCAAGATTAAAAATATGATAATGTGTAAACAATAGATATGTTAAATAGATGAATAGGAGAGTAATTGAATACATTCGTATTATGTATGTTGTACTTTTCATTGATTAACCAGTGGGAAGATTACTTTGTTGAGATCTCATATATAGGTGAATTGGTAGAAGTGTGGTCAACTAGTGAAATAGAATTCACTTTAAGTTAAAGAAAGAACCATTGCGTTCTCGTATGTAGGTGATCATGCACAACATATATCCAAAATAGTATAATCTAGACTTAAAGCTTGCATTTTATAGGGATACACATTTCTATTTTGAGTACCAGTGGTGTGTTTATTCCCCATGATCACACTAAGGAGGTATCTTGCTAAAAAATAATTTTAGTGCTCACATTTATTTATATGGGCTTATATTATTACTATAAAAAATTCATTATTAATATTGTGTGTAGGAAAACAATAATAAGTGATATGCAATACAACTAGTCACGAGTTATTAACTCACATAAATAGTTTTAAGAAATGATTATATGGGTTTGGTTGACATGTTTAGGAAATAAAGTAGGTGTGAGAGATAAGATAAGAGATATGAATGATTTTAGGGATCATGTGGTTGAAATGTGATAAGGATATCTCCTACAATATTAGAGATCAATAAGCCTTTATGATACAGGGGCATCCTTAAATACCTTCAAATAAAGAAAATTCCCATGGTAATGAAGTCAAGGAGGTCAAATTGGATATATGGAGTCAAGAGGGAGTGAGTCTAGGTGGTCTAGAGTTTGAAATTTTAAAGAAGGATTTATCCCTCCAGAACATGTAATTTAAATATTCAAACTTGGAAAAGTGAGTCCTAAGTTTTCTAGGTGGGTAGAATGGTATAGGAGGTGATGTAGACATGCTAGAAGGGGATGGTTAAAGTGGTGAACATGAGCAGTAGGGTTAGAAGTGTGTCATAGGAGATTCCAAGTGGTGAAGTGTCTAAAAATGATAACAAATGCCATCATGAATTAAAGGGAATTTGAAAAGTCACAAAAAGTGACCGTTATGAAGGAAGGAGCAATTACATACATGGATGAATTAGAAATTAGGGAGGGAGTCAGTTTGGAGGTATTCCTCATATGGAGGATGAAGGAGATCAGGAAGGAGATTTGAATTTTTGTATGAAATACATAGTTGATGAATCAAGCCCCTGTTTTGACATATGTTTTCCTTAATTATATTTTGTGTTTAGATTTAATGGATTTATATTTTTTTCATGAATGATTTTTTATTAATTTTCAGAGTTAGATGTGAATTTTTCATGATATTACCTTTTACATGCTGAGATATACCAAAATACTGAGGACTGTGAATGTGTGTGGGAAAGTATTTTGATATGTTTCGGGAAATTCATCATAAATTTATTATTTTAACTCCAAATGACATGAAATTTGTATCATAGGAGGATAGCAATATTTTCAGATGGGTTTATAATATATTTTCTTGATGATGAGTAATTTTTGAGTTATGAATTGTTTTCCTAGCTGGACTGAGGATGCATACAAACTGTTTGACATAATGTCTGCTTGGTAAAGTGAGTATATCTCCCGTGTTTTTAAAGATTTAGGCTATGAAATTTGGAAGGTAGAATTTTGAGATTATTTTTCAAGTGGTTTTTAAGGGTTTAGTGTTTTGAAAACCTTTCAAGACTTTTTTTATGAAAAAAAAATTGTTGCAGATTGTTTGATCTTAAGAGCATTGAAGGACAATTTAGGACAAGTATAATGAAGTTTGATGTTGAACTCCTTTTGGTGAATTTTTTTATGGTTATAAATATGTTTTGATGTGTGTAAGTAGGGGAAATGAGATAGGAATCATTGAGAAGGCATATAAGTCATATTGCACTCTTGGATAAGGTGCTAAGAAGCTCGAAATTGGCAAGGTTGGTGATAGGTAAGAAAAGGAAGAGTTATGTGAAATTAGATGGATTTGATGATTGTATCAATATTTTTTGGAGTGTAAGGATAAAGTTATAATGCTAATGATACCATTCATAGTGTTATTTTTCAACCTTACAAGTTTTTAAGCCATTTTAGGTTTATATGGGATCCTCTTTTGCAGAGCTAAGTGGATATTGATGTTGGGAATTCTCTTGTTGTTTAAATATATGAACAATTTTAGTTAATCTCTACATCATTTGGTATCAGAGTGAGGGTAGTATAATTGATTGATGTGAGCCTTGAAGATTGAATCTTTCTTGATTTTCAAGTGAATAATGTTGGGATTTGAATAATGAACCTTTCTTAATTTTAACATGCAACAGTACTACAAAGCCTTGATGTTTAAATATTTCTTGACATTTTTGGGAGCTTTTATTCTTGAATATTTCTAGAAAATTGTTGAATAATCAATTTTTATGATATTTTAGGCATGCATATACCTAACAAATGGTGAAGTGATGGATGGTTGACATGTTGAGAAGATAAGAGAGGAAGTTGTCTAAGAGAAATAAGCTGAAGTGTTGATAATCTTAGTGAAACATTTGAGAAGAGGTGGAAAAGTTTAAAAGAGACTAAAGATATTAGATAAGGCCAAAGGAATAGGGTGTAAAATACTTGGGTGAAGACCTAAAGAGACCAATATACCAAGGTGGAAAAGACTTGGGTGAAGATCTTATGGAGAAGTTGAGAAAAGATATGGAAACCAAGTTCAAGAGGTTAGAAGAAGGAAAAATCTATGGTAAAGTGAAGGAAAACAAAAAAAGGATAGAGTTACTCTTAGATAAATAATTGAATGAAACAAGGGAAAGGATTAAGAGCTTGGAAATAATGATCAAGACCATGATGGAAGTGGAAGACCATATATTTGAATCAAATCTGAAAAAGAAAGTAAAGTGGCCTATTAAGCTACTTATGAAGAAGAATAAGAGGTAAAAGATGATTTCTTTGGAAAGAGGAATGGAAGAAGATACTCATGAGAAATTGAATGAACATGAGAAGATATGTGAAGAGGATGAGAAAATAGAGAACAAGAAAGAAGATATGGTGGTGAAAGAGACATTGCAGTGATTTTTTGATCAGTTTTTTAAATTTTTATCCTCTATAGGCTTGACTAAGGATCCTTAATGCAAATTTATGGTGAAGGTTTGTTGTTGAACCATATTGAACAGGCTGAATGGAATGAGTGTGTGTATAATATTTGCATCACTTTATATATGTATCCATAAAAATGAATAAAGTGGTCCAAGAAGTGCATTATTATTGTGTTTATCTTGTGCTATATTGATATTTGTCTTCATAAAATAGATTTTTTTTAGATTAGTTGACTATTTGGTTTTGGGGGGACCAAAAAAATCCACAGTACATTACAAAAAACCCACAAAATCCAGGTTAAACATCATCCCAAAAAATACCAAGGACTCCCAAAAGGGATAAAAAACTTGACCTAGACGAAGAGCCCAACAAAGGGCGAGGCGTAAAGACCTTAGCAAAGTACACATTGTTTTTAATAAAAAAGGTCACAAGTACAAGATACTCTAGATGACAGATAGTAAAAAGAAAGGCCAAAACTTCCACCATCAGTTCACCAACAGTCCACCATCAATTCTTATTTTGTGAGCTTTTGATGCTTGAGCTCGGTCTGACTTTATTGTTGGCAGGATTAATGCTCTAGATCCTGGCATTATCTCTAGCATCTTTCATAGAATCCTCCTCCTCCTCCTCCTCCTTTCTCTAGCTCCTCTCACTCGCTCACTTATGCTTTTCCTTATTTGCAATATGTTTTTTCAGGGAGGTAACTTTGTTCTCAAGTGTAACCAAGTCCAAATGGAAGGTGTTCACCCTTTTGTCATGCAAATCATCCCTCATATGCCATTCCCCGCATATAAAATAGAATAGATGTAGAAATATAAAAAACATTACAAAAAATAATAAATATTAATACTGGGTTGCTTTCGCATATTCCACATTTGTGTTCTTTTTGCTTCTAAATGGTTGGTTTATATTGAATCTTGGTATATTATTTTTCACATGCTATTTTTTTTATTAGTAAACACTTTTGACCGGAGCTATGAACCGGGGGTGGAGGGAATCCACCAGAACAAAGAGAATGGGAAATGAGAAGAAGAAGATAGGAAAAGAAGAAAGCATGAGAGAAAGGAGGGAAGAAGGGAAGGGGGGGGAACCCAAAGGGAGGAGAGGAACCAAAGAGGAGGAAAATGAACCAACACCGTAACAAAGAACAAGACACCGAGCACAGGAGAGAATCTGTAGCAGAAGTGCCTTAGTGAGAGGAGGCGATGCGTAGAAGGAACAGAAAATCCACCGAGGCCCTGTCACGAAGCTCATTGAGATGATCAATGGTTGAATGAACAGGGAATTGGGTGGCGTTGATATCCACCACAGGCAACAGTAGGTTGCGATCCAAATGTCCGTGGTGGAACAACATGTCCACGCTTTCTGCCAGATGGAGCAGGTCACGGTACTGCCCATCGAGCCATTGAATCCCGTGACCCGCATTGATCACCCACTCATCAACTTCCTCGATCCAAAGCAACGAGTCCAACATTACAAAATTGTCTAGTTCATCATGGAGGCCGATGCGATGCCCAACATAAATAAGATCTTCAGCGACAAGTTGCACCTCCGCACGAACAGGGTGAAGCATAAGGCAGAAGGAGATGAAAGTAGTAGCAATGTTCTGGGTAGGTGCGGGGCCGACGGGAAGGGGAGTGATAAACATCTCCAAGAATGCATTCTAATGGCCTCTTCTTCCAAGTATGAATTGTATTGGAAGACATGGGAGAGCCTGTACTCGGTCAATTGCATCCACCGAAGCAACTTGCGGTTCAGACCTGTGAAGAGAGATGAAGGGGAACCCGACGAAAGACATTGAAGGGTGAAGAAGGAAGCTTGGAAGAATCAGGAAGCCGGACCAAAAGATATAGGAGGAAGTTGAAAAGACCCTGCTAGTAGACGTGAATTCTTCACCTACCGCAAGAGATAAGATCGTCCAATCCAAGCCATGTAGATGATTCGCTAGAGATTTTCACAGATGAAGGACTGTCAATGGCATGATTGGCAAGGTGATCGGTGGCAGAATTCACCTCATGAAACGTGTGAGATATGCACCATGTGCATACTTTGCTGAGCCAGAACAGGATGTTGTTGATGCATCGGGCCTAATTGCCATAGCAGACAGTTTACCTTTGATGATGGCTTGGATGACGAACTTGTGAGTCACCCTCAATGCACAGGGAGTTCACAATCCTGGTTGACCATGAGCTTAACACCTTCCAAAAGGGTCGTAGCCTCTATGTGGTTACAAGTACCAACTGGGAGTGGAAAGGAGCCTACACAGACTAGTAAGCCCCTATCGTTTCAAAGGATGCACCCAGCCCCTGATTTGCCCGGATTGCCCCTAGATGCACCGTTGAAGTTAAGTTTGATGAAGCCAGGAGGTGGTGGTTTCCATCTTGTGGATTTTCGAATCAGAGACTTTGTCAAGACATTGAGGTTGTGCTTAACCCAGATCCAGGGGAAGGGATTTTAATCAGAGGCCAAGAGTCTCTGATGGCGGCGTCTCTGGAAGAGAAGGCTGGATTGTTTGCACTGTGGAGGCTCACATTCTCAGAGATAGCAATCTCGAGCTTGTTTAGGAAACTTTGTATATCAGAAGGCTGATCCCAAAAGAGGCGAAGATTACGTTCCCACCAAAGATGCCAAACAAGGAAGAAGGGAGTGATGACCCAGATAGAGCTAAGGGAGCTTTGTTTTCCCTTAGTAGGCTAGCTCAGGAGGTTGTCTTTGATGATTTTTCCTTGGACCCATGCAAGATTGAGCTTATTGAGGAGCCATGACCACCCCAAGTGGGAAAACGGGAAAAAGAGGAGGAGATGATCTGCGTCCTCCTCCGCAGCGTTGCAAAGCACACATTTGGATGGACCATAGCCCCAAGAGCACCTACGGAGCTGAGTGAGGATTTTCCCTTGAAAGACCAACCACCCGAAGTGTGCCACTTTAGGAAGAAGAACAGAGTTCCAGCACATTTGAGAACCAGGACATGGAACCCCGTTGAGGGAGGTGAGATGGGAGTAGCCATCTTTGGCTAAGTATCTACCCGAGAGAGACCCAAGCCAAATAAGACTATCCTCCAAGGATAAGTGGGACATGCTGAGAAGAAAGAGCTTGAAGAAAGGCCAAGGTTTCAGCTTCGGAGGCCCCTAACAAGGTGACATCCTTCCAAACCCAAGTGGGAGAGCCATTCGGGATTCAGGGAATCGTAACAGGACACTGTGTCTCCCCAGGAGAGCTTAGAAAGATGCATGATCTTGTTGAGAGAGGGGTTTAGATTAAGTGGCATTTGGCCACTCTGGAAATCCTCCCAAAAGTTGGTGGAGGCACCGTTGTTGATGAACCACGAGACCGAATTGGTGATGAGTGAGCAACTGTTCTGCAAGAAGTTCCAGATATGGGACCCTTTGGGAAGGTCAATGCATGAAGTAAACGGTCAGGGACGCTCAGACCGAAAGGTACTTGTGAGAGAGGACTTGATTGATGAGCTTTGTAGGGTCGGTAAGGAAATTCCAAACCAATTTGGCACCCATAGCCTGATTTTGAAGTGTTAGGTCCATGATGCCCAAGCCACTGAACTCTTTCAGTTTTTTTAGGGAATCCCATTTAACCAGATGGAATTTACGATCTTCACTAGTACCCTTCCAAAGGAAGGTTTTGAACAAATTTTCCAACTTACACACTACAGATTTTGGAAAGGACAAGACTAAAAGCATATAAATGGGCATGGCGCTAAGGACCGATTTGATAAGGAGAACACGCCTGGTGAAGGAAAGCCACTTTCCTTTCCAGGATTGAAGCCACCGGGAGACCGAGTTCACCAAGTCATCCCACAGAGAGGGTCTGCCTTTGCCAAGGAAGAGGGGGATGCCCAAATATTTCTGAGGGAGGACACCAATTTCAAATCTGAGAACGTCCCTCAGGCGACGTTGAAGACGGGGTGGGATGTTGAAAAATAAAATGATGGATTTTCTGAAGTTGATTACCTGGCCTGCGGCCGCGGAGTAGGAGGACAAAATGTTGTCCAAGGATACGACTTCCTACATGGTTGCTGTGCCAAAGAGGAAGGTATCATCCACAAATTATAGATGAGAGACAGAGGCAGAGAGGAGGTGATACACAGACCCGCTAGCGAGCCCGAGGTGAGGCAGGTTTTGATGGACTGGCTCAGAGCTTCCGCGACCAGAAGAAAGAGGAAGGAGGATAAAGGGTCCCCTTGATGAACCCCCCTGCTACTGCTGAAGAAACCTTTTGCCGACCCATTTATGAGCATGGAAAAGTGAGCCAGAAGAAATGTAATTAAAAATCCAATTGCAGAAGTGGATCGAGAAGCCCATTCTTTGGAGGGAGCAGAGCAAGAAGCGCCAGTTAATTCTATCATAAGCCTTACTGAAGTCTAGCTTGATGAGCATACCCAGGTGAGAAGACTGATGAAGGGAGTGCATGAGCTCATGGGAAATGATGATGCCTTCTGAGATGGACCTTCCAGGGATGAAGCCGCTTTGTTCCGGGGTAATCAGTTTGTTGAGGAAGGGACTCAGACGAGAGGAAAGGGCTTTGGAAATGATTTTGTAGGTGACATTGCAGAGGGAGATGGGATGGAAGTCATCGAGCTTATCTGCAGGGAAGGATTTGGGAAAAAGGAAAATGAAGGTGTGGTTGATGTTACAAGAATTTTCCCAGAGTGCCTCACTCCTCGAACTGCGAGCCAAACATCTTCCCCACAACATTCCAAAAGTCCTGAATAGAAGGCCACCAGGAAGCCATCGGGGCCCGACGCCTTGTCCCTATCCATAGAGAAGGCAATACGCCAGATATCCTCACGTGAGAAAGGGGAGAGAGCCTTGATGTTGTCCTCCACTGAGATCACTGGTTGAATCTGTGCCAGTAGGGGATTTTTATTCATTCAGGGAGGAGCACAACTCCTCGTTGAGCAACTTCTGGTAGTAAGAGATGGACTTCTATTTTGATGAGATCTTGAGTGCCGACCATCGAGTTATCATCACGCTTCAGGGAGGAAATGTAACTGAGATTCCTTCTTACTTTAACTAAGGCATGGAAAAATTTGGTGTTTTTGTCCCCGTCCTTCAGCCAATTCTCCCTCGATTTTTGATGCCAGAAGGATTCTTCTTTGAGTAAAAGAGTACCCAAATCTTTGAGGAGGGATTTTTCTCTGGAATAGCTATCCTGATCCATACCCTTGAGGAGAACCTATTCATTCAGGGACTTGAGTTCCATTTCAACACATTTCCTTTTCATGAAAAATGTTCTTGAAGGTGGAGGTGTTCCATTCCTACAGCTTGCATTTAAGCAGAAAGAGTTTTACGAGAGAGGATATACATCTTGGTGCCTTTGACCGAAAAAGAGCTCCACCAGGACTTGACCAAATCCCTAAGAGAGGTGTCTTACATCCACATGGATTCAAACTTAAATGGGGAGTCGGCGCGGCGGCATGTCAAACAGAATGTTTAGAGCAATAGGGAAATGATCTGAACCTGAAAGAGGGAGGACTGAGCTGGACAGAAGAAAATTATGCTAGAGCCAGTCTTCAGACACCAAGAACCGATCGAGTCTGACAGCCATGTTTCCGAATCCGGCTCGATCGATTGTTCCAGGAAAACCATCCTGAGTTGGGTTCGACATCGAAAAGAAGGTGCCGTGCCACGAAGTTGATGAAGTCTGCTTGGGCACGCGATTGCCATTGAAGCCCACCACGCTTGTCTTTCTCGGAGAGGGAGGCGTTGAAGTCACCCACAAGGATTACCTTCATAAGAGGATGAGCTTAGAACCTCAGATAACTTGTCCTAGAGCTCACGTTTACTAATTGGAGAGGAGGGACCATAAACATTGCAGAGCTAGGAAGGAAATCTCCATGTGTTTGATTTTGACTTCAGCCCACTGGAAACCAGCATCAGAGGAAATTGGGGAAGAAAGGTAGGAACTTGATTTCCAAAGGAGGCCAAGACCTCCTGAAGCACCTCAAAGAAGACACATGAAGGAGCCTTCCCACCCTTTCCAGGAGTAGAACCAACCTGTGAGACAGGCCTCACTAGTCATTTTGGTTTCTTGGATCATGCAAATATCAAAAGCAAATTCCTTGACGTAGCACTTTAGCAGGCACTGTTTGTCCAGGGCATGCAGGCCCCGAACATTCCACGACAGAATCTTCATGATTTCTTCGAAGAGGACTGGCCTCTTCTACTGGAAGGAAGGAAATAAGACTTAAGCTGCAACTGCTTACCTGCTGCAATCTCTTTCTGGGAGAGGGTGGCCCTAGAAGGTCTGCCCACTGGGATTTTGGGGCCACAGTCCACCCTGAGCAAAGGGGGGTGGGGAGAAGAGCCCCTTCAGAGGGGATGAATTCATGATTTGCCGCTGGTAGCCTGGATCAACTCGAGACATCGGAGGTGAGGGTGCCTCTATCTAGGGTGGCCTTTAGAGATGAACCTATCCTGATCACTGACCCATTGTTTCAGAGAGGTGGAGTCACGGCCATGACCCGAGGCAATGCCTTCATGGAACAGGGAGAGAATACGTGAAGATTCTTTCACCACCGAGGCCATTTCTCTAACCAGGGAGAAAGTGTCCAGGTGAGAGGGCGGTTGGAGCTAGAGCAGAGGCTGAACTGGAGATAGCCCAGAACACTGGGACTGGAGGGAGGGGGGAGCGTGAGGGAAGGGGGGGAGCCGAAATGCTGGGATGGCCTGCACGAGGAACAGGGGGCTGAACATGAAGCAAGGAGGAGCGGGCAAGGCATGCTAAAAGTGCCCATGCTATTTACACCAGAAGCAAGCCTTGGAGATCGACTCATATTCCACTTTTTGAGTCCACTACCACTGGAGGAGGAGATCTCGATGGAGTCCTGAAGGGGGAAAGATGGATCGAGAAGGATGCAAACCCGGGTGAACGAAGATAAAGTACCCTCCAAAGTGACAGGGTCGATGTGAGAAACCTTGCCTAGGCTTGAACAAATTTTTTTAAGGGTATTGGGACTCCAGTATTCACTGGGTAAAGAGTAAAGACGAATCCAGATAGGAGAGATCTCCAGTCTAGCCGCTAGCAGGGTCGAAATGGATGCACCATTTTTGGAGATGAATACCACAATCAGACAGAAGTTGATCTTTTCTTTCCAAGGTGAAGTCTCTCAGAGCACCACTTCTAAAAATCACCAAGAAAAACTCGTTAGGTAGGAAATGGATGCGTAGACCGCAACCCCATTGTTTCTCGCACCAGTTCCGAATGCCATTGATGGATAGGCGCCTGCCAGGGAATTTTGTGAAAACAACTCTTTCTTCTAAGAGTGAAATCTGAGCGGGAAGGCCATCTTTATCATCTAGGAAAACTGACACAACCAGAGGAGGGGGTTTTTCAGAGGGGTTGATGTCGATGTTCTACCCGAGGCTGGGCCCGCCCCCTCTGGGACCCAAACGACTGAGCAGGGTAGGGGAGAGACCTGGCCTGACCACACGTCCCACCACTTCGCAATAGGAGCCATGTGTAGGAGATCCATTAAGACTGTTCCGATTGAAAAAAAGTGACCATTCTGTAGAGTCTGACATCACGCTCCCCGGATTTGGAGGTTTTAATCAAGAATTCAGATATATTATTTTGCTATACACATGGCATGGATATTAGTTAATATAATTATTACTAGTTAATTTATTTTGTGGTGATATGAGCATGAATTTTTTTTTTTTTTTTTCACATGCTATTACAAATGAATGAACATGGGATCTTCACTTATATATACACAAAACATAGGTAAGAAATGAATTGTCCACATACAATACCGGTTGTTGACATTGTAATGTTAACAAGTACATCGATAGTTGTTTTTCAAAACTAGACTGATGCAAGGAAATTCTAACACCGCACATATATCATATGGATCTAGATTCTTTAATCATTATCATATGGTCATATCTGTGTTGTGCATGTGAAGTTGGTTCTATTGGGTACCACCAATTCTCCTCATAGTCATGTGCTTTGACCATATATCATAACAACAAGTCTACATCCAATATTTTGAAGGAAAAAACAAGTCATGAGTATAGGGGCCTGCCACTCCACCAACTTATGTCATCATAGATACATGTTATCAAATAATTGGTTACTAAACAACCAAATTAAGGAAAAGGATTAATACAACCATATGTAACTATGTTAGAAACACATTGGGGAAATCATGCCTATTAATGAAGGAAACCCTAATTTCTACCTTAATTGCTAAAGAGAAACCCTAATTATAAATATGCATGAAAATGGTGAAAGAAGGTACCCTAAATGTAAAGCTTTTGTATATAACATATGTAGAATCCATAATTCAAACATATGCAAATTTACCTCTCTATAGGATGAGGCGAAGGAAACTCTGCGATGTGACCAACTAGCATGCCCCTCCATGCATTACACAAATGGGTGCTTCTCTGACTAATTATTGTTATCCTTTATTTGTCAACAAGGAAAATAGGGTAATCACTATAAGAGCAATGTCATGTTTTATGTTCAAACCTTAACAATAACCTTGCGAGTAATGAAGAAGTTGAAGAAAGACTGGGGGTCATGAAAACCTTGCCTGATATAGATACACATAAAAATGCTTCAAATTTAATGACTGTTAAGAACATACAATGTTGATGAGATTGTTTCACTTATAAATTCATAATGAAAACTATTGCATCCAATTTATGTTGTTCCTTAGGAAATCGTGGAGAATGACCTAAGATAATGGTATATAAATATGGCGCACAATCACCTTACTGACCATGTTTTGTGGTTATCAAATTTATTTTCTCCATCAATTCCATATGAAATGTGGAGTCCACTTCACATGTCCCTATCTCCAAAATGTACCGAGATACTCACAAGTGAATTCCCTTAAAATTGGTGTGTTGTAAGTAACCATAAATCATAATGGACTATATTGTAAATACCAATTATGCACATTGCATGTATTGATCAATTAGTTATTGTTTTCTGAGATATCTCCAAATTGCATCATCTCAACAATATGTGCACTGCACCATTTTTCCTCGTTTGAATGATTGAAAAAATAGCATGTGGTTCACATGTGCCTATACATAACAAATATGAGTTTCACATAGGCTCCCCCAGTATTTTCCATACCCCCTGCACTTTTCCTCCCTTAAACCTCTTCTTCATCACCCATCTTCCTTTTAAAATTATTCACTCCCTCCCGTTTAAATTTTTTGACACATGCTCGATGAAATTTCCACCACACACTTCAAACTAACTTGATAGTTATGCCGAAGGTGTTTTTTCTAGTTATAAACACCTTGCCATTTTGACACCGAATAAAAATTAGACAACTATTAACACTTTGGTCATCTAAGTGTTGATAAAATAAGGACTGTTCTTAATGGAAAAATAGGATTTTAGGACACATGTCATTGATGTATCTAAACTGTCCAAATTGTACAACCCTAAAAAATAATGAAATAAATAGTAAAATTTGAATTAAAAATGAAATTAGCATTATTAGGAGTAGGAATTCAAAGATGAGTTTACTTTTTTACTCAAATTAATGCAGTGAAATAATAAAAATAGGACTTACCCTCAGAATACACGGGGTTTACCGATACCCGTAGAGATGAATGTTGAAGTGAATGTTCAATAGAAGTTGATCAAGTCTAGATGTATTTGTAATTCCTTCTGTCCTGCAAAGCAACTTGTGCTGAAAGAAACTAAACAGAAAGGATTAGATAAATGGATAGGTGAGTAACTCAAAAAAGGCCGATTCCAGGAATCCAAATGGACTTCCTTGGAGGATGTCAACTCACTATTATACAATTAAGTATATGGAAAATGCAGTAATACGGATGAAGATAAAGATATGCAATCAATATAGATAATTAGATAAAATATGGGAAGCTCTAGAGCTCCAAATGAATGGGGAGGTCTTGTGTGGCTTCAAAAGTGGCCCAGGAAAGGGTAGATGTAGTCTGGACATGTTGAAATTAGTCATACAAAAAATCCTCGGTCTCTTGTTCAATATCGTGAAGGAATTCGAATTGATCTTCAATGTCTTGGTCGGTGTTAGCAAATCGAATTGCACAAAGTGTGAGCTCGTGCAAGATATTGTACTATTCCCAGAAGAAGGGGTGATAGACTATCAGAAGGTTGTAAATACTGGTAATTTCATGTGATTGACTAGGTATTGCAATCTAACAGGAGTCATTCTCAAAGACATGATAGAAGCAACACATATGATAAAAATTGATGAAAAATATTGATAAGAATTGATAAAACTTAATAAAAGGAATATTTGACAGGTATCACTAGAAATTAGTCCAATTTCTAGTGATTGAGGGAATCAGTGGCGATTTTCAGATAAATTTGATAGTTTAATAAGAACAAATGATTGATTCTTCATATTAGTGTTTTAGATTGATCAAGATCTTAAAAATGATGAAAAAAGACAAGAAAATATTTAAGGGAATACATGGAGGTTGTAGTGAAGAACAAAGAGGCCTCAAACCTTGTTGGAAGATGATTTGTGTTGATTGAATGAGCTCTGGTGCAGTTTGTAATTCAAGTGATGAAGATTGGTCTCTAGATGTTTTGAAAGATTGATGGAAAAACTTGGTGATATTTGATGATGCCTTGATATCTCTGTGTTGGATGACAAGATGTGGGATGTAAATGATTGAAGAAAAAATATATGGCTCAAGATTCAAAATTGAGGATCATGGAGAAAGAGTAGAAAAATTCTATTTATAATCATAAGTGATTCAACTGAATCGCTGGTGATTTGGGTTTTTTGGGATTTTAGGCTATAAAGTGGTTAAAAACCACTTCTAAACGAAGTTGTTTTGTTTTATAGGTTAGGTAAATGTTGAAGGATGTTTGTTATTCAAAGTGTAGGGGTCAAAATGGTTATGAGATAGTTTGTCTTATTTGTCTTTTGGTTTTTAAGTGGTTTTAGGTGGTTAGGTGCAGATTTATAGATTTATAGATATGAAAAGATGATATTTATGCCAAGTAAATATGATGGAGGTTCTAGAATTAGGATAAAGAGTGTATAATTTAAATCATGGATTTAATTAATGTATTGTAAATGATGGAGTGCAAATTTTAAGTGTCTACATTTACCCCTTTTTGTCAAGTATTTTAATGTAGGCAAAGTGCAAGATAAAAAGGATGATAGATTGATTTGTATGGGTGAACCCCCATCAAAATAGGGTGACTACAATGCAGTGTAAAGAATACTAGTTTGATAGGTTAGTTGGATAGGTTTGACGTGTATTTCGTTAAAAATTTCCCCAAGGTGGGGTATCGAAATGAGGACTGCTACCATTAAATCAATTGATAGGGGGTACCAAAGGTTATGTTACCTATAAACATATGATCCATGAAGGTAGGCTGAATGGATGGGGAATTCAAGTGAAGGTAGGCTCAACGGATGGGGAATTCAAGTGAAGGGTGACCAAAGGGATCATATCCCATTGACGTATGACATATCTTGAGATGATTTTTCTTCATATTTAATTGATTCAAGGATTGGGGTCCTTTTAACATAAGAAAATGTGTTGAAAATTAGAATGAGGTGATGTTGATTTTGACTAAAAATAAGGTAATGTGATATATAAGGTGGAATTGATAGCGATTTGGAATGAATAGTGAAGTTTTGTGATTGAGTTTATATGATTTAGATGGGTGACCGAGTGAAAAAATAGTTGTTGAGATTTAATTCGATTAAAAAAAAAGAGCAATGGCACCTTCTAGTAGAAATAGGAGGCCCACTCATGCAGAGGTGAGTCCTCAATTTGTTGTTTTTTTTATGAATTTTGTTGGTCTTTGGTTTTTTATGTCGTTTTGTCACATATAGAGGTATGGTTTTGGAAACACAGGAATCATAAAAAATTCTCAGTGATCGTCAGTGATTCAGTGAATTGCCAGCAATTGGCATGGTTTGGTAACAACTGTGGATTGTTTTGTTGATAATATATGTTTTAGATAGAATTTTGTATATGTTTTAATATTGTGATGGATTCTAATGTATATGTTTGTGTGTAGGTGGATTCAAAGTTGACACTTCAAGATTGGATACCGATCATTTTAGGTGAGGTACGAGTGGATATGAAAGATGAGGATTGGGAGCACATACAGGTTGTGGGGTTTATGGGGATGAGATATTATAGGAGGATCCAAATATTTCAGGGTTTTTTTGTTAGCATTGATGGAGAGGTGAAATCCTGCCACCTATACTTTTTAGTTAGTGATAGGAGAGGTGACTATTGTAGTGGAGGATATTCACAAGATTATGAGATTTCCAGTGCTTGGAGAGGGGATTTATAAGATTTAGGAGTTTGAGAGGGAGGGTGTCATGAGGAGGCTGTATGGGGATGAGGTGGATGATGTGAAGTATTTTTTAGGATATTTTAGTTATCAGGATTTGTATTTTCCATCGAGAGAGAGGTGTAGACGGATGACTATGATGATGATGCCCATTTCATGTTTTTCCCTATCTGATTCTGGTGGAGGTAGGTTTCCTTAGATGATGACAGGAGTGGTAGTGGATATGATGGATCATCGGACCATTTTTGAGTGGCCACCAACACTATTGGCTCAAAATTATAGAGAGTTGTGGGGTTAGAAGGCCCACAAGAGGTTCGGTATTGATGTGGCATTTTCATTACATTGTTGGGCATATGAGCACATATCTATTGCTCGTTCGTAGGATTTTTTGTGAAGTGGTTTTACAGATAGATATGTTGGCTTTATGAGGTGGAGATAAGATATGTGTCAAGTGAAGAGAATGCATAAGGTGGGTTTTTATAGAGATCTTCTAAATGGATTGCAGGTAGATGATGTGGTATGGATGCCTTACTTATAGTATCATGAGTGGCCGGAGTATGCTCATGAGATTTCTCAGACAAAAAAAGAATTGTGATTATAGGAAAGGAAAGGAGGAGAGAACAAGATGGTGAGATTTATTCATGTCAGACAACAATTTATTCTTATATAGGACATGCTTGAGGATCTAGTGTTGTATATACATGAGGATGGAGATACCGAGACTCTGAAGGCAGTTGTGGATCGGAGGTTTGTGATAGTGGAGGAGGAGGGTGCTATGGATATAGATGAGGAGGGGGAATTAGTTCATATTGATGATGCAGGAGTGACTGGTGGCTATAATAAGTGGTGGAATAGAGCATATTTGGAGTTTGAGATGACACGATTGACTAGGAGAGGGAGACAGGTACATGCCTAGGTGGAGGAGGGTCAGGGTGTTGTGGATGTGAGTGATGATGAGGAGGAGGAGGATAATGAGGGGGATTAAGTAGTTTTGGAGACATAGTTGATGGCCGTGAAGGCTTTAGTGGAGGATGAGAGGGATACCATGAGGAGAGAGATGATTTAGTTGGGGTGAGAGATACTCTGATTGGGGAAAGATATAACGTGATATCTGAGTAGGATGGACTCATAGTATAGTTGGAAAATGTAGTGGTTGATCGAGATTGGTACCATTAGTAGCAGGATGCTTTGAGGAAGGCCCTTGGTATAGTGGGGTCTTCTATATCAGGTGTAGATTTGATAGATCATGCACAGACTAATAACTAGATGGGAACACTGGGAATGATTAGTGCAGCTCACTATCAATCTTTGAGTGTGTAGTTGGCGTATTATGAGGATATGGTGATACACAACTTGCCTAATGCTAATTTTTATGCAGATCATCTAGCACAATGAGGGCCCATGCCTAGTATGATTTTAGGGAGTGTGTCCTAGCCACGTAGGGAGCCGAATGAAGGAGTCAATAATGATATAGGAGTTGGTGGTGGAGGGGGAGCTCAGGGTGGTGATCGGAGTGTTGTACCTGTGAGTGAGTTTCTGGGAGATATCCATTTTACTGGAGAGTGATTATATGTATTTGGATTGTGGGTTTTGATATGTATACAGATCTTTGTGAAGCCTTTGATGATATATGAAGACTCTTTGATGATGTATTTTGGACTTTATATATATGCGGTGACGATTTTGATTGTGATTTGGCTTATTTAATTTGCATGTGTTGATTATGATATATGTGTTTTAATGTTTTCTTTAATTGATGTGTTTTTGATTTTTTTAAATATGGGAAATGTGAATTATATGATTAAATGTTTAAATGTGATTTAGATGATGATGTATGATATGACCTGAAATGTGATAAAAAAGTGTTTATGAAAATATGCTCTATATTTTTGAAGTAGGAATATAAAATGGAATGATTTCTTTAATATTTGGATTTGATACATACGTGATGGCTATAAAAATGTGAAAGAACTTGCACTTTTAGCCTTTAATAATGTTAACACAAGAATATCAGTGGATAGTGATACATTAAACCTTAGTTATATAGATGAAATGATTAGATGTACCTTCCTAGGACATGAAATGGAGTTGTCATGTGTAGGTCATGTGGGAAAGAGGGTTCTCCTTTTCAATAGTTTCATAGAGGAATGCCCCAACTTTATGTATTTTAATTTTTGATGCAAACTGATCGATGTGAGAAGCTTTCATAGGATGGTTTTGAAATTTGAATTTTTTGAAGGCTGATCGATGTGGGAAGCCTTTTTACATAGGCAGCCATCCTTCAAGGGAGTGGTCTACAATTTTGATTTTTGAATTTTATAGAAAAATCCATCCTTCGAGTGATTGGTCTATAATTTTGACTGGTAGCTGTCCTTCGAGGGATCAGTCTACTTTTATTTGTATGATTTTGATATATTTGAATAGTTTTCCTTTGAGGTATCAATATATTATTTTTTATTTTTATTTTTTAAATATCATCTAAAGATAATATTTTTTTGTCTTTTTGAGCTAAGGGCAAGTCCTACTAGACTATTTTGAGGAGGGGAAGAAATGTGTACACGCACCACACATGTGTGCCCCATGACGTCTTTGGTTAGTACAAGGTTAGATTAATGTAATGATTATGGGGTTCTTGCTACGGAGGAACTTGTCTAATGAAATATGCGATGAAAAGAACCATGGTGCTCATTTTTAAGGATTGCAAGGATAGTGACAGAAAACCACATACTTTTAAATCATTACAATGAGAAAAACAACTAGTTTAACGATGGAATGAGGTCTTAAATAAAACTATTGTCATGATGTTCAAGGGTTAATAGTAGAAATGCCACAATTTCAAGGCATTCAAAGGTTCTTTTTTAGGTTCACCATAAAGGGAGGCTAAATGATACACTCCCGACCCATACTTATGAGTAATAACATATGGACCGATACAATTAGGGGAAAACTTTCTGCGTTTACTCTGTTCTAAAGTAGTGACATTTTGATTTTCTGTGAGAATAAGATCACCAATTTTGAAGTAACGTTATTTTACATGTTTATTGTAGGCACATTCTTTTATATGTTAATTGTAGGCACGTTTGACGTGTTCTTGATAGACTTGATGATGTTCAAGGGCCATAAGGCATTTTCGTCTAATAGTTCTAGTTGTGCAAGATGGTCTTGTCGATATTCTTTGTTGGGGATAAAGTCTTTAAGTGATATACAAAGTGATGGGATTTGAACTTGAATGGGTAAAACTACCTCAAAGTCATAGACTAATGAGAATGGGGTAGTGCCAGTGGGGGTATGGATGCTAGTTTGATAAGCCCAAATAGAAAATGAGATTTGGAGATGCTAATTCCTGCCTACGTCATCTAAAGTTATCATGAGAATTTTAGTAATTTTTTTGGGGAGAGGCTTCTGCGCGTCCATTTTATTAGGGATAGTATAGTGATGAAAATTTTATTTTGATATTGAAGGCATCACATAGTTTCTTCATATCCCTTTTTTTAAAAATATTTTCCATTATCTATGACAATTTTCTAAGGGACACCAAAATGGCATATGATGTATTGGTATATGAAATTGACGATTGGTTGTGCTTTAGTTGAAGTTAAGGGAATGACCTCAACCCATTTTGTAATATATTCAGTGGTTGTTATGATGGAATGATGTTGTTGAGATGATTTATGATTGATAGTACCAATGAGGTCTAACCCCCATTGAGATAAAGGTCACAAATCCTGAGTGGGTTGTAAAGCTTGGATAGGAACATGGATGAGATATGAGTGAAGTTGACATTTGACGCAATTTTTAACATACACACAACAATCATGGTTAATAGTGGGTGAGTAATAGTTGGATCGTAAGACACGTTTAGCGATAATGTTACCACTAAAATGTCCACCACATATGTCATCTTGGACTTCTTGGATTGCCTTGATAGATTCGTGAGACTTAATATACCTTAATAAAAGGTTATCAAAGCCACATTTATATAAAATGCCACCTATGATGACCAAGTGAGTGACATGTTGGAGAAAATATTGTTTAGCATTTCCTTACTGATCAGAGGGGATTTTAGATTTAGAAAGATATTCAATTTTTTGAGAATACCATAGATGCATTGGATGATTTTCAATAGTGTCGATAGGAGGGAGTTCATTTTTATGTGAGCGGTGATCCAATATTTGAATGACTATGGATACCTTAGATTTATCTTTTGATTCTTTAGTTTCTAATGGGATGAGTTCTCCTAAAGAGGCCATAATATCTCCAAATTTATTGGGGGATAATGGAATGGTTTGGATGGTGTAGTGGTCGAAGGCTTCGAGGAGAAAATCAATGTTGTATTTATATTTTTGCAAAAATTCATTTTTACACTGATAATATCCTTTAACTTGATCAACGATGAGTTATGAGTCTCCATAGATTTCTAAGATATAAATGCCTAGTAGGATAATGGTGGTGAGACCCATGATTAAGGCTTCATATTCGGCCATATTATTGGTACATTCAAAAATAATTTTAAATGATAGTGGAATAGGAATCCCCCATGGTGGTATGATAATGACACCGACTCCTCCCCCTTACTGGCATTTAGAGCCATCGAAAAAGAGAACCATTTTTATAGGAATGAATTCATGTTCATTGATAGATTTGATGGATTCGTCATCGAATTGTTTGTGAGGAAGATGATTATCAGGAAGGGGTACTTCAACAAGTTAGTCTATGAAGGCTTGGAATTTAATAGAATTTTGGGATATGAATTCAAAGTCAAACTTGGTGATAAGCATGAGCCACTGAGTTATACGATCAGTGTGGTATGGTTTAGAGTGCATAGTTTTAAGTGGGTTAAAGTTGGCGACAACTAAAGTTTTGTGATTGAGAAGATAGTGTCGTAGTTTAGAGGTAGCGAAGTATAATGCACAACATAATGTTTTAGCTTTAATATAGCGGGTTTCATATTAGTGAATTGTGTGACTAATGTAATAAACTGATTTTTTCATGGCCTTGATCATCATGATGAGAAAGCATATCACCTAAAGCATGGTCTGTGGTAGATATGTAAAGATAGAAGGGTTCTTCCTCATGAGGAGGTGTGAGCATAGGTGGTGATAGAAGATAGTGTTTGAGTTTGTCAAAAGCTTTATGGCAATTGAGATCGTATATGAAATCTACATATTTTTGAAGGAGATGATGAAATAGTTGTCAACAGTCAGATAATTGAGATATGAATTGGCAGATGGATTGTAGTTTACCTTGAAGGCCACATAGCTGTTTGATATTTGATGGAGGAGGAATTTTAATGATTGCTTTAATCTTGGTTGGATCCATTTCAATACCTTGAATAGAGACGATGAACCCTAATATTTTACTAGTGAGAACGCTGAAAAACACACTTAGCAGGGTTAAGGCGAAGGGAAAATTAAATAAGACAAATAAAGATTGTTTAAAGAATGACGAGATGACCTTTTCATTGTTTATATTTTCCTAAGAGATCGTCAACGTAATCATCTACTATTTTGTGGATAAGATCGTGGAAGATATATGTCATAGCACGTTCATAAGTGGCTCTGACGTTTTTAAGTCCAAAGGGCATAACATGGTAACAGAAGGTTACCCAAGGGGTAATGAAGGATGTTTTGTGTTGATTGTAAATGACGATGAGGATTTGATTATAACTAGATTATCCATCCATAAGGGAGAGCATTTCATGGCTGGCTATTAAGTCAACTAGCTAATCAATATTTAGGAGAGGGAAATCATCTTTAGGACAAGAAAAAATTGAGATCTTGGGAGTCAGTGCAGATGCGTAAATTTCCCGAGGCTTTGGTTATGGGTACGATATTGGAGACCCATTGTGGATAGTCAATGGGTATGATGAAGTTATCAGAAAGGAGACATTATAACTCTTCCCTTTATGAGGAGGGCTATATGAGTATGTATTCTGCAGAGTTTTTTTTGATGGGTTATGATAGGTGACAATATTGTGTATGGCGATGTTTAGATCAATACCTAGAATATTACTATATGATTAGGAAAAAACTTGACTATAATTGGATAAGAAAGTGGTGAAATCATGTAGTTCTCGATGATCTAATGATCTACCAACCTTGACTATGCAAGGTTCCTAAGGGGTTCTTAAGTTTACGTCGATGGTAGACTCATTAAGAAGGGTTGATGCGTTAGATGGTAAGGTTTTCTAAAGGAAATGATTATCTACTCCTAAATGGGATAGTATTGCTTGATCATCATGGCATTGGAGGGTGTTGATGGTGGGAAAATATTCTTCAATCATTTTTGGCCAAATGAGAGGAAGTTGCTTGGTGATATGGTTGGATTGATAAGTTAAAGGACCTAAGGAAATAGTATTGACTAAAAATAAAAGTTATATGGAATGGAAATGGTGTCATATATGTCCATGGGATCGTCAGATACTGCGGATGGTGGTGGTTCAAGATCAATTATACATACGGATGTGGTTTTAGAAGATGATTCAATGGAGGTATTTTCAAATCCAAGCTCATACTTTTCACGTGGTTTAAGAGAATGTTGAACAATCAAATCATGTATTCCTTGTTCATAGCATCCAAATCCAAAACCCTTCCATGTGTAGTTATGAAGGTACATTTGAATGAAGGTGGGATTGTACAATGAGTAAAAATCAGATTTAAAGAGCATGGTGTGGTATTGATAATTATATTATGAAGAGGGACGATAAATCCCCCCATAGAAGAGGTTGATTTTTAGATAGAAGGGGTTGTATGAGATAATGTCTTTGACATCATGATCATATAATAGTTGTTTTTCTAGTCTTCTATATATCTTAGGTGTGGGAAGTGAATTAAGCATAAGGAGATGATACTCCCCCAATGAAATACGTTCCATAATGTCTTCGAGGGAGGAATCATTGAGTAGGTTAGATGATAGAATGGATGTACTAGTGGATGCTTCATCAGAGAATCCTGATTTCAGGATGAGGCCGAGGATGTCATTCAGATAGTATGTCATCTTACAATCAATGAAAGGATTGAAGTCTGCAGATACCATGAATTTCTTACCTTCACATTCATATTTGAGACATCGGTGAAGCGTCAAAGGGACACAACACAAGGTGTGTATCCAATCTCGTCCTAACAATATATTATACTAGAAATATCCCTCTATAATATAAAAGATTTTGGGAATGGTTTTGACACCAACTTTAAGAGGTAAAATAACAGTACCTAACATGGGCGCGATGGTTTCATTGAAAGCTCAAAGGAGGACTACTGTTTGGGAAATTATTTTATTTGGAAATCAGAGTTGGTTAAAGGTGATGGATGTGATGATGTTGATTGTGGTGCCCCCATCAATCATGATTCTCTTAATGAGGACATCATTGATTTGAGATATAATGAAGAGAGGTAAATCGTGATCCTCATACCAAAGTGATGGTATTTCAGTAGAATTAAAGAAAATAACTGAGGTTGTTTTGAAAACACCTAAGAAATCTGTGAAAGAGTGGGGACCATCTGTAGGTATTGATATAGACTGGAGGTCTTTGATCATTACTTATTTTTGTGAGGGTGATGTTTGAACCATCTCATAAAGTGACATTTTAACAGGATCCTGGTGTAATTTTTTAATGATGAATCTATGTACTGTAGTGGAGGACGAAGGTGCAACTAGAATGGATATTTTAGTTTTTGATTGTGATGTTTTATTAGAGGTATCAGGGGCTAGAGGAATGGAAACCTTATGTTTATCTTTGGATGAGGATGAGGTAATCTTGGGAGGTGGTGGGGTAACGATTAATGTCTTTGGTTTATTTTATTTTTATGAATGATTGGATTCGTGGGTACGAGCTCTGGTAGTAATGTGAAAAACATCAACTTGATGGGGAAGGAAATTACTCAAGGATTCTTTGATATTAGAGGTTGATGAAGTTATAGGTGTTGGGTGAGGTTTCTTTGATGTTTGTACCTCTGAAGAGAGAAGGAATTTTTCTTCAAGCTTTTTAATGGTTGCGCGAAAGTCTTTCCATTCTTCAACAAAGTGTATAGGTGTTGGATGGTTGTCACATGAGGTTTAAAAATTATACCTAGATGGTTTCCATCCTTGAGTGTTAGATGGTTTAAGAGGAGGTAACACTATGACTGATTGTTTAAGCATTTTTTCTAGAATAGTTGCATAGTGTCCTTTTGATGTGTAGGTTGAAGGAAACAATGTTTCTTTCAGTTTAACTGTCATGGGAAGTGTTTCCTTTGATGTAGGTTCTTTGGTTATTTGTTGATAAGTAGTTTTTGATGGTGTGGTAGATGGTATGGATGAGGGATGGGGCCCAAGGATAGAGGGATGATGTTTGATATTTTGCATAGGAGTAGTGGAATGGTTTATAATGGTGATTTTTTTAGATGGGGGAGGAAGGAAACTCTAAGGTTCACGTAGACAATATTGAGCTATGAAATTTTCATAGAAATTTTTCGTAATTTAGATGAATATTTTTTTTAAGGTGTTTGTGGAATATTCTTAGAAGGGATGAGTGAAGAGGATGTAGCTATGGATGTAGGGGGTTTATTTTGGACAACAAATTGTGGGGATTTTTCTAATTGTTTAGATGTTGATTCAGGTGTGTTACTAGTGGTGACTGTGGATGTGAATTCGGTTACGGGTGATTTTTGATTGATTGTGCTTATGTTATGGTGGTCTTGTATGTTGTTCATTTGGGCTTGACTACTCGATGGGGAATGATTCATAAATGGCTATTTGAATGTGTCATGGTTATGAATCTAAGGAGTGTTAGGGTTGTCTAAATACAGCTCTCCTTTGTAAATAAGTTCCTAAAAGGCGTTGCGGAATGAACAACAACTTTCGATGTTGTGACCTTTGACCCTATGGTATTTACAATAATTGGTATCCCTATACCATGAGGGTTTGGAGAAGGAATTATCGATGGGATGGATAGGTGAAAGGGATATCATATTGGCGGTGAGGAGTTTGTCAAATATTGCATTGTAGTTATCTCCAATAGGGTTATAGTTATGCTGGGGCTGGGAGCATTTGGTGGTTGAACGTTCTTTCGGATCAGATTTGATGACTACAGCATTGACTGAGGATTTGGGATCTTAACATCATGACCATTCCTTTTACAATGGGAACAAAATTTAACTTCCCTATTTTTAAGAGTCTTACCCATTTTTCCATTCCCTAAAATTTGTCTAGGAGAATGATTCCTTTGTTTAGGAGAGGTAAAAAAATTTCCATTTCTCACTTTACCAGAGTGATATTGGTATTTTGTAATTGCCTTATCATTCACAAAAGGCATTAAATTCTTAACCATTGTTTTCCTCTTCCAACAATATGCTGCAGAATGATTAGAACCTCCACAAAATGGGCACAGAAACACATACTTCTGTCTACCAAAGCTATATTGTTCAGACTGAAAGAGAGTTTTACAAGTCTTAGGATTTAATTTCCCCTTAGTGCTATTTTTAGTGTAAGTGGGAGGAGGTGGAATTTCATTACCTCGTTTACCTGTTTTCTTACACCTTTCATTGTTCCTCTTGATGGCAGAATCCTACATTTCTAAAGGAGTAGATCCTTGGCTGTTGGAAGCTTGTCTTCCTTCAGCTGCTATGGAACTTTCTCCAATTTCCATTTGCCCACTAGAATAACCCAAACCTACAAATCGAGGTTGATCCTCTACATGTATTGGGTTAGCATCACCTTGTCCATTTTTACCAATGCCCTTATCGTTAAATCCCATATTAATCATTAGTTTAGACCCAATTCCCTTAGTGTGTTTTTCAAACTGACCCAAAGGAATATATGAAACTAAATTAGAGGAAGTATTTTCACGTAAATAACTTACAGTGCATTCTGTCATAGTACTTGCATCTGATTTGGAAGGCATTTCCTTCTTGTGTTCACCTTGTTGCAACTTTTCCAAGAGGGCATCCTTGGTCTGTATTTTAAGTCCTGTAACTCTTTAACAAAGCCCATCAACTTATTTCTCTGTGTAAGCATCTTGTTGACATTACTTCTCTTTCTTGGTTATAGAGGATTGTGGCTTAGATTTTAACCACACTATTTCCTCTTCTAAGGAATATAATTTATCTCTCAGGAAAGAGTTTTCTTCCTAGAGTTGGCAGTTTATGGCTTCAAGCTCATCCAGCTGCTCCTATTTGGATGACTTGCCCATGATTCCCTATTCCTGCAAACACAACCTGTACTTCCAAAACTACACAGTTGCAAAAGAAGATTAACAAGCCCCAAAATGTCTACACACTGAAAACTTAAATCGATACTGAAACTGAAGCCAAATTTTCAAACATAATTAGAAGTTAATCAGACAATCTAACTGCTCTGATACCATACTTGATCTGAAAACGGGTGCTTGAAACTAACACTTTTAATCATTTCAAAGGATCTTCAATTTTAATCAACTTAAAAGGATATTAGACTTCCAAAAATAGATTAGAATCTGATTTAGGACTGAATTGAAACTGAAATTAAGATTGCAATTTACTCAAAATTTCAGTGTTCGTTCGAAGCCCCAAAAATCATTGTTTTAGATTTAATTGATTTTTCCAATTTTATCAATTTTGATTATAGTTGTATCCACATTCATTTTTGGAATTTAAATTACTGCAAATAATTAGAAACTAAAAATTAAAATTAGAACACAACACCAGATTGTTTACAGGGTTCGGAATTCCTATGTCCTCGGGTTCGTGGAAAACTGATCCATTAATAATGTTAAATATGTAAATACAATAACCTTTACATTAACTAATATTGAATCAAAAACCTACAAAACTATGTTTCATACCTTTGAAGGATGTTAATGGAGCTCAACCTATGTCCTTCACCTTCCTGTTCCACTCGCAGCAGTGTCTCCCTTTGGTTTTACGCCTTTGTGTGACTTTAACAGAAAATAAATTTGTCACAAAATCCCTAAATTGGATAAATTATTACACCATCGTGATCGTCTCAAAATTTTGAGCAAATTTTATATATAACTCGAGATCTGGAAGTGAGCAGAAGTTTCCAAAATTGCCTCCTTCTTCCCTTGACACATACCTGCCACTTGTCCCTTACAAATACAAGTGAGCTTTATTTATACCACTTACAAGAGGGTGGCAGGGTTGTAAGGCTGCTTATCTTTTTAGATGAGGTGTTGGGTTCAAATCACTCTTCCATAGGTTTAGGTGCCCAATTTAGCTATTGACCCCACATTTGGTGGGAAAGGGATAGGATAAGCCTTTAAATAGCTTTTTGTCCACAAAATCCTCCTTCTCCCCATGGGATTAGGCTTATTCCCATGGAATGGATTAAATAAATTATTATTATTATTTTAAATCCAAAACCACTAAAAACATGCCAAGTGTCATGCCCATAATATGCCATTTGTCCACGTCAGAGTGTGCCATGTCATCATTTGACAACAACTTTGACTATGCATATCTTTTACATACGAACTCATATTTGGTTCGTTCAAAATGCGTCAGAAAGCTTACAACGATCTCTATACCATGGAACTTATTTTTAAAAACTTACAAGACCATCAATTTTTTCCTTGTCACCAATTACCACATGTCACCTTATCATTGGTCCACTTGTTGACATGTTGACCAAAGTTGACTTTCCTGTTGACTGAACTTTGACCGGACATAACTTGAGCTCAGAGTGTTCGTTTTTCATGTTCTTATAGTCATCGGAAAGTTCTTTAAAGGATCTACTACACTAGAATGGTCTAGAGAATTTTAGGGAACTTTTGACACTGAAAATATCCCTTGATCATATATTCATGGACCTTTGCTACCCAATTACCTCTCTTAGTTCCAAATTCATGTTGTGTAAGAATAGAATTGATGGTTGTATCAGGTACAAGCACAACAGAGTGAGAATTAAGAATATAAAAAATGAAACTACTTAACAACTTTAACCACTGTAAAAGCATGTTTCTCCATCATAGTATATTTTAATTCATGAGCTTTCACAACATAGCTCATGAAGGTAATTGGAAGTTCATGATTCTCATAATTTTTCTTAGTTAGCATAGTAGCCAAGGTATTCTCTATAACATAGAAATAGATAATAAAATCCTTGCTGAAATCAAGACATGCTAAGATAGGAGTTTTAGCAATGGCTTTCTTGATATCTTTAAATGCTCCCTTGCCTTCAGAAGACCAACTAAAGGTTTTCTTCCCTTTCATCATTTGATCAATGCTCATAGTCAGTTCTACAAAATCTGGAATGAATCTCCTCAAGAAATTTATCTTGCCAAAGAAAGAGTGAATGCCTTTTTTACTTGTGGGAAGAGGAATCTGTTGGATTGCTTGAACTCTTTCTGGATGTATTTTGATCCCTTCTTTGGAAACAATATGCCCCAGTAACTTACCTTCAGTGACACAAAAGAAAGATTTCTTAGGATTGACGAGAAACTCCATGTTCTTTACATTTTTGAAGAATTGTTTCCAGATGTTGAAGATGATCAACCCTTGTTTTGGAAAAAAAAGTCAAATCATCAAGGTACACAACAATACACTTTCCCTTTAGACTATGAAAAGCTAAATCCATTGCCCTCTGAAAAGTGACACCAGCATTGATAAGACCAAATGGCATTCTCTTGCAGGCAAAGATGCCCCGAGGGGTAATAAAGGAAGTCTTGTGCTGATCTGGGGTACTAACTTCCACTTGATTGTATCCAGAGAATCCATCTAGCATAGACAACATCTCAGAGCCTAAGATAACTTACAAAACTTGATCCATCATGGGGAGTGGATAGTTTTCTTTCAGAGAGGCCTAATTTAAATTCCTGAAGTCTACACAGATGTGGATCTCACCATTCTTCTTCCTGACAGGCACAATGTTGGCAATCCATGTGGAATGATGTATAGGGAAAAATAATCTTTACTCTTAGTAACTTCTAGATCTCTTGAAAAATAGTATCAACAACCTTAGGATTGTACTTCCTTTGCTTTTTCTTAAAAGGTTTGATCCCAGGTTTCAGAGGGATATAGTGTTGTATCTCCTTTGGTTGAAAAGCCTTAAGATCTTCATATGTAAAGGCAAGAACATTAGCATACTTCCTTAATAGGTTTACTACTTTCTTCTTCTCTTCTTGAGTGTAGCATTGTCCAATATTCACCACATTGGGTTCATCATTTCTTCTAATGTTGACCTTCTCATACTCAACAGATTGTCGAGTCCCTTGAGAAGCTTAAAATTTGATGAACCTATCATGTTTGTCAAACAAATCTTCTAAACTCACCAGTCCTTTGGGAATCTTGTTACCCTTCAACTTAATACAACCATCCTTATCCATCTCTTCCTTGATATATTCCTCATTAGAGGGAACATGTTCTCTAGGCAAAGTTTCACTTCCTTCAAAATATAGCTAATTGAAGTTATCTTTAAGCTCCAAGAAAGAGAGAAATTATTGATCATCATTGAAAACCTGCTAGTTGTTTGCATTAAGTCATTTTTGGGCAATAATAAACAAGAAACAAGAGAAAAAGTACTAAAAAAGAGAAATATGGATGAGGAATCAACAAAGATCTTGAGACAGCTAGAGAATCATCTCTATTATTCTTTTATCTTTACAAAACTTCAATTGAGAAGGCATCAAGGAATTCAATGAAATTCCAAACAAGATTTCTATAATGTCTCAATCTCCTATTCTTGACTTGGTAAAGATCCCTTACCTATTTCACAATCAACTCTGCATCACTACGAGAACAAAGATTCTTTACTCCTATTTCTTTTGCCTTGCTCAACCCAAGGATGAGAACCTCATACTCAGTTGTATTATTTATGTTTTCAAAATGAAGCTTGAAATAAAATGGATGAATCTTCCCTTCTGGAGAGATTAACACCACACCGGCTCCAGAACCAACTGAAGAGCAACTCCCATCAAACTCTAGAGTCCAAATGCCATTGGGATCATGAATCACTCCCTTCGGAAGACATGCCTCATCCTCTAACATGATCATATACTTTCCATGCCCTATATCTTCATTGAGTATTTATGCTTTTGGATCATCAATCTTTTACACATATACTCAGTTTGCTTTTCTAGTAATAGCTTTCTTATTTTTCCATTGACTAGGATTAAAGCATGCGACCAGTCCATCTGAGTTTCACCTTCTACCTATTTACATAAATTCCTACTCAGCAACATACCATATGAGGGAGGAATATCAACAACCAAAATAGTGGCTAGGACCCTTTTCTCTGGAAAAGTAACGAAGGTTACTTGTGCATCTTTAATCCTTCCAACCAAAGGAACTTTTCTACTCTCCATGGAATAGCAGGAACCAAAGGCATATGTTAGATTCAGGCCAAAAGCATGAGCTAATTTTGTAGGCATTACATTGTTTGATGCTCCTGAGTCTATGACACGGTTATTGAGCTTATGGCCAGCTATGAGGAGAGTCACATAAAATGGTTCAGTTTTCTCATTAGGGGAAGTGACTACAACCACAAGGCTTGATTGAGGTGAGGAAGAGGGAGTGGGAAAAATACCTTTAGAAGTATTGGATGAGGCTTTGGATTTGGAATTGACAAATTTTACCATTTTAGCAAAGGCTTTTGGATGGGTTTGGTAAAATTTTGCCTCTGAGATTTGGATTTTGGTCTTTTTGAGGTGATCAATGATATCAAAAGATCCAGAGGTGGATGGGGCATCACTACTAGGAACAGGATAAAATTTTGATTTATCAATTTTATGAGTTGAAGGACAAGAAGTTTTGGAAACTGAAGAAGAAGGAGGAGGATTGGCATTACTCACCTTTTGTGTGGAGGTTGTGGGAATAGGGGATCCTCTTTTAGAAACCACCATAATAGTTACAAGAAACTTCTTGGATTTTTTAGCAGGGTGTATCACTTTTTCTTTTCTGTTCGTTGCTCCCGAGTCATAATAGCATATGATTCGTTATTCATCTCTTCCACTCTTTCATCATATTCTTCTTCGTCATCCATGCCATTAGTGGTAAGGAAATGAACTTGAGATCCACCAAGCTCTTCCAGTTCTTCATACACCTCTTCTTTTGGGTCTTCAAATTCTTCATTAAACTCCTCATCATTAGGTTCTTGAACTTCACAAGTTACATTGAATGGAACCTTGATAGGTGGGCCTTCAATAGCCAATTTATTCGGAGGAGAAGGAAAATGGTTTATGGGCTGAAAACTCTTCTTTGGAATATCTTGGTAAGGATCATGCTAAGACAATTTTTTCTTGATAGCAATGAGATCATTTGCAAGCTTCTATACTAACTAATCAAAATTGGCTCCAGGGGAAGAGGAAGAAGAAGATTTTTTAGATTTGAAGGGTTCTCTTTTCAATTTAGCAGACATGATTAAATCATCCTCAACACTGATAGCCAATCTCTTATCAACATCCAGAGTTGCAAGGTTATCCCTCCTTAGTGCATAACTCACTTCAGGAAATTGAGCATTGAGGAAGAAGCACTTTTAGATTTGATCTATAGGGCGAGTGTTCTGTGGAATTTTAAGAACTAGATTGTTGAATTTAGCCACAAAATCCCTCATGGGTTCATGTGGTTCCTTCTTGATATGAGAAATTTGAGCCAAGAGGGCATGCACATCTTCAGCAGGTTTGAAACGTTGCTCAAACTGAGTTGTCAAGGTGGTCCAATTAGTAATTGACCCAATAGGAAGATGATAGAACTAATCAGCAACATTGTCTTGTAATGTTTCCACAAAGAGCCTAACAGAGACGTCTTCATGTTCAACCCCAAGAATCCATACAAGGTCATGAAAATGGTGATAGGAGGTTTAGTGGATTTGTAGTGAACTATGGGGTTTTCTGGTCTAGTACAAAAAATATTAGATTGATTGGATTCTATATTTAATACATAGAACTACATTTTGATATCTGGTGGGAGTGGTGAGGATCTAAATACCAGCGTTCATAAACCGGTATCAATACTTGACTAGTTTGTAGGCCCGTTGGGTTGTGGGACTTGGGGATCACAAATGTGAGTTCGTGGTTGTTGTGGACCTGTTATGGTCATGTGAAGAATCAATCCCTTCTTCCGACTATCTAGTAATCATATGCCTTTTCTGCCTCTATATTTAGGATTAGGAGTTGTGTAATTTTCTCAAAATACCTTACAGGTGTTCTAGCAACTTGAATGTGTAAGCCAATATCTATGTCAATGAGAAGATCTCCTATGAAAAGTTGTAGGACTAAAGGATTGCAACCAAAAACTTGTTCTCTTTCGAGTCCTTGCACAGTCATACAGATATTTTATCAAGGCATTCTATAGTTAGGATGATTTGACCAAAATGTGTATGCCTTATCATCTTTGATTTTTAACCCTCTCAGTTGTTCACTAATTTCTTATAGGTTTTTTGTTGCTCGAAAGACCTGTATCCTAAGGTCTTGATCTATATCAGCTAATGTTGTGGGTAGATTTGGTTGAGGCACTATTGGTTCAAATATATATTCTCTAAGCTCTCTAGGTCCCGTGATTGTCATGCAAAATGATTCAACTTTCTAATTAAAATTAATAAAATAATTATGAAAGATATATCTACACAATGCATGTATTCTTTTATTTTTGTATTTTCGATGAAGCGTTTCAATGAAATCAAAGAGAAACTATTCTAATATATTTAGAAAATGGATAACTAATCTAGTAACAGAATTAAAAAAAACAAACAAAATAGCCTGGTGTGGCTACTTGCCTGTGTAGTTGTGAATTTATCCTAAATATTTAAGCAACTAATTGTTTTAAATTGAAATACTCTCGATCCTACCTCAAAATTGAGGAATGAATCATGGTTTCTCAGAAACTATCAATCCCCACAGCTTCCCTGGTGATATTGAGAGCGAGGTTTTGACTGAAATAAAATAATTCGCTACTCTATTTGATACGTTGTAACTAGAACTTTGATAGCTCAAACCTAGCATTTACAGAATAGTGGTAAATCTAGTTGTGTGTGAATTTTTCCCCTCAGTGTGATCTCCTCGTTCCTTTGTGTTCTCTTGAATATAGAAAAGCATGTATATGATAGTATCAATAGAAGATGGTATTCGAACAATGATAGATTTGGATATAGACCGAATACAATGTGAGTAGGAGAGGGATAGCGCAAGTGAACAGAGCTTGACTATGCAATTCCTAGCGAGATTTATTGTGGGAATACAACACAAATGTGCCGAGAGTTTTAGAATCTATCCTTGTGACAAAACAAAACCTAACAACTTTAAATGGATTCCTAATCTAAGAATGAAACTATTCTATGCTAAACTGACTTGCATGGAAGATCTATGGAGTAAGAATGAAATAAGAAGATTGAATGACTTCTAAACAACAAAAGAAAGACTAATTACTGGATGCAAAACATAAAAACTAGTGGAATTATAAGAAATAAGCTCAAAGACTAAATGACTAAACATGAGAAGGTGAGGGGCCATTTCTTTGAAAACAAGCTGGCTATTTATAGAAAATGTATTTACCAGAGGGTGACTCCCAATTGAAGTCTTTTACTATAAACAAAGGGAAAACACTATTCATAGGGTGGCCAAAACATAAATGCAAAGAAAAGTAGCTAGAGAATGCGGGTAGAAATTTAAGATTTATGTTTGACGTGATCGTCGGAACTTTATGAAAAATGTGAACAGGACCGCCGCCCTGTGCAGGGTGGCGGTCTTTTCATTGAAGACCAAAATGCAAGGAAAAAGGGGGGTAGTGGGAAAAACAAAGCATACGGAGGCCAAGCAAGGCATATGGGATACAAATATATACTTGGCGAGATTTTCTAGATTTCGAACACCTTACAAGGAGACCTTTATCATCATTGGGGTATGTGTAACGTTTTGCTGGTGGTGCAGTACCCTACAATTTTGGGTACGTACATATTACCCCCCTCGGAGAAGCGTCTTAGCCATGAAGAGGCGTAAAATGGTGGATCTGAGTATGGCGGTCCTGAAATGGGGAGTTAGGAGTTATACCTGACATGCTCGTGTGTTGGAAAGTCACCATCCAAAAATCCCACTATCTGCAAAATGAAAAAGGGGACTCAAGTGCAGCTAGATAAAACAATTTGAGAAATAAGAGTAAACTGATATGAAATGAGGACTTACCATCTATGCGGGGTTTAGAACTTACCTCCGTCGACACTCCGACTCTGCGAAAGACATTCAAAATTAATTTTAAAAGGCTATATATATATATGTATACATGAACTCATTTCACTATTCATTTGTGTGAGATTGATTTGATGGTTTTTGAGCTTTGGGGACCCATGGTGACGGTTTTCAATGAGAGTATAGTCAAAACGTTTGTGGTGAGATAGTGATCATACCTCCAAGAATAGAACATTGACCTGTGAAGTCACAGGTTAGTTCTTCTCAATTTATTGTTTTTTGAACCTAAAATGTAGAAATGATAAAATATTTTTCTTAGGGGGGTTATTTTTGAAAATATTAGTTTTAAATGAGTCTCTAAGGGGTGGCGCCCATAGGGTAGGGCCTTATTTTGGTTAAAATGGTGTCTTTTGCTTTTTTTTTAGGCATTTTTAGGGCTTCCCGAGCCATTTGTAGATTTGAGACAGGACCGTCACCCTGCACAGGGTAGCGGTTATGAGACCACCACCTTAGAAGGCAGCGGTTATGAAACTGCTGCTCTGCACAGGGTTGCGGTTCGTGACAGAAAGTAAAAACAGATGTTTTACTTTACTCATTTTTGCATTTTTTAGCACTTTTACATGTTTTTTAATAGTTTTTTCCCAATTGGATTTTGATACTAAGTTACTCCTTTTTTTGTGTTTTTGGGTGTATACAGAAGGAGGAATATGTTAGATGGAGCCGAGAGAGGGAGTGTGATTAGCTCCTAGTAATGTTAGAGGCACTCACTTAGGTAGAGTGAGATACTCTTCAAAGGGTTAGCATTTGGAGGATTGCATAGGTCCCTCACGTTGCACCTGCTAGTCACATACTATGTCACTTATTTTCATACTGGGACGTGGATCAGAACACCTTCTGATTGCCAGGAGTTAGGGGTGAGTGGACCATTACCCCTGGAGGATGTTTACCGTATACTGGGGGTTCCAATCCTTTGGGTGGTGATTGTCTCTTAAGATAGCAGTGTCGAGATCTCAGGTGGTTCAGTGGGCCACCTATATGAGGGATGCAGTTGTTTCGATGGGGTTGAAGAAGGGAGTGAGGATCTGCTCCATTTTTGAGATAGACATTCTTGTGCTCCACAAGGCCATCAGGGGCGTCCTTGCTTCGAGATTGATTAGGGACAAGGGAGGAGACACTCTCTTATATTGTTGGGCCCCCCATTATTGCATAGATTGAGGGTCATGGACATGCATTTATGCTTGGGGAGCAGACATCCTTGGGACCCACCTACCATGATTTATACAGGGTGGTCCGACTACAAGGGACAGTCATTGAGCCACTCCACTCTTGTCATGATTTTGGTGTATGAGCATATCACTCTGTATGGGAGAGGTGAAGAAGTGGAGGATCCCGAGGCCATCAGGGCAGCGAGGTGGGTAGGGATGACCGTTCTTAGAGCGCCTCACTGGCCAGTGGCCTCTTTGACCACTACAAACATGGAGGCCACTCCTTATCAGGACATGGAAGGTTTATGGGGAGAGGAGGCTATCATATTGATTGCTTGTCAGACTACTAGTCAACTGGTAGATAGGACTGGGAAGTTGGAGATTCACCCCTTTGACCAGAGTACCACAGCAGTTTGGCCTCCCCTATACATAGACATTTTTCCTCCAGTGGGGCCTGTGTATAGATTTGTTCATGAGGCTTAGGGAGGTCCTAGAGGTCGGGGTTGGACTACTGTTACTCCTAGTGTTTCCATCACAGTCAGGAGGGTGGTACGTGCTCGAGGGGGGAGCTGGTGCTCCTCAGGAACCTTTACTTCGGATTTACACCAGTCCTGCCCATAACAGCGATGAGCTCATTGACTTGGAATATGAGTATGAGGAGTTCACTGGGGAGAGATAGAGGAGGAGACAAAGGAGATGGAGATCGAAGGGATGGGCGGGGAGGATGATAGTGATTCCGAGTGGCATGACACTCAGGATATCTTATGGGTTGAGAGGGAAGACTGGAGCATAGAGAGGGTGACTTTGATCTCAGAGGAGTTTCTCTCTCAGGATTTAGGGGGAGATGGAAATTCTGTCACATGCCATCACATTGCCCCAGATGTGAGAGAGGGATTCCGGTCAACGGAAGCATCAGTGGTAGGTGTAGATCCTAGAGACCCTTCCTGGAGGCCCAGAGATCCAAGTGAGTTGTCACTCTTCTCTTGACTTGGTTTTAGTTAGAATTGTCTTAATTTTTATTTATTCTTGGTTTTATTTTTGATCATTTTCTAACTTGTTTTCTCCTTTATTTGCAGCGACTGCTGATGAGTGGCAAGACTTGATTCACTGAGTATGCATAGATACCTTGTTGCTCCCCTCAGAGAAGACTCGTGCTAAGATTTTTGTGGACATGGGGGAGCCTTCAATAGCTGACAGACATACTGATGTTTTTGCCTCTGTCTAGCAGGCAGCGAAGATCATGACTTCTCTCCATGATGAGGTAGCTAGATATAGGATGGCCAAGCGCTTGATGAGGCGGAGTCATTCTTATAGTGAGACGGTAGCTACTGGCTATGACCATGAGCCCTCAGTGCATTCAGAGTGCTGGAGTAACCGGATTCCTAGACGTGTTCATGCACCCTCTGAGGGATCCCATAGGGGTTGAGAGGCCATTTTTGTAGTTTTTTGTTGGATATTTATATGAGTGTTTTTGTACTTTTCAGGCTCATTGAGCATTTTGACCATGCCTAGTGCATGATGACATTGTATATGAAACTTGATTTATATATATATATATATCTATTTTTGGATCTAGACTTTTGGTGCCTAGAATTTCATGACTTGTTTCCACATGTATACTAGATGTTTTTAGAGTGCTTGTTTTCATGCTTTTCAGAATGTATGCAATGGATGAACAAATGATAACAAATATTGAGCATAATGTTTCTACTTTTTTTTTATGCTTTTGTAATGCTGATATGAAATGATACAAACACATTGTATTATTGAACTTTTGACCTCTTTGGGAAATGTCTATGATTTCTTCTTATGTTGGAAAAACGTGATGAATGTATAGTGATAAAGAGATGAATTTTCCCCATTCCCAACTCCACGCAACCAGTAATATGTGAGGGCTCAACACCAAGGGTGAGGAAGGGCATAAATTGTATGAGTTTGACTGAATGGAATGATGAGAGACAGACAAACCAGTAACAGAAACCAAACTTAGACCTACACACTTACCCTACTTAGAACTACCACCAAGCTTAGAAGGCCACTTACTTTCCAGTTTATCTAGACTTAGATTTATAAATGGCAACCTGGTTGACAAAATATAGTTTTTAGGATTTGATCTCTTTAGAATTTAGGACATTTGTTTTCTCTTAATATAATTTGATTTGTATCTTTAGAATACCAATATTTGTTAAATTGTGTGAATAGACCCCCCACACCCTGCCTCATGCCACTAGTAAGAAGCATGGGTTTGTCACCAAAGGAAAAATATAGGTGAGTAAGGGCACTTCTTTCCTTTCCCAACCTTGCACCACTAGTAAGAGATGCAGGATTATCACCAAAGGCTGGTGGGGCAAAGAAGTGTGTAAAATAAAATATTCTGTTTTACTTGGTGCTTTGATTCTATTTGATTTTTGACACTTCTGATCTGTGAATTTGGGATATCGTTTCTTTTAAAGAGACTTAAGAGGGATAGATGTGACACCAAGAAGCTTCTAGAATAGACCATAGGTAAGGGCGACTTCACATAGTAGAAAGAAAGAGAAAAACCAAGTATGCAGGCCTTGGTATGGTTTTCGTCAATACTTGTCTGTTGAACTTGATGAGAAGATTTGAAAATACTTGATGATGTTTGAAGAGATGTGATTTAAATGCTTTTTCCAATACTTTCAGAAATTTGTAATAAATTGCTTAAGAGTAAGTTCCTGGACTACAATTTTTACGAAATGAGTGGAAAAAATGAAACAGCTAAATGACTAATGCAATTTAGGTAGCCATAATGTACAAGTGGTGATTCTGATGCCTCATGTGTAAAACCTTTTAAGATGCAAGGAATTGACAGTTTCATTGAATTCCTCACCTTCTAGTGTGCATAAGAGATACACACTATTTTCATAGTCTTTCATGACTTGGTATGGGCCCAACCATTTGGTCCGGAACTTCCTTCCTTCGCCAGTTTTCTTATCGATCTGGCTGTCTAGTCTTAGAACTATATCTCCCTCATATATTTCTCACTCATAGACCTTTTTGTTATACTACTGACACATACGGTCGGCATAGGCTCTGTGCCGTTGTTAGGCATTTAGCCTGGCCTCGTCAAGGCTTTCCAATTGAGAGAGGCATGCCTCCTTATAAGCTTCTTCATCCAAAATCCCTTGTAATGAGATACAGAGACTGGGTATTTCAACCTCAAGTGGGAGAACTACTTCTGCCCCAAATACCAACGAGAAAGGGGTTGCTCATATTGGCGTTCTTATTGAGGTTCGATGGGCCCACAAGGCTGGATATAGTTTTAAATTCCAATCTCGCTTGTTCTCCTTGACTATTTTGAGGATAATAGCCTTTAATGTTTTGTTTGTTGCTTCAGCTTGCCCATTGGCTTGAGGGTAGTAAAGAGAGGCCGTGTGATGGTTTATTTTGAATTTGCTACATAACTCATAGACCTCATTATTTTTAAAGGATGTGCCATTATCTGAGATAATGACTTGTGGGACACCATACCTGTAAATGATTTGGTTCAGAATGAATTTGGCAATTATTTAACCAAGTATTGTGGTGAGAGGCATGGCCTCCACCCATTTGGTAAAATATTCCATGGTTGTAATTATAAAATTATGGCCATTGGTTGATGAGGGAGAGAATTTCCCTATCAAGTCTAGACCCCATGTGGAGAAGGGCCACGGGGTCGCTATTGGTTGCAGGGATTGTGCTGGCATGTGAATCTCGTGAGAGAATTCTTGGCATTTGTGGAACTTACATACAAATTCTACTATGTCATGTTCGAGAGTGGGCCAAAAATAGCCCATCTGATGTATTTTGCGAGAAGTGGTGTGACCACCGAAGTGGCCTCCACATATCCCACTGTGGGATTCATGAAGAATCTTCTTGGATTCTTCTATGTCGACGCATCTTAGAAGCATGCTGTCGAAGGCTTTACGATAGAGTACCTGTTCTAAAACAACATATTTATTGGTAATAATGCATAACCGCCTTCTTTGTTGTGATGTGGCACATTCCGGGTATGTGTGGTCTATGATAAAATTGATGATATCAGTGTACCAGGGACATGTAGAGATGGGGGGCTTGGTTTCAATGAAGTATACACACTCATCAGGAAATTCCAGATTTACCAGATCGCCTCCATCTACTGGATTGTCAGCTAACAAATCTGTAATGATTTTTCCCTTAATGGATTTTTGGTTTATGAATGTTAACTCAAATTCACCCATTAAGGTTATAAAACTCCCAACCTTTTTAGATAAAGACCCTTGCGTAAGGAATGTTCATAAATGATCTATTTTTACAATGACCCTTGTTTCTTGGTTTAACATGTAATGTCTTAAATGTTTTGTAGCAAAAACTATGGCAAGGAATTCTCTCTCTGCCTGTGTATAATGTGTTTCATAGTCGAGCAATGTTCGATTGATGAAATAGACCGCACGTTCTTGTTTATTATTATCTTATTGAGCCAACATGCAGGCTAGCAAGACATGAGTGGCTCATGAGTATAGGATCAAAGGGCGGTCTGGTTTGGGAGGCATTAGCATGGGTGGAGACAATAAGAAGAGTTTAACTACTTTGAAGGCCTCGTTACATTCTTCAGTCCAATAAATGCTATAATCTTTCTTTAATAGATTGTTGATTGGATGAATGGAAAAACTTAAATCTGGGATGAACCTTTGGATTACACCGAGCCTCCCAAGAAATGACCCGATTCCAGACTCATCCGATGGTTGGATCATTTTGATAATAGCATGGATTTTGGCTGGATCGACATCAATCACTCATGAAGATATAATGTAGCCCAAAATTTTGCCTCTTGTCAGACCAAACACGCACTTCTTTGGGTTTAATGTGAGACCATATTCAATTAATCATGAGAGGATGATGCGAAGTACTTCTGGATGATCACAACGCTTCTTGGCCTTGGCCAATAAGTCATCCACATAGGATTCCACAATTTTATGGATAAGATCGTGGAATATGTATGTCATTACCCGTTGATATGTAGCACCGACGTTCTTAAGATCAAATGGCATGATAGCGTAGCAATAAGTTCCCTAGGGAGTTATGAATGTAGTTTTGGCTTGATCCTATTCAAATATTTTAATTTGATTATACCTTGAAAACCCATCCATGAGGGACAACAGTTCAAATCCAGTTGTAGCATCAATAATAACATCAATGGATGGTAATGGGAAATCATCCTTGGGACAAGCTTTGTTAATATCCTAAAAATCTATGCAAATGCGTATCTTCCCATTCTTTTTTAGAACAGGGACGATATTAGATACCCATTGTGAATAATCAATGGGTTTGATGAATCCCACTTGGAGAAGTTTTATTACTTCCTCTTTTACCATGAGAGCCACTTTTGGCTTCATTGGTCTTGAATTCTGTTTAATTGGTTTTGCATCTGGTTTAGTGACAAGATTATGTACCATGATATGTAGTGCAATGCCCGTCATTTCTTTACAGTTAAATGCGAAAGCCTTTTGATGTTCTTTGAGGATTTGGGTGTGTATTTCTATCTCCTCCAGAGTTAATGAGGATCCCAACTTCAAAATTTTTGGTTCTTCCTCCGTTCCAATGTTTATGTCAATGGTTTCTTCTATTAAAGAAGCGTTACCTACTTCAAATTCAGGTGGGGCTTGAGGTAGTTCTAAGCTTTCTCCATTTTCTATCTCGTAGATATCAAGATCCTTATGTGGAGGAGAATCTACCATGGGATTTCCAAAATAGGAAGAGGAATGTGGTATTAAGGAAAGATCTACCATGCGGTAATCAAGATGTAATTCTGCATAGGAGTTTAGATATTCAAGAGTGACTCTATCATCGTCAAAGTGATCCATGATAGAAAAATCATCCTTCAGATTCTCCATGAGTCAGGAGTGAGTTTGTTGGTATTTTATGCACTAATGGTTTGGTACGAAGTGATACTGTGAAATTTGTATCTTCCAACTCGCTGTTTGGAGTGAAACAGGAAGCTAAGGTTGTTATTGAGTCTGCGAGAAGGTTCTACTCTCATGGGATTGCTTCAATTGATATGAAGTTAAATCCCTTGCTTATATCTAATACAACTATTTTATAGAGTTGTAAATACTCAACCTTAGTTTCATATACCTCAGAGACTTGGTTTGCAACTAGTTGCAAGTCTCCTAGCACTCTAATGTTATCAACGCCCATTATTTTGGCTAGGATGAGGCCAAGTAGGAGAGATTCGTACTCAGCCCCGTTGTTTGTACATTCAAATTTTAATTTAAAGGTGAAAGGTAGGATCTTTCCCTCAGGTGAAGTAAATATCACTCTTGCCCTAGCTCCAAAGTGACATCTAGCTCCATCGAAGTGGAGAGTCCAATATTTTCTAAGAAAAAAGGATGTTGGGGTATTTGTCGTATCTATTTCTTTCACTTAGGTTACTTTTACCATAAAAACTTCGTCTGATGGAAGAGAAGAAATTCCCAGGGTGTGACCCATACCCATAGAATCAAATGGTAGGAGAATAGGTAAGTATTTCTCTAATAACTCGACAATTTTTACGGTAGTCCCTAGTGACACTGTTTCTATGACATTGGTCTCATTTTTTAGTGCTGGAATGTCTTCGGCTAGATTTGTAATTTCCAATTCTGTGGTGGGTATCAACTTATCTTTTGGTTTTGAATTAATTGGTTTCATGAGTTGATTTGTTGGGAGTTCAAACTCGGAGTGAATGCCTGGTGTTTTCTTCAAATCAGTTAGGTTTATATCGAAGGGTTTTGGGTCACCTTATGCCACAAATATTTTCCCTAAGTGTAGAAATCTTATTTCTTGGAATAACATTGAAGGGATTGCCTTCATGTGGTGTATCCATGGCCGACCAAGGATCATATTATAGTTGGTTTCCCGATCATAATATAAAAATCGGTGAGGACCGTCTTGGGTCCTAAAGTGACCGGTAAAAATATGGTTCCAATTGAAGTGGACCTTGAGGCTATCATAACCTCTTAGCGTATTTCGTGTTGTGGAATAGTTTGTATCTCCATATCCTAACTTTTGAAGAAAAGCGAAGGGGACTATGTTAACTGTTGCCCCCATCGTCAATCATTGTGTGTTTAACAAAATTATTGTAAACCCATACTTGTAAATGTAAAGTTGGGTCGCCTCTTCGTGTAATTTCAACGTCTGTTGGCATTTTTCTTATATCGAATGTAAACTCAGTATCCCTATCTGGCTGCCCTGGAGGGTAGACGTCAAAGTCTACATGGTTTACTTGCACTTTTCAGAGGAGGAGTGATGTTGATTAAATGACCAAGGCCTAACGCTTCTAAGAGGGCAACCCTGTGGGTGGGAGAGTTCTTTAACAAATCCAAAAAGGAGATGTGAGAGAAGGTTTTAGTTAAGTCACTAATTAAATCATAGGTGCCTATGGGTTTTACCAACGTTTGTTGACTATTATCTAGTTCCAATGGATAACTTGGAGTAGGTTGAGAAGAATAATCCCGTGTTCTTGTTATGGTTTCTACGGGTAGCTCGGTGTCTAACTCCACCAGACCAACTATCTTGGTTTGGGTTCGAGTTCCTAGTTGAGGTGCGACTGGTGGATTTAATGAAGTTAAAGCTTTGTGATCATTGTTTCATGTTATAAACACCCTTGTTTGTTCTGTTAGGATCTAGCATGTTATTATTAGAATGGTTTGGGAGTGGATCATTAAAGATCTTGAGGGGTGCATTTTGAGGGGAAACTGCCCCTATATAAGCGTTTGGCGTGGATACTACAGAATTTGCTAAAAACATATCTATAAAGAGTTGCTTTTGATCTTCTGGAAAATGTTGCATGAATTTATTGTAGTCACGACAAGTCCTAGTATTGTGGCCTTGAATCTTGTGGAAGCCACAATACAAATTGGGATTATAATTTCAAGGCTATTGATTTAAAACCCATTGTGGCCCAAAATTTTGATAAGGTTGTTGGTTGTTAGAGTTAAAATTTTGAGATTGTTGCCTTTGGTTTTGACTTTGATATCCAGTTGGTTTTGATTTGGACCTTGTGTTTGGATTTTTCATTGTCGTTGTCGTTGTTGTTATTGTTGTGGTCATGGTGGATGATTAAAATCCACTGTGTTGATTGTTGGAGTAAAATTGTTATTTCACTGATTATTAACAGGTGGAAAAATGTTTACAACGTTTGGCCTTTTAACTTGGTCAGTTACCCCATCTGTTTGTAACTTTGTGGTTCTTGTTAAGGATCTTAGGTCCTTGATTATCGTTCCCAGTATTAGGATAGGCCGCGGTGTTTTGATTGGGAGTGGTTAATTTCCTGTTTGTTCCATATGTCTTATGACCACTATCTATCACTACTTGGTCGATTCAGAGAGCACTCTCAAGTACTTCATTGTAAGTTCTTAGTGGGAACTTCTGGAATTCTTCCTTTATCTCTCTATTGAGAGAATTAAGGAATAAATCTCATAGTTCCATTTGATCCATGTTTGGAGCACTTGCTGATGAGTTGATAACCGTACACCATCTTTGGATAAAATTAGTAGTGGATTCATTATGTTCTTGTTTAATATGCAAGAATTCCCTGATTCCTATTCTGAACAATTTGTTCATGTCAAAATCTTTGATGAACTCTGACATGAGTTGTTTAAATGAGTGTATCGAGGATTTAGGTATTATGTAATACCAATCAAGGGTAATACCCTCTAAGGTATTAGGAAATATCTTAGCAACAACCCTATCCCAAGGGAGTAATTCCCATATGGCTGTGGCATAGGCCTTAATGTGTGCATTTGGATCCCCTTCCCCTTTGTATTTGGGTAAATCAGGAAGAGGTCTTGGAAGCATAACAATTCATATGGTGAATAGGGGCTCTTTTAAATATTATGAATAAGTCCTTACTGCGTAGGCCTCGACCATCGATGGTGCTTACTGAGGGGGTGGGGGTGGCATGGTTTGTTGATGTGGCATAACATATGTATTTGTAGGGGCATAAGGGAATCCTTGTGGTTGAACGAGCATCCTGAGAGAAGAGAACATGTTGCCTTGTGGCAACTTTGAATAAATGTTTAAGTAAGGAGGAGCATTGTTCTGGTATGGGTTACTTAGTGCCAAGCCGGGAGGTGTCATGTTTTGAACTGGAGTGGTGTTTGAAAATGCAGTCCTAGTTGGCATTTGATGTGGGTAATTATACAGATGTTGAGGAGGCATGCCTAATGTTCCTGTTCCTATAAGGAGGTCAACCTGAATAGGATGATGCAGAGGGTTGGGGATCCCTGCTTGCCCAAAATATGAATTTTGGTTTTCTTGAGCAAGTTCCAGCCCTCTAACCTTTTCAAACTAAGGCTGAAATGACCTCTATTGGTGAAGACACAGTACTTTGCCTTAATGGAGTTTGTTGTATACCTTGAGGTTGTAAAGGGGTGTGATACCCTGCTATGAATTGATCATTACCCTGCTAAGCTTCACTGAGGGTATTTCCCATAGGTGGAGGAATGGGGGTATTTTCCTGGAATAGGGTATCAGATTGTGTTTACAAACTCCCTATAGGTGGGTACATGTTTTGGAAGTGTTTCTCACTTCTAGCATAGCATGCTAAATACTCCTCATCTAAAAATGGGAGTGGATCTGACTGTCTACTGATCTATGGTCTGAACAAGACCCAAGGAGATGAAATGGATTCTCCAGTAAAAGCCATATTGTTAGAGCCTGATGGCTCTGGTTGTTGTGTTTGTGCACGTTGATCAAACTCCTCAATTCGGAATGAAGAAATGGAACTAGTTCTGTGAGGGGGAGTTTGAGATGACAAGTAATTACTTGAATAATTATCAGCCCGTGCAAAAAGCAAGGGTGATGGTTGTCAACTTTTTTGACTATAACTTGCTTCAAGACCTGAGAGAGGTCTACCATATGCATCATATCCTAACATATTCGGGGGGTATATGAATACCCACAGAATAATGGGAAAGAGTGAAGGTGGATGAAAGAAATGGAAACAAAAATGGGAATATTTGTTTTTTCATGCCGAGTTCACCAATTTTGTATGATAGAAAAGTGACATGTGAGCATGAGAATCTAAAAGTAACTCTTCTTCGTACCCAACCTCCCGAGGTTTTTCTGAGATGGCCAGTGAATGCAAAATATATATGGATATAGACAAACTAGTGGGGTAATATTTTATCCTCAACATGCAATAATGGAATCTGTGAATCTAAGGCGAAGAAGGCCCTCCTAACCTGAATTGGTGTAATGGTTTGTTCTAATATAATAGTTGTTCGAAGGCTCCAATCAATGTCGAGCTCTACCAAGATCATGTTTATTGGTTGTTGGATACGTGGGAAGTGACTTGTGGGAGCTTTATATATATCTCTAAACAAGGTCATGAAAATGGTGATAAGAGGTTTAGTGGATTTGTAGTGAACTATGGGTGGTTTTCTGGTCTAGTCCAAAAAATATTAGATTGATTGGCTTCTATATTTAATACAGAGAACTACGTTATGATATCTGGTGGGAGTGGTGAGGATCTAAATACCAGTGTTCATAAATCGGTATCAATACTTGACTGATTTGCAGACCCGTTGGGTTGTGGGACTTGGGGATCACAACCGTGAGTTCATGGTTATTGTGGACCTGTTATGGTCATGTGAAGAATCAATCCCTTCTTCCCACTATCTAGTAATCATACGCCTTTTTAGCCTCTATATTTAGGATTAGGAGTTGTGTAATTTTCTCAAAAATACCTTACAGGTGTTCTGGTAACTTGAATGTGTAAGCCAATATCTATGTCAATGAGAATATCTCCTACGACAGGTTGTGGGACTAAAGGATCGCAACCAAATACTTGTTCTCTTTTGAGTCCTTGCATAGTGATACGGATATTTCATCAAGGCAGTCTATAGTTAGGATGATTTGACCAAAATGTGTATGCCTTATTATCTTCAATATTTAACCCTCTCAGTTGTTCACTAATTGCTTGTAGGTTTGTTGTTGCTCGAAAGACCTGTATCCTAAGGTCTTGATCTATATCAGCTAATGTTGTGGGTAGATTTGGTTGAGGCACTATTGGTTTAAATATATATTCTCTAAGCTCTCTAGGTCTCGTGATTGTCATGCAAAATGATTCAACTTTCTAATAAAATTAATAATTAATAAACTAATTATGAAAGATATATCTACACTATGCATGTATTCTTTTATTTTTGTATTTTTGATGAAGCATTTCAACGAAATCAAAGAGTAACTATTCTAATATATTTAGAAAATGGACAACTAATCTAGTAACAGAATTAAAACAAACAAACAAAATAGCCTGGTGTGGATACTTTCCTGTGCAGTTGTGAATTTATCCTAAATATTTAAGCAACTAATTGTTTTAAATTGAAATACTCTTGATCCTACCTCAGAAGTGAGGAATGAATCATGGTTTCTTAGAAACTATCAATCCCCATAGCTTCCCTGGTGATATTGAGAGTGAGGTTTTGACTGAAATAAAATAATTCACTACTCTATTTGATACGTTGTAACTAGAACTTTGATAGCTCAAACCTAGAGTTTACAGAATAGTGGTAAATCTAGTTGTGTGTGAATTTATCCCCTCAGTGTGATCTCCTCGTTCCTTTGTGTTCTCTTGAATCTAGAAAAGCATGTATATGATAGCATCAACAGAAAAAGGAACTCGAACAATGGAAGACTTTTGGACATAGACTGAATACAATGTGAGTAAGAGAGAGATAGTGCAAGTGAACAGAGCTTGACTATGCATTTCCTAGTGGGATTTATTGCGGGAATACAACTCAAACATGTCGAGAGTTTTAGTAGCTATCTGTTGTGACTAAAAAAACCTACAACTTTAAATGGATTCTAATCTAAGAATGAAACTATATTATTTTAAACTGGCTTACATGGAACAAAAATGAGGCAAGAATGAAACAAGAAGATTGAATGACCCCTAAAACAACAAAGAAAGACCAACAATGGATGCAAAACATGAAAGTAATAGAATTCTAAGAAAGAAACTCAAAGACTGAATGATTAAATAGAGAAGGAGAGGGGCCATTTTTTTGAAAACAAGCTGGCTATTTATAGCAAATGCATTCACTAGAAGGTAACTTGGAATTGAACTCTTTTACCATTAAACAAAGTGAAAACATTCTTCACAGGGTGGCTAAAACATAAATGCAAAGAAAAGTAGCTGAAGAATGCAGGTAGAAAATGAATATTTACATTTGATGCTATCGTTGGAAATTTCTGGGAAACGTGAACAAGACCACCACCCTGTATAGGGCGGCGGTTACGAAACTGCCGCCCTGTCCTAGGCTACGGTCATGGGACCACCACCCAGGAAGGGCGGCGGTCTCATCACTGAAGACCAAAATGCAAGGAAAAAGGGGGGAAGAGGGAAAAACAGAGCATGTAGAGGCCAAGTGGGGCATGTAGGATACAAATTTATACTTGGCGAGCTTTTCTAGATTTTGAAAACCTTACAAGGAGATATGTATCATCATTGGGGCATGTGTAACATCTTTCTAGTGGTGCAGTACCCTATAATTTTGGGTACGTACAGACACCAAATCAAAAATGATCTTGAAGTTGTTCTTTTGAAAGGGATATGTTTGAAACAAAATCCCCAGTGGAGTCACCAAAAACTGTTGGTTTTTAAAATGTTACCTTGATCAAAACCACAGTCAGGGGACAGAAAGTCCCTCCTCTTTATGGGAGAGGTTCCCTTATTTAAAGCAAGTAGCAAAAACTTATATAAAAATGTACAACTTTCATCTTAAGGCTGGACTTCTGACATCTTGAAATACCTTTTTACTAAAATAACTTATCAATATAAATGAATGGAAGAAACTAAAGAAAAGAAAGAGCATAATATATCAGTACTTTGAGGAAATATAGATAAAAGAGTATAACCTTATACGTACTGAGAAAAAGTGATACAAAACAAAATCATTCTCATCCACAACATAAGATATCATTCCATAAACACAAAGTTCTAGAAATTATATCAATAAGAACACAAAGTTTCTTATTACAGAAGATAAATGATCCACAAATTTAGAGGTAAGTAGGAATAGACAATAGATGAGATAGAGTGAAAGGGGAAATTCTTCTGTATTGATTGCTTTCGATTCTATTTACACTTCAAAAGTATCAGAGTCCAACCTTTTGCAATGAGGCAAACTATTACATTTATAGATGAATCCAAGAAAGGAGAACAAGAGAAGGGAGAAAATATGATTTGGCACCCAACCACCAACCCTCAATGCTCCTGAAAATCCACCTACAATCTGTCAAATCTGATTCTGCATGTCTTTGGCATGCTGAAGAAGGAAGGATGGAGGATTGGATCAGATTTGATCTAGTTGAATCAATCAGATCCCGTATTAAAGGCTTAAGAGATATTTTCCATATTTTCACCCAAATCAAGATATCCAGTTAGTTCCCCATGTCTATTTGGCATGTTGGAGAAGAAAAGATGGAAATCAAATCAAATATGTTTTGTTTTGAAGCAACTAGATCCCACATTAATGTCTTGAAAGACTTTTTCCAGATTTCCACCCATCAACTCCTGCTAAAAACAAGATTTTATGCTTCCATAACGTAGAGGAGACCAAGACCCTTTCCAACAGTATAAAGTTTGTCAAATTTTGAGCACTGGAGTGAAAGTTATGCTCATTTGAATATTTGAATCGAATCCATACAAAAATGGTGAAAATGTAAAAATGGATCCACGGGCCTGAAATTGAAATTGCACCTTTAGTGCAAAAGATGAAAAAGTGCAAAAGTTCCCCGCAGCCCCACAAACCCGCAACTTCACATTTTGCATTTGGGTTTGACACGTGGCGTTACCTGAGTGGTAACAGAGTTGTGGCTTACTTTATAATTTTACTTATTTTAGAAACGAGGTTCAAAACCTCAAAGTTCTCTGCCTACCCACCTCTCCGCTTTGACTTTTGATGCGGATTCAACATTTGAATTTTTTCCTCTTAGAAACAAGGCTTGAAATCTCAAAAGGCTCGATGATCCACCTCCCCACTTTGACTTTTGATGCAGGCTCAACATTTGACTTTTTCCCTTCATTTGGCGGGGGATTTATGTCTGACCCAGGACACATGGAGGCTTCCTGCTCATTTGGAGACTCTGTTTGGATTTTCCTCTTGAAAGAGTGCTAAGAGACACGTGGTTCCTCCTGCTGCCTCGCCTTATTTCTTTATGTTTAGGCTCAGTCCCTTTTGCTTGGCGGGGCCATATGTCTAACCCTGGACACGTAGAGGGCATGTCCACGTTTGTGACCTACCTCTGGATTCTACCTTTAAATTTACTCCAAGCTGACATGTGGAGGCTTCCACAAACTCTTCTATACTTAGCCTATTCAATGGTTGGTTCTATTCCCTTTTTGGACCTCTTACATGTGGAAAGCTGGCGCTCATTTGGGGGACCGCCTTTGGCTTTGACCCTTGAAGGTGCACCATTGAGACACATGGAGACTTCCGCCAGTTCTTTTATACTTAGTCGATTCAGGCCTACTACCCATTTGACTTCTATCAAACCCTAGACATGTGGAGGGCTGGTGCTAGTTTAGGGTCTCTCTTTGGGTCGCTCCTTTGAAGTTGTGCCAATGAGGCACGTGGAGACTTGGTGCATATTTGGGGAATTGCCTTTGGATTTGACCCTTGAAGGTGCGCCGATGAGACACATTGCGTCGTCTGTCGATCCTTTTGTACTTAACCAATTTGGACCCGTTCCTCTTTCTCCATTTTTTTGGTTGGGTCCCTTCTGCTTATTTAGTAGTGACTATGTTGGGTTCTGGACACGTGGAGGCTCTCGCACTTGTTTAGAGACTTGCTTTGTATTTCACCTCTAAAGTTGTGCTGAGCTAACATGTGGTTCTTTCCATTTGCCTTAGTACCTTTCAATGACTGATTTAACTTTTTGAGGCTCCGAACACGTGGAGAGTTGGCACTCATTTGGGGTCTATCCCTTGGGTCTCACTTTCTGAAGTTACACCGAGCTGACACGTGGTTCTTTCCACTGGCCTTAGACCTTTCATTGATCTGATTTAAATTTTTGAGGCTCCGAACATGTGGAGAGTTGGCACTCATTTGGGGTCTATCCCTTGGGTCTGACTTCTGAAGTTATGTCGATGAGGCACGTGGTGAGTCTGCACTCACTCAGGATCCTGCTTTGAGCTTGGCCCTTGGAGGTCCATCATTGGGATGCGTGGAGGGTTTTGTCAGCTCTTTATACTTAGCCAATTTTGGCCTCGATTGAATATTATCTTTCTTCATACAAAACCAAATTTCTAAAAGTGACCTGACAACCCACCTTCCCGCATCCAATCAGAGATGTCCACGTACTTGTGGATGCTGCGGCCAAAAATTGACAGGGAAGATGCGTCCCTCACTCATGACTGTGGAAAAATATAGAGAGGAAAACTCCACCATTTACGATTGAATAACACATTGCTCCTCATGGAAAGGAAAATTGTAAACAACACCAGGCTTGATGTGACCCATGATCATAGAGAAAGGATCTGGTGATTTCATTCAAATAGAGGAAACAATTCTTGAGCATCCAGATGGGAACCATGTAGACTGCAAGATTCTAATTTAATAGGGTGAGATTATAAATGAGCACCCTCTTCTCCAAAGCATGAATTTTTCCTATCTCTCCTGACTTCTCACTCTGCTCAAACATATCTCAAAGGCACCAACTCAATTTTTTGAAAGCTTGACCTAAAAAATGAGGGGAATTTTGAGGGTGACAACAACACCAAAATTCTGATTATAAATATAATAATTAGAATTTTATAGTTTAAGAACATAGATTAATAATTAATAATTTTAAATAATATTCATTAACTTAAACAATGATTTTTCAATATAATTATTAAAGTTAAAGTCAAAATTAGGTTGCATCTTAAGTCAACTCAGTGTTTTAATTACAAATTAGAATTAGTGTTGCAATTGAAGTTGGAATTAATGTAGCAATTGAAGTCAGAGATAGTTTTTTAATCAAAGTTGGAACTAAAGTCAAACTGAAATTCAAAACAAAGGTGAAATTAAATTCAAATCTTAAGTTGCATTAAGTTATAACTTAAGTTGTGACTTAATCCTGACATAAATCAAGGCTTAAGACCTATGTAAGTTGCAATTTAAGTGCAATATAAATCATAACTTCATGCATAAGTTATAAAATTTATAATTTTAAGTTGTTATTAAGTCAGTTGTGTGACTTTAAATCCAAATTTAGGGATAAAACTTGGAATTTGAAAATAATGTGTTTGAAGTTTTAAAGTTATGTTAAGGACAATTTTAATTATGAATTATAATTTCATGCAAAATGTTTTAATAATATAAATATATAAGTAAAATATTTAACATGTATATATACACAAAAACATGTGTGCATGTGCACACACACATGCACATACATGCACACACACACATACACACCCATACACACATACACACACAAACACATGTACAAGCGCACACACGTGCATGCGCGCGCACACACACACACGTACGTGCATGCACACGCAGGCACACATATACACATGTGCGTGCGTGCACATGCATACATGTGTGCACACACACACATAATGAAATATAAAAATAATTTACAATACTAATATTGCATTTTTACTTCTTGTCACGATCCACAATTAAATGGTTTTATGTTGCTATGATTGATAATTGACGACTTAATTGATTATAAAAGCTTATTTAATAAAAAAATTTTTTGTGTGTGTGTGTGGAATTGTTATGTTGGTATGATTATTTTTTTTAATAGTCATCTTCGAATTGCACCATTGTTTGACTTGATTTGTTGGATCTGTTAGAATATTAATTTCTAGTCAACATCATTTCATAATAATGACATGTATGGATCTTATTATTGGTTACAATTATTATTGTTTAAATATTTAGACAATGTATAAGATATAAATACTATTGTAACTTTGTTTTGGACCTAATTTCATGATTGATGATCATGAATCCTTCTTGGCATCGTGATTATGATCATGGACCAATGATGAGGTAGTGCCCATAATGTTATTGTTTTCTTGTTCATTACAATTGTTGATAGGTCATATACCTCATGGAAAATATAATGGTATTAATTAAAGTTTGCATTACATATTGAAGTGTAAGGTAAAAATTGTTATGTTTTAATTATATTAAAATAGTCATAGACCGGTAAATGATATTTGTTTTGTTAAATGGGTCTTAGACTACATTACTTTGCATTGTTAAAGTAAATAATTATTGATTACTGGTATATGGTCATTGACCATAGTTTGGCATGTAAATTATTTGAGGCTATTAAAAATACATGGTCATCTAACTTGAGGAAATTATATTGATTAATGTGGAATGATCACCAACCATTTAACAAGGAAAAAAACTATAGCTTAAAGTTTTAAAACCATGGTCACCGGCCATATGGCAAGTGGTAGGGAATTTAATATTATTTATTGGTTAATAATATCTTATCATTCGAACTCAGTGCAAGTTTATTGGAAATTTGGAGGGAAGTTGGGTTAGTGGCATTGACAGTTATTGAATGCATTTAATTAATTGATCACAACCCTTGGGAAAAGCTTGCTAAGAAATATGAAACATGCTCCTTCTCTCCCCTCATTCGCATTTTTCTTGGTTTGATTGTTGGAATTATAAGGAAGGTTCTAGAGGAAAATATGGAAATCATTTTTGTTGTTATGATTGGAACTTGCATGAGGTTTTGAAGAGATATTTTAGGCGATATGTTGCATGCATTGATGGAGGTATTTTTAGAATGATGAATGAGTGTTTATTCTTGTTTTTTTGGAAATTTTAGAAGTTTTTTTCTGGGAATTAGAGGTTTTAGAATTTAGAAGAAGTTGGAAGGGGGATAAAGTGAGTTAGAGGATTGATTTTTTCCTTCACCATTCTTGTTATTTGATAATGAAATATGGGAATGTGTTAGGTTTTTCATTTATGTCATAAAATTGAATTGTTTTTTATTTCTTTTATTAAGAAAATCGTAAGGGATACAAAATGATAGATTAGAAATCGATTGGGGTATGTTTGATTGTTATGAAATTTGGGATATGTGTGTTTTTTTATTTTTCTTTTGAGTCTTATTTTTGAAAGGAAAAATGCATGTTGTATATCAACCTTCTTGAGTGTTGTTTCACCATGAAAAATGTTGCATGAGCTTATTTGTATGAAAAATAAAGGTTGTTCCTTCATTCTTAGAAAGGTTGAGGAGGAAACTTAATGTAGATGGGTTCTTAGAGTTTGATGTTTGATTAATAATATGGGTTGATTCCATATTCGAATCTGCATAAATATATTATAACCTGAACAAGAATGTTTTTGTTTAGCTCTTGATGAGCACTACTAGTTCTCTTAATTATGTTTTTGTTCTTGTTCTTTGTGATCTGGTTTGAGAATGTTGTTTGTAACCATTACATTATTAGCTAATTTAAGACTATTATTAGCTCATTACAAGCTCACCTTTTTGGTCTAAATACCAGAGAAATATCTCAGGGAACTTGGTAAATATTGATGATTATATGATAAGTAGGGGTTGACTTGGCTATTTGCATATGCGGGATTATGTTTTAATCCCATACATTTAAAAGTGGAGAGTTGTAAATTCGACCTTCCTTACTATTGATTTAGAACTTTTTTCCCTTTCAGCTGTGATAACACTAAAAAAATTGTAAAATAAAAATGTTCATTATGATTGTAAGTTGATAATGTTTATCTTCTTTTTCAATTTTTGGAATGATGTTTATCGGGTTGTTTGCAAAGATAAAATGTTGCATTATTTTTCCCTTTAACTATTACAATGAAAGAGTGTGTAGAGTATGTAAAGCCTAAATGATTTTTTAGTTGATTTATTTGGTGGTAGGTTAATTTTTTAATATGGAGAAGACAATAACTTATTATTGATTCATTCTATAAGTAATGATCATTAAGACTGTTGACTTGTGAGTTAGAAAATGATGGTGAAATAGTTGTTATAAATATAATAATATATATAAAGTATGCTTATGTTTTAAGCTCCTTTGTAAATATTATTTAGAAAGGATTGATGAGATAATTGAATCATTATAATATGAATGAGTAAAATAAAAGAATTCAACTTGTTTATTTTACTCTTATAAGATGATCATAGGAAATATATTTTTGTATGGTCATGGTAATAATGAATTACATATAAGGTTTTTTAAATAGTCTAATGATATAATCATTGGTTGGAATCTTGAACTGATTGAGTGATAACTTATTTTCATTTAAACAATGAGATATAACACAATTAAATGAGTCTTGAAGTTATGTGTTATCATTTAAGAAAACCGTATCATATTATTTTATTGCATTTTAAAACAACAAGAATATGAGTAGATAACTCATGCTGATTCATAGAATTGACCATGTATACATCTCTCTCTCCTACAGTGTGCATGATAGGGTGATAATATGAAGTGATTGATTATGCATGATTCATCATGTGATGATTGTTTACAATGTGTTTCAAATTGTGAATGTATTATCTTTGTAAGATTAAGGAATGCATATTTCCTATTTTACTATCATAATTATTGTATGACATTATTTTTGAAATTAAGGATTTACCCTTAATAAGTGCAATAAATACCTTTTGTGTTTAATCATACTTTATGAGTTATGAAAGTGTTATCAATGTTGTTTTAACACCATAATGTATATTAAATTTATTAATATTTTGATATGTTTAAGTATATATTTTTTATTGATTAATTTAGAATGAACAATTATATTTTATAACTCTGGGGAATCAGAATTGCTAAGAATATCAACATGGAAAACATTATCATTAAAGTTGACTCAATGAATATTATCAACATTCTCACTAAATCCTTAAATCCTAGTTGGACCATCACGAATTTCATTAATGAAGCTCATAGCTTATGCGATGCTCTGAACATCATTTTCAAGCATGTGTACATGGAAGGGAACAAATATGCATGGATTTTCTTGTAAATATTGGAGTTTGTAGCAATGATTACAAACAGTGGCATGGTATCAATGACACTCCTACCAAAGTTAGAAACATCATTTCAAATGAAATGAATTCACTCATTACTACACCTCAACCAATGGGGTAAACACGTGTGCAATCCCAAAGCTAAATCTCAATGGTATTTTGGTTATACCTAAATTTATTCTTCCATGTTCTCGAAAGTTGATTACACAAAAAATTTAAGGGAGAAAGAAGAAAATTTTATTTCTTCTTCACATAGGCATACAAGATGTCGAAGGGATATTAGGAAGTCTAATAGTTCACAAATTTTAGTTTAACTATGTGAATTCTCAAAGGGTTGTTAGAATGGGTGGTGGGTAAGTGCAACAAGTTAGTGGACACAAAAAGTGAACATGAAAACCTGAAATACACGTATTGTGATCGTGGAATATTTTCTACAGGTTCGGGAATTTTCAAACCTAAAACTGTGATTGCAGTCCTTTGAGACAAAAATAACAGACCCGTGACCCCTCATTTTCCTCTGCAAACCATGATTTTTCATCCACTGTTGGCACTTGAGCTTTGAATACCCCCTGTAAATTGCTCTTTGGAATTTTATATCACAAAATTTTAAACGATGCCTCTAAGACGAAGAGGTAAGCCCTTGATTTTGATCAAATTTCTTGCATTTTAGGTTTTTTTTGTGATTTTCATGGGTTTTTCAATTTTTTTATGTATTCAATTTATTTGTTTTCTTAGTTATTTAGAAATATCATAATCCTGCAAACCATCCAAATATTTCTCAAAACCCTCCAAACATTCCTCAAAACCCTCCTCCAAATGCAGATCCTCCTCTTGTGGCTCCTTTTTTCCCCATGGAACCAGTAGGAAAACAAGCTGATATCGTTGGAAGGATTTGAAAAAATAAAATTTCCATTGAGAACCTTATTCAGACAATAAGACAAAATCATGCCACAAATCCATCCCACATGACTTTAGACAACATATTGCAAACATTAATTGGCGAAGTTGACTTTGCAACAACCAAATAGACATATGGAATACCTTTAGAGGTGATTATAGGTAGTAGTATATAGATAAATTATCCCATGTGGTCGTAAAATATTTTTTTTTACAAAAGACCACATTTGTGCATTATTTATTGACTCGAGAACCAATGCCACCCCGTAACTACTTGCAAACAGTTCCCAATCCATTGGTGCCACGATGACCAAATCAAGAACAATTTTTGGACCAATGGTGGATGGTTTTTGATTATCCATCATGCTAACAACAATGAGGTTCCTCTCTATTATTTGAAGAAATTATATTGCGAGTTCGTGCTTAGTGAGGTCCCAAATTATTTTGACTTTTCTGAGTTTTATGGGTGAGGAGGTGGTTCTGCACAAAGTAAACCTAGTGCACACATTGGTCAAACAAGGATCCCCTATGCCGCAAAACCCCCATTGCCTTTAGTTATCCCTCCTACAGTGAAGGAGGTTATGGATATTGACACACTACATGTATTAAGGGAGCTCGCTGACACTCTGACCCAACATAGTGTCCAAATTGTAACTCATGATGTTGGTGAAGGCGCCAGTTCTAGTGCACCACACCACTGTGGATCATGTTGTGTCGTATGAACTACGGGCAAGACATCATTTGCTGGATCACATGATTTATTTTCTCTAGATGAGATGATGGCGAATTTTTTTGGAACTAGTGCAAAAGATCTTGGTCTTTCACAGGTAAATGTCAAATAATAAATATAATATATATATATATACAATAGTTTATTTCATTTGAGATTTTAAAATATATCTATTTTATTATGTCATGTACATACATGTAAAAACTAATATTTTTTTATTTTAAACAGCAAGATCAGGTGAAGGAAACATCCGGCGTTGACATGCTAGCTATTGCAGTTTGGCATGTTACAACATGTACAAGTTTTAAGTTATTTACATTTCAAATTTCATTTGATTGCACTTTTATTATTAAATACATATATTTAATGTTCATATATAATGTTTTATGTGTACATGTACATATTAATATGTTTTTCTTTTATACATAGGAGCGTGGTAGGTCATCATTTTCTCTAGGCACTGAGGCTACTGGCATGCCTCATGTGACTTTTATGCAGGTTAGTTTATATTTACACTTTGTTTCTAATAGTGGAATTTTCTAATAGTTTAATTCTCTAGCAGTTTGCAATCACATAACCCCAGCTAATATAATTTGATTATAACATTAAGCTCTTATGATGCAAGGGTTAAGTTTAACACTCTCCTAGATATACAAACTCTCCTTTTATCATAATCATGGACACTTATCTCTATGTTCGACATGTTTCTAGAGCAATCCATCTCTAATGCTTTCTTCATCATCCCTTGACTCTGAGGATCTCTTTTAGCTTCTTAGGGTGTATGCATAACTGACCTTGCCAACATTGTTAGTTCTATGAATTCTTTATTAACCCTATTCTCTCTAAACAAAAAAGAGATGACAATATGGGATAAGTTACCTACACTTCTAAATATATCATGGGTCCCTTGGTTCATGTTTATCACCAATACTCCCAATGCAATTCTATACACCCAATCTCATAATATATATATGTTATTGATCAAGTTCCGCTATATTTGCATTCTCATGTACACAATGGATATAGCTTGGTGACTTTCCTAGAACCAAGTTCTACATACTGGAAATACATTCCACATATTTAATGAATTACTTCTTGAATATCTCTAATAACCCTTTTTGCGACTTAATATTGTTCTATATAGTTAGATTTCATTGAACTAATGGCATTTTCCTTATTCCTACACCCATAAGATCATTCAAACATATCATTCATACCTATATCACATCCATACCTAGTCTAAGATCATGATTTATCAAATTATAGTGAGAATCCTGACTTTTTCCTTCATTTTCTGTACACTTTACTTTTACCAGGTTGTTTGAAATAATTGTTATCTAAATAACTTTCACTACATTATATCAATCACCAAAAAATCTTGGGATCTTCTAATTCATGCAAAAATAGAGATAATTTGAAATTTATAGCAAGATTCACCTGTACAATCACAAGTTACACAAATCCCTAGATAGAGCCCGAGAGCCTACAATTTCCTCTAAAAAACCAAATTATGCAATTTCAAGACACATAAAAATTATGACTATGATATACATCACTTGTAGGAGCTTTTCATATCAATAGTCAAGAGATATTATGTAAATAAATATGGCTAATTATCCTTCTCTAATTTTTCATAAGGTGTTTAGACTATTGGTTTAGTCATGTACACTTGCAATCTTACATAACTCTATGTTTTAGGCCTTATTGCTACTAGTCCTCATTCTCATGCTAATACTCATTTTTTAGATAGTTTTCAATTAATATTGATCTACATTTTTTTGCATAGCTTATGACTGCTAGAGAGACTCCTCCTTATATGCAAATTGTGGAGGCTATTGTAGATGTTGTCATAACATTTGTAGATCCACTAACTCAGGTACAATTTTTCAAATTTGTTAAATTTTGGAGGAATTTTTATTATTACTTATCTACAATATCAAATTTTGTACATGAAATATTTAATTTGAACTATTTATTTATATGTAGCCTACCCCTCGTGAGTCTACCATTGACCCTGTAATGCGTCAACGACAAATTGATAAGGATCATGAGATTGTGGTAAGATTTCACATGCATTATAAATTCTAAGTTTCTAAATTTTGAATGTATTTTAAAAATTTGGGTGTTAAAAACTTGATGTTTATGAATGTGCAGGCTTGGATAGATACACCTAATACCACACAAATGAAATCTATAGTGGCATCTCCCTCTACTACATCCACATGTCATGGACATGCTTCTTCTAGCAGGGCGAAGAGAGGGAAGATGTTTCATGATTAGATTCATAGGACGCATGTATAGATATATATGCCATATGGTCCTAGTTGATGATTCTTCATAGTCCATATATATAGCCTTATGTGACCACATGTGGTCCTATATTTATGACACACTTAGTTTGATACATTATGAACTTATATTTTCAGAGACACGTGGCACACTTTGTTTGATACATTATATCCATGTTGATTTTCATAACGATATTACTTCTATGTTTAATTTGATTTCATTGCACATGATATACTTCTATGTATGTTTTCATGACCATATTAGTTCTATGTTTGATTTGATTTAATGGCCTCAATTATGTGACCATTATCCATATGATATCTGATGTTATGTTATTGTTATATGTATGATGTTATGTTATATAATGGTTTTGAAGGATCTTAGGTGCAAGATCATTTTTTTTCAAGAGATTCAAGTGTGGAATTATATCAATTTTCTTATTTTAAGCACATGGTTAACACACTCCAAAGTGGGACAAAATGTACAAAATTATAAATGATCTTAATAGGTTTATTACAAGTCATTTTATATGTTTTTAGTGTACTTACAATTTATTTGTTAAGTATTATTCCAAATTAAGTTTTATTGATGTGTATAACAATAAGGTCCTAATTTGAATTCACTTTTTTTAAAAAATATAGAAACATTGTAGTTTATTTGGCACAAGATATGCAAAAAAATATTCTTAACACTCTATTGTGTATTTACATGCTTTAAAAAGAGATCAAACAATCATTAGAGTATTTACATGGTAATGTGTTTACCTTGTTGTAATCTCATTGATGTGAGCCGAGTAGTGAGAAGTCATGCCTCGAGACATCATGGGAGAAACTATCACTGCCAACGCATTCTGATTGGTGGGGTATATGCCTTCCGATGCTAAGGTCAGCTCTAGGGAGGCCCATTTTGGAATCAAACTACCCGATTCGGAGTAAAGAATCCCTTCCCTATTAATCCCAATTCACATTTTCAAATGAAACTTATGATAATAAAAACTTGGTGCTCAGTCATCCAAACCAAGGACCATCTAAGCCAAAACTTGAGTGAAGGATTCCTCTAGTCGTACCCAAGAATTTTGGCTTGTGGCATTCCTTGAGCCTTCGTGGCATAATTGTTTACAAACTCCCTTTTCTAGGTAGTCCTAGGAAATGAACAGAGCCATGTTGTTAGGTTGTGGAGCCTATTTTCATGTGTGAAAGTGTTAAAGACTGTACACTTTTCATGTATCCTCACTGGGGTTCGCGGGGTGCAGCCCCCAATTTTTTTTTTGGGCCTTAAAACATGCCTGATATATCGGGAAAAGTGATTTTCTCATATGGGCGGGATTTTGACCCATAGGTTTATGGGATGGTTTTTACCCATGGTTTTGATACCGACGGTTTTGTAAAATTTCTTAAGCAGTTGTCTATTTATATGGTTTTATGCATATGCTAGAAGTATGAAAAAATATTGTAGATGTGCTTTGAATTCGGGTGTGAATTCTGTAGAGTTTGTTGAGCATAGCTCCAAACAGATCTGGGTATTATATTGAGAGAGTGGTGGCTTGTAATAAAATATGAGCAAGTGATTCTTTATGGATGTAGCCCAAATTGGGTGAACCACGTTAAATACTGTCTCTTTGTGTTGTGTTATTTTATTCGGCACTTTTATTTGAGGTCTGTAAAAATTTTCTACATATTAGTTTCTACTGTTGTGATTCTGTGAGGGATTATTCCACATATTTTATCCCTTATTTCCTAACAATTGGTATCAGAGCCTGGTTTGGTTTGCTCAAGTGTTGAATCGCAGGGAAAGTTTTATCTTGAGTGGGAGCTATGGCAGATGATGGAAGATCTAGGGTTGATAAATTCAATGGGTAGAATTTCAGTCTTTGGAAGATGTTGATGGAAGATTACCTTTATCAAAAGGATCTTTATACTCCGTTGTCTGAGAAGGTGAACAAACCCTCGAGCATGAAAGATGCGGAATGGAATTTGCTGGATAGGAAGGCACTTGGAATAATCTGATTGTGTCTTGCATCTTTCGGTATTATTTAATGTTTCAAAGGAAAAGACTACAAAAGAACTGATGGATGTATTAGGGAAGTTGTATGAAAAACCCTCTGCCTCTAATAAGATATTTTTAATGAAAAATTTGTTTAATATGAAGATGTATGAGAATGGTTCAGTAGCAGATCATTTAAATGATTTTAATACGGTTGTAAATATGCTAGCTTTGGTTACAATAGAATTTGATGAAGAAGTTAGGGATTTATTAGTTTTGTGCTCTTTACCTGAAGAGTTGGAATAACCTGGTAATGGCAGTAAGCAACTCAGTTCCAGCTAACTCAAAGTTGAAGTTTGAGGATGTTGTAGGGGTGATTCTAAGCGAGGAAATGTGAAGAAAAATCTCTGGTGAATCTTCTACTTCAAGGAATTCTTTGACAGTGGAAACTAGAGGGAGATAGAAGAATAGAGGAAGCCGTGGAAAATCAAAGGATCGGGCAAGGTCAAAATCCAAAAGCAAGATAGTATGTTGGCACTGTGGAAAGTCTGGGCATGCAAAGAAGGACTGTTGGGAGCTTCAGGAAAAGAAAGAAACAACAGGAAGAAAACAAGGAGGAAAATGTGGCAACGGGTAATGTATGTCAGGATGATTTGATTCTTTCTTTGCATAATATTACTAAATCTTGGGTTTTAGATTCGGGGGCTTCTTTCCATGCTTCTCCACATAGGCATTATTTTGTTGATTATGTTCAAGAAGATTTTGGGCATGTTTTTCTTGGTGATGATGAGCCTTGCAGCATAGTTGGAAAAGGTTCTGTTCAGGTTAAGATGCAGAATGGGAATACTTGGCTATTGAAGGATGTCAGACATGTGCCTACATTAAGACAAAATTTGATATCGGCAGGGTAGTTGGGAAGTGATGGTTATACTGTGATATTTACAGTGGACTCTTGGAAGGTTACCAAGGGTGCTCTTGTGGTGGCAAGAGGTAAGAAGGTTGGAACCTTGTATTTAACCACATATAGCACTAATGTTTGTAATCTTGTGGCTTCAGAAGTAGATACAATATTATGGCACTATAGGCTCGGTCATATGAGCCATAAGGGCATGGAGATCATAAAGAAGGATTTACCTGGATATATAGAAACATGTTTGGAGTTCTGTGAGGACTACATATATGGGAAACAAAAGCGAGTAAGGTTTCTCAAGGTTGGACCTACAAAGAAAGAGAGTAAGTTAGAGTTGGTGCATTTTGATGTGTGGGGGCCAGCTTAGGTATCATCTCTTGGGGTTCAAGTTATTATGTTACTTTTATTGATGATGGAACAAGGAAAGTTTGGGTTTATTGTATTAGAAACAAATCTGATGTATTTGACACTTTTGTTAAATGGAAAGCCTTGGTAGAGAATGAAACAGGTCTTAAGCTAAAATGTCTCAGGTCAGATAATGGAGGGGAGTATTGCAGCAATGAATTTGATGATTACTGTTCTAAGAATGGAATCCATAGGCAAAAGACGGTTCTAGGAACTCCGCAGCAGAATGGGGTGTCAGAAAGGATGAACAAAACAATAATGGAATGTGCTAGGAGCATGAGGTTACATGCAGGACTACCTCTTTCTTTTTGGGCAGAAGTGGTGAGCACAGCTGTGTACTTGATAAACAGAGGACCCTCAAGTGCCTTGGATGGAGGCATACCTGAGGAGGCTTGGTATGGTAAGAAAGTTGATTATTCATTTCTTAGAGTCTTTAGATGTGAGGTGTTTGTTCATATAGACAAGGATGATAGGACCAAGCTAGAGGCTAAATCAGAAAAATGTACTTTTATTGGTTATGGTGGTGATGAATTTGGATATAAATGTTGGAGTATTAAGGACAAGAAAATCATTCAATCTAGGGATGTGGTCTTTAATGAGAAATTCATGTATAAGCAACAGTTGTAGGAAAATAGGGAAGAATCCAAGAAAGAATATGCAGTGGTAGAGGATCTTCCGGATGGGAAAGTGACACATGAATCAGTTCAGGAACCTACTCAACAGGAACCCCAAACTCCTATATTGAGGAGGTCTTCTAGGGTAAGAAGAGAACTTGAACATTTTTCTCCTTCTCTTTATTATTTATTACTCACTGATAGTGGAGAGCCAGAGAGCTTTGATGAAGCAATGCAAGTAGATGCTAGGAAGAAGTGGGAGCAAGCCATGGATGAGGAGCATCAAGTATCTCATGGAGAACCAGACATGGGATTTGGTAAAGCTACTGGAAGGAAAAAGAGCATTACAGAACAAGTGGGTGTTCAGAGTTAAAGAGAAGAAGGAGGCAAGAAAAGATATAAGGCCCGGTTGGTGGTCAAGGGGTTTGCACAGAAAAAAGGTATAGATTTTGATGAGATTTTTTCTCCTGTAGTAAAAATGACTTCTATTAGAACTATTCTTGGAATAGTTGCAGTAGAAGACTTGCACTTAGAACAGTTGATGTAAAGACTGCATTTCTCCATGGTGATTTGGAGGAGGAGCTATATATGCAGCAGACCAGAGGGCTATGAGGTCAAAGGTAAAGAGGAGATGGTGTGAAAACTGAAGAAGAGCTTGTATGGCTTGAAACAAGCTCCACGTCAATGGTATAAGAAATTTGATAGCTTCATGATGGAGCAAGGTTATATTAGATGTCATTATAACCATTTCCTGTATACAAAGAAATTTGAGGATGGCAGTTATATTATCCTTTGTTTGTATGTGGATGACATGTTGGTTGTAGGTAAAAACATGCAGGAAATAAAAGTACTCAAGAAACAGCTAAGTGAATCCTTTGCTATGAAGGATTTGGGGGAAGCCAAAAAAATCCTTGGTATGAGGATATCTCGGGATAGGAAGGAACGGAAGCTAACTTTATCTCAGGAAGAGTACATTAAGAAGGTCTTGGAGAGGTTTAATATGCAGGATGCTAAACCGGTTGAGGACTCCTTTGGTAGGCCATTTCAAGTTATCAAAGGAGTAGTGTCCCAAGACAGAGCAGGAGAGAAACCAGATGTCCAAGGTACCTTACTCATCAGTGGTTGGTAGTTTGATGTATGCCATGGTGTGCACTAGGCCTGATATTGCCCATGCAGTGGGAGCGGTGAGTAGATTTATGAGTGATCCAGGTAGAGATCACTGACAAGTAATAAAGTGGATCCTTCAGTATTTGAGAGGGACCATGGGGACAATTTTGTGCTACAGTGGATCAGACACCACTTTGTGTGGTTATGTAGATTCAGATATGGCTGGAGATGTAGACAGCAGGAGGAGCACAACAGGTTATGTTTACACTGTAGGTGGGACATAGCAGTAAGCTAGATTTCACGACTACAGAAGTTGTCTTTGTGGCTTTGTCAACCACGGAGGCTAAGTAGGAGGAATGTAAGTTGAATAGTGAGAGTCAGAGTGCTATACACCTAGCTAAGAACTTTGCTTTCCACTCCAGGATGAAGCATATATAGTTGAGATATCACTTCATCAAGACAGCTTTGGAGGAAGATAAGTTGAAGTTGGAGAAGATTCATACCAGTCAGAATCCTACAGACATGATGACCAAGGTGGTAACAAGGGATAGACTAAAGCTATGTTTCAGATTTGGTTGGCCTTCACAGATGACAGTGAAGGGTTAAGAAGCTTGCTTAGTGGAAATCAGTTTCCAAGTGGGAGATTGTTATGTTTGTGGAGCCTATTTTCATGTTAGAGTGTGGTACACCTTCTATGTGTTACACTCTGATATTTTTATGGTAGTCCTGCTTGCCGGTGAGCGGGTCAGGGGGGTTCGGGGGCGAAGCCCCCGAAGCAAATTTTCACGGGTGGTTTATTAGCCCATGGGTAATGGGTAACCGTTATGGGCTTTTTTTGGGCCCATGGTTTTTTCGGTACCTGTACGTACCCAAAATTGTAAGGTACTGTACTGCGGAACGGTGTAATAAATGCCCCAATGATGATACAGGTCTCTTCGCAAGGTGTTCGGGATCCAGAGAAGCTTTACAGATATGCGTTAACATCCTGCATGCCCCGCTTAGCCCCCATCGTGCTTTGTTTTCCCCTTTTTTCCCTCTTTTCTTGGCTTTTTGGTCTTCAGTGACGAAACCGCGCCCTACAGGGCGGCGATCTCGACTGCCGCCCTAGACAGGGCGGCGGTCCTGTAACTGCCGCCCTGAGCAGGGCGGCGGTCCTTTACGCATTTTCCAGAACATTCTTTTGACGAAACGCACGCAAAGTTCAACGCTTCACCAGCTTTTCTTGCCGACTTGAGCATGCATTTATGTTTTTGGTCCCCTGGAATAGTGTTTTTCCTTTGTTTATTGTTTAGGAGTTCAGTTTGGTTTTGATCTTTGGGTGTTTGAATTCCTATAAATGCATGGTTTGTGCACATGCAAATGGCCCCTCATTTTCTTGTTTCAAACTCACCATTTTCAGTAGTTTTCAGTCTTCTAGTTTGCTTAAGTTTGATAGTTTAAATCCTTTACATGCTTGGTTGCATTACTCAGCTGTTGGTAAGCCACAGATCCAACTTGTGCAAACAGTATTATTATTTTTGGAGTAGAATAGTTTAGGCAGCCATTAAAGTTGCAGGTTTTGCTCTTCATACAGATTAGTTTCAGGTTCTGGACACTTTTTGTTGCATGATTCGCAGTAGACCCCGCTAGGAATTGCATAGGCCAAGCTCTGTACTCTTGCGCTATCCCTCTCCTATCCGCATTCTATTCTGTCTGCATTCTGAAGGCTGTCCATTGATCCAAATATCTATTCCTGTTGATGCAAGCATTACACGCTTTTCTGGATTCACGTGAGCACAAAGAACGAAGAGATCATACTGAGGGGACAAGAACACACACACCGTCGGATTCGCCACTGTTCTGCGAAATCCAGGTTCCATCTTTCAAAGTTTTAGTTAGAACTTATCAAATAAAGTAGTTAATCACTTTATTTCAGTTATTTCCATTCTCGATATTGCCAGGGAAGTTGTGGGGATTGATAGTTTCTGAGAAACTATGATTCATTCCTCACTTCTGAGGTAGGATCGAGAATCTTGCAAATAGATTAGTTATTTCGTTGTTTAGAATAGATATACAAAATTGCACAGACAAATAGCTACACTCGGCTATTTTGTTTGTTTTACGTTATTAGTTTAGTTGTCAATTCTAAATATTTTAAATAGCTGCTTTCTTATAAATTGCCAGAAAATACAAAAAGAAATTATATATGCTAGAAGTGTACTTAGATTTTACTTTATTATAGTTTGTTTCATTACTGCTTTTGCATGACAATTACGGGACCTAGGGAGCCCAGGGAATACATTTTCGAGCCAATTGTGCCCCAGCCCAATATCGTAGTGGCAATAACTGACATTGACCAAAACCTTAGGATACAAGTCTTCCAAACAACAACAGACTTCCAACAGGTCAGGTCACAGTTGAGAGGGTTAAACATAGAAGACGACCAAGCACACACATTTTGGTCAAATCAGCCAAACTACAGGTTATCCTAGAAAACATCCGCATGACTGTAGAAGGATTTGAAAGAGAACAAATATTCGGGTGCGATCCTTTAGTTCCACAGCCAGACGCTGGAGACACCCTCGTAGATATAGATACCAGCTTAAGAATTCAAGTTGCTAGAACACCTGTGAGGTATTCTGAGAAAATCACACAATTGCTGATTCTAAACGTAGAGGCTGAGAAAGCATACGATTACTGGATACTAGGGATTAGGACTTGATCTCGCGTATGACCATAACAGGACCGCAACAACCAAGAGTCTACGGTTGTGATCCACAAATCCCACAGCCTAACGAATCCATAAGAGAATTAGACATAGACACTGGCCTACGCACATTAGTATTTCAGTCTACTCCGATTCCACCTATCATCATTCAACAGTTATCCCTACTAGACACAACAGCTAACGAAGCTAGAGAATTTTGGACTAGGCCAGAGAATCGTCCATAGAGTTGACTATATTCACCATATGACCCTATCAGGAGAAATACACGAAACCATCCCGGGTCATTTTCCACGCATCCCACAACCCATAGATCGAATCACGCCAGAGCTCGATATTGATTGGAGCCTTCGAGTAGTCATCCTGGCTGATCGATCTATCACACCGGTCCAGGTTAGAAGGGCCTTCTTTGCCTTAGATTCGCAGATTCCATTAGTGCGTGTCGAAGATATTAGATTGCCTAACTAGTCTATCCGTATACTACCTGTATTCCATCCCCACCGGCTGTCTCGGCACGACCTCGGGAGGTCGGGTACGCGGAAGAGTCACTTGTAGATTCCCACGCTCGCTTGTCGCTTTTCCGGCGTACAAAATTGGTGAACCTGACGTGAACCTTACAATTGCTTCACCTTCTCTCTGAGAAGTTTCATCTTATCCAAATCACCTTCGCTCCTTCCCATTATTCTGCGGGTATTCATATACCCCCCGAATATGTCGGGATTCGATGCATATGGAAGACCCCTCCTGGGTCTCGAGGCATACTATGCCCAACAGAATAGGCAGTCATCACCCTCACTCTCAATGTGGGGCGACAACTATTCAACTAATCAGTTGTCAACGCAAACGCCAAGGACTAGATATAATTCGTCCTTCCAAGCAGAGGGGTTGGAGCAACTCGCTCAAACACAAACAGAGCCTTCAGGCTCAAACAATATGACATTGACTGGAGAATCTGCTTCATCTCCTCAGGTGTTACTTAGACCACATATTAGCAGACAATCAGATCCATACTCAGTTCTAGATGACGAGTACTCAATACGTTATCCTAGGAGTGAACAACGCTCTCAAGGCATGTACCCACCTGTAGGAATTTTGCAAATACAGCCCGAGTTCTCTCCTCAAGAAAATACCTCTATGCCATCACGTATAGAAAATACTCTCAGAGATGCTTGGCAGGATAGTGATCAGTTCATAGCAGGATATCACATACCTCCGCAAAGCCATGTTATACAACAAACGCCACCAAGGCATGATATCGTGACTTCACCAAACGAAGTCATTTCAACTCTAATAGAAAAGGTTAGAGGATTAGAACTTTCCCAAGCAAGTCAAAATTTGAGATTCATACAAACAGGGAGTTCCAATCCTCCGCACCATCCTAGCCAAGTAGATCTCCTCACAGGAGTAGGCACGTTAGGTATGACTCCTCAGTATTCACAACAAGTGCCAACTAGACCCACTATCGCTAGCACTGTTCCTCCTGGTCCAGTACAGAGCAATCCATTCCTGGATAGTACCCCTTCGTACTTAAACATGTACTCCAAATCACCACAAGGGGATATGTACTCATCCCCCGGCATGTTTACTCAAATGCAGGGATTGCCTTATGCCCCTGCCAACGCGTACGTTACGCCATATCAACAACCCATTCCGCCACCGCCTCCTCAACAGGCACCATCAATGGTTGAGACATATGCGATAGGGACTTATTCAGAATATTTAAAGGAGCCCTTAGATTTCGCCATACGAAGCGTTATGCTTCCAAGGCCTCTTCCCGATTTGCCCAAATACAAAGGAGAAGGAGATCCGAATGCGCATATCAAAGCTTACGCTACAGCCATTCGAGAATTACTCCCATGGGATGGGGTTGTTGCTAAAATATTCCCCAAAACGCTGGAAGGCATTGCCCTCGATTGGTATTACAGAATACCCGAGGCTTCCATACATTCATTCAAACAACTCGTGTCTGAGTTCATCAAAGCCTTCGACATGAACAAACTATTAAGGATAGGAATCAGGGAGTTCTTGCACATCAAGCAAGAACATAACGAGTCTGTCGCCCATTTCATCCAAAGGTGGCGCACAGTCCTTTATTCCTCGGCAAGCGCTCCAAACATGGATCAGATGGAGCTATGCGATTTATTCCTTCATTCTCTTAGCAGAGAAGTGAAGGAAGAAGTCCAGAAGTTCCCACTAAGGACTTATGACGAAGTACTTGAGAGCGCTCTACGAATAGACCAGGCAGCAATAGATAGTGGCCGTAAGACGTATGGAGCAAACGGGAGGTTAATCACCTCTACTCAAAATACTACAACCACCACAAGCGTCAATCAAGGACCCAAAATCCTTAACAAAAATCGTGGGGTAACAACAGATGGGGTAACTGACCAGCCCAAGAGGGTAAATGTCGTTAATACTCCGTCACAAACAAACAACCAAAGAAACAACAATTTTACCCCGACGGTCAATACGGTGGATTTTAATAATCCACAACAACAACAACGGTGAAATCCCATGCAAGGACCAAGCCAAAACTCCTTTGGTTATCAAAACCAAAGTCAAAACCAGAAACAACAAAACTTTAGTCCTAATAGGCAACAGTTTGATCGGAATTTTAGGCCACAATACACACCAAACCAACAAAACGGGAATTACAACCCCAATTCTTATTGTGGTTTCCATAAAATTCGGGGTCATGACACTAGAACGTGTCGTGACTACAACAAATTCATGCAACGCTTGCCAAATGAACAAAAACAATTTTTTATGGATATGTTCTTAGCAGATCCTACGTCACCAACGGCAAGTACCTTCACAAGGGCAGTTTCCCCTCAGAATGCCCCTCTCAAGATCTTTAATGATCCACTCCCAAATCATGATAGCGATAGGTTGAAACCAACTGGAACAAACAAAGGTGCAATAACAGGAAACAACGATCACGAGGCCTCAACTTCGCTAAATCCGTTAGTCGCGCCACAACTAGGAAGTCAACCACGACCTAAGGTAGTTGGATTAGTAGAGTTAGACTCCGAATTACCCGTTGAAGCAATTACGAGGACACGAGAGTATTTCTCTCAACCAAGTCCAAGCCATCTGCCGGAAACAGATAACATCCAGCAAACCGTAGCAAAACCTATGGGTGCTTACGATCTAATTAATGATCTAACAAAAACCTTCTCGCATATTTCATTCCTTGATTTACTAAAGAATTCCCCTGCTCACAGGGCTGCTCTTTTAGAGGCGTTAGGTTTGGGTCATTTAATTAGTATCACTCCACCACCAGAAGCACAAGTAAATCATATAGACTTTGATGTTTATCCTCCGGGACAGGCGGATAGGGATGTCGAATTCATATTCGAAATAAGTAAAATGCCTACAGATGCTGAGATCGCACGCCGAGGCGATCCAGCCCTACACTTACAAGTACAGGTTTATAATAATTATGTAAAACGGGCAATGGTTGACGATGGAGCTGCGGTTAACATAGTCCCTTTCTCTTTTCTCCAAAAATTGGGATATGGTGAAACAAACTGTTCCACTACTCGAAATACCTTGAGAGGCTACGATAGCCTTAAAGCCACGTCGATAGGAACCATAATACTACCGGTCACTTTGGGACCTAAAACAATCCTGACTGAGTTTTATATTATAGATCGGGAAACTAACTATAATATGATCCTCGGCCGACCATGGATACATCGAATGAAGGCAATCCCTTCCACGCTATTTCAAGAAGTAAGATTCTTGCATCTAGGAAAGGTATTTGTAGCCAAAGGTGATCCAAAGCCGTTTGACGTGCACCTAGCTGATTTAAAGAAGAGACCAGGTGTACACTCAGAATTCGAACTTCCAACAAACCAACTTAATAAACCCACTGACTCAAAGTCAAAAGAAAAGTTGGTACCTACGACGGATCTTGAAACCATCAGCGTAGCCAAAACAACCCCAATTCCTGGCGGTAAAACTAAAGAAACTGTATCATTAGGGACTACTGCAAAAATCGTTGAATTAATAGAACAAGATTTACCAATGTTCTTACCATTTGATTCGGTAGGTATAGGATATTCCTTAGGGGTTGGCTCTCTTCCAGTAGAAGATCTTTGCATGGTCGAGGTAGAATGCGCAAACACAATGAATACCCCAACCTCTATATTCCCAGCTAAGTATTGGACACTCCATTTTGATGGGGCTAGATGCCGTTACGGAGCAGGGGCAGGTGTAATTCTTACCTCGCCAGAAGAAAAAGTCATGCCATTTGCCTTCAAGCTTAATTTCGAATGCACAAACAACAGCGCTGAGTACGAAGCCCTCCTCCTTGGTCTCACCTTAGCCAAAAGAATTGGTATTGATAATATCAGAGTTTTAGGAGACTCGCAATTAGTGGCAAACCAAGTTTCAGAGGTATATGAAACTAAAGCCGAACACTTGCAACTTTACAAAAACGCTGTTTTAGATTTGAGTAAGGCGTTTAACTTCATATCCATTGAAGCAATCCCGCGAGAGAAAAATCTTCTCGCCGATTCAATAGCAACTTCAGCATCACGTTTTACTCCAAGCAATGAATTAGAAGATACTCACTTCACAGTATCCATTCGTGACGAACCATTAATAAAAACAATGACAAATCCTCCTTTTAGTGGAAGTAAATCTACCGTCCTAGACCATGTTGGAAACGATGCGGCTACCTTGGATTATTTAAATGCCTATGCAGCATTACATCTTTCTTATCACATGCTAGATTTATCCCTGATTCCACATTCGTCTTCCTACTTCGAAAATCCCTAACGAATCTTCCCTCACAAAAAGAACCTAATATATACGCGGTGGAAAACGGGGATGATTTGGATTTACCCCCAGCACCGCCTGAGTTCGAAGAGGGTAACGCCTCTTTAATTGAAGAAACAATCGATGTCAATATCGGAACGGAAGATGAGCCAAGAATTTTAAAGCTAGGTTCTTCGTTAACCCCAGAGGAAGTAGAGATACATACTCAAGTTCTCAAAGAACATCAGAAGGCGTTTGCATTTAATTACAAGGAGATGACGGGAGTCGCACCCCACATTGCGGTGCACAACCTCGTCACTAGATCAGATGCAAAGCCAATTAAACAGAAATCAAGACCCATGAAGCCCAAAGTAGCTCTCATGGTAAAAGAGGAGGTGATAAAACTCCTCCAAGTAGGATTCATCAAGCCAGTTGACTACTCCCAATGGGTATCAAACATCGTTCCCGTTCTCAAGAAGAATGGAAAGATACGCATCTGCATAGATTTCCGGGACATTAACAAAGCATGTCCTAAGGATGACTTCCCATTGCCATCTATCGATGTCATTGTTGATGCAACAGCTGGGTTTGAGCTTTTGTCTCTCATGGATGGATTCTCGGGATACAACCAAATCAGAATATCTGAGCAAGATCAAGCTAAAACCACGTTTATAACTCCTTGGGGAACCTATTGCTACGCTGTTATGCCATTCGGTCTTAAGAACGCCGGTGCTACGTACCAGCGGGCCATGACATACATATTTCACGATCTAATTCATAAAATCATGGAATCTTACGTGGATGACTTATTGGCTAAGGCCAAAAAGCGCTGTGACCACCCTGAAGTACTCCGCATCATTCTTTCACGCCTAATAGAATACGGGGTTACCCTAAACCCAGAGAAATGCGTCTTTGGTGTAACAGGAGGAAAGCTCCTAGGTTACATCATATCGTCACGAGGAATCGATGTTGATCCAACCAAAATTCGGGCTGTCCTCGAAATGGTCCCACCTTCCAGTGAATCCGGAATCAGATCATTTCTCGGAAAGCTGGGTGCAATCCGAAGATTCATCCCAGACCTGAGCTTCGCTATTCATCCAATCAACAACTTGCTCAAGAAAGACTATAGCATTGATTGGACTGAAGATTGCAATGAAGCTTTTGATGCGGTTAAGCGCTTTCTGTTGTCACCACCTACGCTAATGCCACCTAAACTAGATCGCCCTTTAATTTTGTACTCACGGGCTACCGATGTTTCGTTAGCTTGCATGCTAGCCCAAGAAGACGATGACAAAAGAGAACGCGCAATTTATTTCATTAGCCGAACATTGCTCGACTACGAAACGCGCTATACACAAGCAGAACGAGAATGCCTTGCCATAGTTTTCGCAACCAAACGCCTAAGACACTACATGCTAAATCAAGAGACAAGGGTCATGGTAAAAACTGACCACTTACGAACCTTCCTCACACAAGGGTCCCTGTCTAAAAAGGCGGGACGCTTTATAACCTTAATGGGAGAGTTCGAATTAACTTTTGTAAACCAAAAGTCAGTTAAAGGGCAAATCATCGCAGATTGGTTAGCTGATAACCCGCTAGACGGAGGCGACTTAGTAGACTTAGACTTTCCAGATGAATGCGTGTACTACGTCGAAACCCGACCTGCTATATCTGAGTGCCCTTGGTACGCTGATATCATTAGTTATATCATGGACCATAGGTACCCAGAAGGAGCTACACCTCAACAAAGAAGGCGGTTACGCATTATCGTAGCTAAATACGTCATTATAGAGCAGGTGCTCTATCGGAAAGCATTCGATGGAATGCTCTTAAGGTGTGTTGACACAGAAGAGTCCAAGAAGATTCTCCATGAATCCCACAGCGGTATATGTGGAGGCCACTTCGGCGGCCACGCCACCACTCGAAAAATACATCGAATGGGCTATTTCTGGCCCACTCTAGAACATGACGCAATAGAGTTTGTACGCAGGTGTCATAAATGTCAGGAGTTCTCTCATGAGATCCACATGCCGGCACAAGCTTTGCAACCGATCGCTACTCCGTGGCCCTTTTCTACATGGGGCCTGGACTTGATAGGGAAGTTCTCTCCCTCGTCCACAGACGGCCACAATTTTATAATCACGGCCACTGAATATTTCACTAAATGGGTAGAGGCCATGCCTCTTACAACTGTACCTGGTTCTGTAATCGCTAAGTTCATTTTGAACCAAATCATTTGCAGGTACGGTATCCCGCAAATCATTATCTCAGATAATGGAACTTCTTTCAAGAATGAAGAAGTTCGTGAGCTATGCAACAAATTTAAAATCAGCCATCATACGGCTTCCTTGTACTATCCCCAAGCCAATGGGCAGGCTGAAGCAACGAACAAAACACTGAAAGCCATTCTCCTTAAAACGGTAAAAGAAAACAAACGGGATTGGCATTTAAAGTTATATCCGGCCTTGTGGGCCCATCGAACCTCAATAAGAACTCCAACAGGAGCAACTCCTTTCTCGCTGGTATTTGGGTCAGAAGCAGTTCTCCCACTTGAAGTTGAAATCCCCAGTCTCCGCATTTCACTACAAGGGATTCTGGATGAGGACGCTTACAGAGAAGCACGTCTTTCTCAATTAGAAAGCCTGGATGAAGCTAGGTTAGATGCTGAACAACGACATAGAGTCTATGCCGACCGAATGTGCCGGCAGTATAACAAGAAAGTCTATGAACGTGACATATACGAAGGTGACCTAGTTCTGAGGTTAGACAGCCGGATCGACAAGAAGACCGGCGAAGGAAGGAAATTCCGGCCCAAATGGTTGGGCCCGTACCGAGTCACAAAGGACTACGGAAATGGTGCATACCTCTTATGCACGCTAGAAGGTGAGGAGTTTGGCGAAACAGTCAATTCTCTCCACCTCAAACGTTTCTACGCGTAAGCAGCTAACGCTACTTATATAACTATCTACATTGCATTTTCATATAGATTAGGATCATTTTGTCCACTTGTTCTTATACAAATTGTGATCAAGGAATCTATTCTCAAAGCAATTTATTTCAAACTCGTGATGTTTCTGGCATGAAGTTCTTTAATCATACCTCTCCATCTTCGATATCATCAATCAATTCAGAATCTTTTATCTAATAAAATCAGACATGACAAAGTCTTAACGGTAACCATACCAAGATCTGCAAGTTTGTTCTCGCTTTGGTTTCTTCTTAGGGTAGGTGTCTTGCCTATGGTCTGTTCTAGAAGCTTCATGGTGTCACATCTATCCCATATGCACATCTCTTTGGAAATAAGAATATACTGACATCTTACTCAAACAAACAAGTCAAGAAGTGATTAAACAGAAAATTTTATTTTTACACATTTCCTTGCCCCACCAACCTTCGGTGATGAGCTTGCGTCTCTTACTAGTGACGTAGGGTTGGGAAAGGATGGAAATGCCCTTACTCGCCTATGCCTTGCCCACGGTGATAAACCCACGCTTCTTACTAGTAGCATGGGGCAAAGTGTAGGGGGTCCTCTAGACAATGCAAACGTTAAAAGGTCATAAACAAACTATTCGAACTTTGAGTCAAAAACAAATGAATCAGATGTTCAAAATTCCAAGAGAGTTAAAAATCCTAAAAACCAGATTTTGTCTACTATGTGGCCATCTACGGGTCTAAGTCTGGATAAACCGCAAAGCAAGTTGCACCCAAAACTATGAAGTCATTCAGGTCGAGTCGGCTTGTGGCTTTCAATTTGGTTCTGTCAAAGCTTTGTCTGTCTTTCATCACTATCATTTCATCACATTTCATAACTTGCGCCCTTCTTGGCTCTTGGTGATGAGCCCTCGCATCTTACTAGTTGCGTGGAGTTAGGAGTGGGGCAAGTTTATCTGTTCATCATACTGGTTGTTTTCATCACTGTGCCAAAACAAATACAAGTTATCCAAATTGCTAATAAAAGTTAAGATTCAAGATCACAGTATATCTACAATATCATATATCAGCATCATGAAACACAAAAGGAAAGCAAACATTTGCATCATCTGTTTTCCATTGCATACATTCTAGAAAGCATATAAAACATACATCGTAGTATGCACAAAGCAGTTGGGAATAGAAAGGACGCGCATGAGTGACAAGCTTTTGACCCAAAAATCGACGCATATATATAAATAATCAATGTTTGTATACAATGCCATCATGCACTAGGCATGGTCAAAATGCTCAAAGAGCCCGTGATACACAAAAGAATCTATAATACAAAAATACAGAGAGCCAAGTGGCCTCTCAACCCCTGCGCGACCCCGCCGAAGGTGCGCGCCCTCGCCTAGGACTACGGCTACGCTGGCGCTCTGAATGGACGGAAGGCTCAGGGTCTCGAGGGGCAGTCGTGGTCTCGCCATGAGAATGGCTCCTCATAAGGCGCTCGGCTGTCCTATAGCCTGCCAACTCTGTACGGAGAGTCGACACCATCTTGGCCACATGCCAAACGGGAGCAAAGACGTCGGTATGCCTGCCGGCTGCTGAGGGCTCCCCGGCATCTACGGATAGCTCCGCACGAGTCTTATCCATAGGGATCATCAGAGAATCAGTGCATACCCTACGGATTAGATCCCGCCACTCGTCGACAGTCTCTGCAAAATAAAGAAGAAAGACGAATTAGAAACTAGGCAAAAGGCTAAAATATACAAGATACAAATATAACGAGAGATAGCAGTTAAAACAAGTCCTAAATCAAACTAACACTGAAAGGGAGAGAGGATAACTTACTCGGATCACCAGGCCTCCAAGATGGGTCACTAGGGCCAGCACCCGCTGCAGATGCCGCCGCCGACTGAGGAGCTGCTCCTGTAGTTGGGGCAACATGACGCCCCGCAACGGACTCATCATCTCCACCATGGCCCCGGGAGAGTGGCTCCTCGGAAACCAGAGTCTCTCTCTCTGCGCTCTGCTCCGCCCTCTCCGCCTGCATGATATCCTGAGTGTCATGCCACTCAGGATCACTCTCGTCCGTCTGCTCCTCCGACCCTCCCTCTGTGGACTCCTCAGAATCGGAGTCAATATCTATAGGGTCATCGCTACTATGAGCAGGACCCGCGGTAATCCGAAGTAAAGGTGCCCGAGGCGCACCAGCTCTCCCTCTGGCCCGAACTATCCCCCTGGCTGCAATAGGAATGCCAGGGGTAACCACTGTCCAACCACGGCCTCTAGGCCCCCCTCTAGCCTCCCGAACTGATCTGTAAACTGGTGCTACTGGAGGAAGCATGCCCACATATGGGAGGCCGAACTGCTGAGGAACCCTGCTGAAAGGATGTACCTCCACCCGTCCCACACGGTCAATAAGCTGCCCTGTGATGGAACAGGAGACCAATGTCATGGCCTCCTCTCCCCATACGCCGGCCATAAGCTGGTACGGTGTGGCCTCCATGTCTGCTGTAGTGAGGGAGGCTACTGGCTGGTGAGGTGCTCTAAGCACCGACATATCTGACCATCTGGCCGCCCTCACAGCCCCAGGATCTGCCACCTCCACGCCTCTGCCATAAGGAATAAAATGCTCATACACCCAACTCATGACTAGAGTTGGGTGGCTCAACGACTGTCCCTGTAAACGGACCACCCTATATAAGTCGTGATAGGTGGTCCCCAAAATGTCTGCCCCCCAGGCGTATATCCGGCCATGCCCCTCTATCTGTGCAATGATGGGGGCCCAACAGTATAACAAAGTGTCCCCTCCCTTGTCCCCGATCAGTCTCGAGGCAAGGATCCCCATGATGGCCTGTCGAAATATGGGGATGGGCAAAGAAGGGATGGATCTGACTCTCACCCCCTTCTTCGACCCCGTGGAGATGACTGCATCTCCCATATATGTCGCCCACTGTGCAATCTGTGCCCGTGAGCCTGCTGTCTCTAATGTAAGTCACCTCCCGATGATCGGGACCCCCAGAATGCGGTAGACGTCCTCTAATGTAATGGTCCACTCACCACGGACCCCTGGCAATCGGAAAGTGTTCCGATCTGCATCCCAGTATGAGAATAAGTCACAGAGTATGTGACTGGATGGAGCAACGTGAGGCACACGCGATATCCGCAATATGCCGGCCCTCTGCAATGTGTCCTCCTCATCTGCTGAGAGGGCATCCAATACCCCGGGCAGCCAGTCACACTCTCTCTCCCGGCTCCATCTAATATACTCCTCCTTCGCCTGCATACACCCAAAAACACACAAAACAGAGTAAGTTAGTATCTAAACGATATCAAGAGAGTCATAAAAACATACACAAATGCTAAAAATACAAGTGTAAGTTTTCAAAAGAGGTCCTTTTGCATTCTGTGCAAAACCGCCGCCCTGGGCAGGGGGGCGGTTTTGTAACCGCCGCCTTGAAGGCGGCGGTCTCGTGACCGCCGCCCTGGACAGGGCGGCGGTCATGTAACCGCCGCCCTGGCCAGGGCGGCGGTCGCGGTCCGAAAACCCGCGCGGGTTTTTAACCCCAAAAAGCCAAAAACTGGCAAAAAATGACCATTTTAGCTAAAAACAAAGCCTACCCAGTAGGCGCCCCCCCTAGATGGACCTTTTAAACCTAACATTTTCAAAAATGACCCCCCCATTACAACAAATTTAGCATTTCAAAATTGAAGAGGGAAAAGCACAAAATTGAAGAAAAACCAACCTGTGATCTCGCGGGGTGGCGTTCCGCACGTGGAGGCATGATCACTATCTCGCTGTGGACGTTTTGACTCTACTCGCGTGAGAAACCGTTACCGTGGGCCCCAGAGCTCAAAATCTATCAAATCGACTCGCGCAAATGAATAGGAAAATGGGCCCACTTTTATATATATAGCGCTCTAATTCGTTTTAAATCCCCTTTTCACAGGTTCGGAGCGCCAACGGAGGTAAGTTTCTATCCTCGCACTAATGGTACGTCCTCTTCCCCTATTATTTTAGCGTTTATTTTCCAAATTATTGTATCTATCTGCACTTGAGTTCTCCTTTCATTTTGCAGGTAGCGGGAATTTCGGATGGCGTCATTTCGACACACGGACGTATAAGGTATAACTTCTAGCTTCCCATTTCGGGACGGCCATACTCGGACCCACCATTTTACGCCTCTTCATGGCTAAAACGCTTCTCCGAGGGGGCAATATGTACGTACCCAAAATTGTAAGGTACTGTACTGCGGAACGGTGTAATAAATGCCCCAATGATGATACAGGTCTCTTCGCAAGGTGTTCGGGATCCAGAGAAGCTTTACGGATATGCGTTAACATCCCGCATGCCCCGCTTAGCCCCCGCGTGCTTTGTTTTCCCCTTTTTTTCCCTCTTTTCTTGGCTTTTTGGTCTTCAGTGACGAAACCGCCGCCCTGAAGGGCGGCGGTCCTGTAACCGCCGCCCTGAGCAGGGCGGCGGTCCTTTACGCGTTTTCCAGAACGTTCTTTTGACGGAACGCACGCAAAGTTCAACGCTTCACCAGCTTTTCTTGCCGACTTGAGCATGCATTTATGTTTTTGGTCCCCTGGAATAGTGTTTTTCCTTTGTTTATTGTTTAGGAGTTCAGTTTGGTTTTGATCTTTGGGTGTTTGAATTCCTATAAATGCATGGTTTGTGCACATGCAAATGGCCCCTCATTCTTGTTTCAAACTCACCATTTTCAGTAGTTCAGTCTTCTAGTTTGCTTAAGTTTGATAGTTTAAATCCTTTACATGCTTGGTTGCATTACTCAGCTGTTGGTAAGCCACAGATCCAACTTGTGCAAACAGTATTATTGTTTTTGGAGTAGAATAGTTTAGGCAGCCATTAAAGTTGCAGGTTTTGCTCTTCATACAGACTAGTTTCAGGTTCTGGACGCTTTTTGTTGCATGATTCGCAGTAGACCCCGCTAGGAATTGCATAGGCCAAGCTCTGTACTCTTGCGCTATCCCTCTCCTATCCGCATTCTATTCTGTCTGCATTCTGAAGGCTGTCCATTGATCCAAATATCTATTCCTGTTGATGCAAGCATTACACGCTTTTCTGGATTCACGTGAGCACAAAGAACGAAGAGATCATACTGAGGGGACAAGAACACACACACCGTCGGATTCGCCACTGTTCTGCGAAATCCAGGTTCCATCTTTCAAAGTTTTAGTTAGAACTTATCAAATAAAGTAGTTAATCGCTTTATTTCAGTTATTTCCATTCTCGATATTGCCAGGGAAGTTGTGGGGATTGATAGTTTCTGAGAAACTATGATTCATTCCTCACTTCTGAGGTAGGATCGAGAATCTTGCAAATAGATTAGTTATTTCGTTGTTTAGAATAGATATACAAAATTGCACAGACAAATAGCTACACTCGGCTATTTTGTTTGTTTTACGTTATTAGTTTAGTTGTCAATTCTAAATATTTTAAATAGCTGCTTTCTTATAAATTGCCAGAAAATACAAAAAGAAATTATATATGCTAGAAGTGTACTTAGATTTTACTTTATTATAGTTTGTTTCATTACTGCTTTTGCATGACAATTACGGGACCTAGGGAGCCCAGGGAATACATTTTCGAGCCAATTGTGCCCCAGCCCAATATCGTAGTGGCAATAACTGACATTGACCAAAACCTTAGGATACAAGTCTTCCAAACAACAACAGACTTCCAACAGGTCAGGTCACAGTTGAGAGGGTTAAACATAGAAGACGACCAAGCACACACATTTTGGTCAAATCAGCCAAACTACAGGTTATCCTAGAAAACATCCGCATGACTGTAGAAGGATTTGAAAGAGAACAAATATTCGGGTGCGATCCTTTAGTTCCACAGCCAGACGCTGGAGACACCCTCGTAGATATAGATACCAGCTTAAGAATTCAAGTTGCTAGAACACCTGTGAGGTATTCTGAGAAAATCGCACAATTGCTGATTCTAAACGTAGAGGCTGAGAAAGCATACGATTACTGGATACTAGGGATTAGGACTTGATCTCGCGTATGACCATAACAGGACCGCAACAACCAAGAGTCTACGGTTGTGATCCACAAATCCCACAGCCTAACGAATCCATAAGAGAATTAGACATAGACACTGGCCTACGCACATTAGTATTTCAGTCTACTCCGATTCCACCTATCATCATTCAACAGTTATCCCTACTAGACACAACAGCTAACGAAGCTAGAGAATTTTGGACTAGGCCAGAGAATCGTCCATAGAGTTGACTATATTCACCATATGACCCTATCAGGAGAAATACACGAAACCATCCCGGGTCATTTTCCACGCATCCCACAACCCATAGATCGAATCACGCCAGAGCTCGATATTGATTGGAGCCTTCGAGTAGTCATCCTGGCTGATCGATCTATCACACCGGTCCAGGTTAGAAGGGCCTTCTTTGCCTTAGATTCGCAGATTCCATTAGTGCGTGTCGAAGATATTAGATTGCCTAACTAGTCTATCCGTATACTACCTGTATTCCATCCCCACCGGCTGTCTCGGCACGACCTCGGGAGGTCGGGTACGCGGAAGAGTCGCTTGTAGATTCCCACGCTCGCTTGTCGCTTTTCCGGCGTACAGGTTTTCATGTGTGAAAGTGTTAAAGACTGTACACTAAGAGTGCTGTACACTTTTCATGTATCCTCGCCGGGGTTTGGGAAATGTAATTTTCTCATATGGGTGGGATTTTGACCCATAGGTTTATGGGACGGTTTTTGCCCATGGTTTTGATACCCACGGTTTTGTAAAATTGCTTAAGAAATTGTCTATTTATATGGTTTTATGCATATGCTAGAAGTATGAAATAATATTACAGATGTGCTTTGAATTCAGGTGTGAATTCTGTAGAGTTTGTTGAGCATAGCTCCAAACAGATCTGGGTATTGTATTAAGCGAGTGGTGGCTTGCAATAAAATCTGAGCAAGTGATTCTTTGTGGATGTAGCCTAAATTGGGTGAACCACGTTAAATACTATCTCTTTGTGTTGTGTTATTTTAGTCTGCACTTTTATTTGAGGTCTGTAATAATTTTCTACATATTAGTTTCTACTGTTGCAATTCTGTGAGGGATTATTCTGCATATTTTATCCCTTATTTCCTAACACGAGTAGTGAGAATTCATGCCTCGGGACATCATCGCACTAAATCGACTATGCAAAAATGTTTGGGTGGCTAATTAAACACTAGGGGAGGTATCATTTCTGTGCAGGACAATGTCGTTGCTTCCGAGATACTTCATTCAGGCGTAGTCCCTTAAGAGCTCTGAGACAAAAAACCATTCAACTTCGACGTGTGATTACTCGGTCTCCGTGGCACCTAGAGACATATCATTAGATCCTACACATCAGTATGGGAACCCTCTATAATAGTGTGACTCATTTTTTTATGCCTCCAATCGGTGCTCTCGTTGCCCTATTGTTTGCAAACGTGCGAAATAATGTAGTTTAAGCCAGTGTAAGGCTGTCAAACACTATATTTTTCAAATGGTGAATTATGGCACAAAAAAAAAAATGCTAACAAGTCTAGGAGGTGAAGTAAACTCTAGAGGAGGCATCATTTTGATGTGGGACAATGTCGTTGCTTCCGGGATACTTCAGTCGGGTGTAGTCCCTTAAGAGCCTTAAGACCAAAAAACCATTTAAGTTCAATGGGTGATTACTCGGTCTCTGTGACACCTAGAGACATCTTGTTAGATCCTACACCTCAAAGTACAAACCCTCTACAATATCCTATCTCAGTTTTTTCCATCTCCAATCGGTGCTCTTGTTGCCTTATTGTTTGTAAACGCGCGAAATAGTGTAGTTTGAGCCAGTGTAAGGTTGTCAAACACTATATTTGCAAACAATGGGTTATGACACCAAACTGACTATGCCAACACATCTAGGGTGGCCTAATAAATGCTAGAGGAGACATTATTTTAGTGCAGGACAATTTCGTTGCTTCCGGGATACTTTGTTCAGGTGTAGTCCCTTAAGAGCCCTGAGACCAAAAAACCGTTCAACTTCATTGGGTGATTACTTGGTCTCTGAGGCACCTAGAGATTTCTTGTTAGATTCTAAACCTTAGCATAAGGACCTTCTAAAATATCCTATCTCAGTTTTTTCTATCTCCAATTTGTGCTCTCACTGCCCTATTGTTTGCAAATGCATGAAATAGTGCAGTTTGAGCCCGTGTAAGGTTATCAAACACTATATTTTGCAAACGGTGGGTCATGGCACCAAAATGATTGCTCCAACATGTTTGAGTGGCTAGGTAAATACTAGAGGATGTGTTGTTTTAGTGTAAGACAATGTCGTTGCTCCTGGGCTTCTTTGTTTGGGCGTAGTCCTTTAAGATCCCAGAGACCAAAAAACCGTTCAACTTCGACCGGTGATTACTTGGTATTTGTGGCACCTAGATATATCTCATTAGATCCTACACCTTGGTGTAGGTACCCTATATAATATCTTGTCTATATTTTTCCATCTCCAATCGGTGCTCTCGTTGCCCTATTGTTTGTAAATGCACGAAATAGTGAAGTTTGAGCCAGTGTAAAGATGTCAAACAATATATTTTGCAAATGGTGGGTTGTGGCATCAAACCAAATTCTCCAACACATCTGGATGACTAGTTAAATGCTAGAGAAGGTGTCATGTTAGTGCGATATAATGTCATTGCTTCCCGACTACTTTGTTTGGGCATAGTCCCTTAAGAGCCCTAAGACTAAGAAACCATAAAACTTCGATGGGTGATTACTTGGTCTCTGTGGCACCTAGATATGTCTTGTTAGATCCTACACCTTGGTGTAGGGACCCTCTACAATATACTATCTCGGTTTTTTATTTCTCTAATCGGTTCTCTCGCTACCCTACTATTTGTAAACATGTGAAATAATGCAATTTGAGTCAGTGTAAGGCTATCAAAAACTATATTTTGCAAATGGTGGGTCATGACACCAAAATGACTACACCAACACATCTAGGTGGCTAGGTAAATTCTATAAGAATCATTAATTCAGTGCAGGACAATTTCATTGCTTCTGGGCTACTTCGTTCTGGCATAGTCCCTTAAGAGTCTTGAGACCAAAAAAACGTACAAATTTGATGGATAATTACTCAGTTTTTTTGGCACCTAGAGATGTCTCTTTAGATCCTACACCTCATGATAGGGACCCTATACAATAGCCTATCTCAATTTTTTCCATCTCCAATCAGTGCTCTCTCGCTGCCCTATTTTTTGCAAACATGTAAAATAATGTAGTTTGAGCCAATGGAAGGCCATCAAACACTATATTTTGCAATGGTTGGTCGTGGCATTGAATCAACTACAAAAACATGTTTGGGTTGATAGGTAAACACTAGAGGAGGTTTTGTTTCAGTGTGGGAAAAATTTCGTTGCTTCCAGGATACTTCGTTCGGGCGTAGTCCCTTAAAATCCTTGAGATCAAAAAACCATACAACTTCTACAGGTGATTACTTAGTCTCTATAGCACATATAGATGTCTAATTGGATCCTACACCTCAAAATAGGGACCCTCTACAATAGCCTGTCTCAATTATTTCCGTCTCTAATCGGTGCTCTCGCTGGCCTATTGTTTGCAAATGCGTGAAATAATGCAGTTTGAGCCAAACCCTATATTTTACAATTGGTCGTTCGTGGCACCGAACCGACTGTGCACACGTGTAGGGATGGCCTTGTAAAAACTTGGGGAGGCATCATTTTGGTTCACTATGTTCTCGGTGCTTTTGGGCTACCTCCTCTGGAGCCAAGAACCCCCTCCACAGGTACATAAACTGTTGTTAGTTGTTTCTCTTTTCTTGTAAAACAATGAAATATTCTCTTAGCTTCAAGAATATAAAATTATCTACTAGCAGTTCCAACCACGTAAAGGTGGAAGCTTTTTTGGCACCACTAACCTACATAAAAGTGTTAGTTAAAGAAATTTAAGTTGAATCAAAACCATACTAGATATATACAAAATACACAAATTTAATAAAATATATGAACTTGAATCTAGAACTGACAAATTTAAACAATTCAAATAAATTATATATACCAAATGAGCATGTAAATTCATTCCAATGTTCACCATCAGGATTTGAAGGTGGAAGCTAATTTGGTACCACTAATCTGCATAAAAGTGTTAAAGTCTAAGAAATTTTAAAATTTAAATCAAAAACCATACTAGATATATACAAAATACACAAATTTAATAAAATATATGAACTTGAATGATCTATTTGACAAATTTAAACACTTCAAAGAAATTATATATACCAGAAGAACATATAAATTCATTCCAATGAACCATCAAGTCGTGAAGGTGGAAGCTTTTCTAGTACCACTAACTTGCATAAAAGTGTTAAAGTCAAAGAAATTTTAAAAGTTAAATAAAAAACATTACTAGATATATATAAAAGACACAAATTTAATAAAATATATGAACTTGAAGATCTAGTTGAAAAATTTAAACACTTCAAAGAAATTATATATACCAGATGTGAGCATAGTAAATTCATTCCAATGAACCATCAAAGATCGGATCTACTCTAAATTGCGGACATGATTGCTTCATGATCTGACTCTCAAACCTTCCAAAGAATCTTATTATTAGGCCTTCCTCGATATGTATATAGCTGAATATTTGTCACTATAACAAGATGCGAATATAAGAGTATGTTCCCTGTGTGTCTCAAAGTCTTCAAACACCCAAATAGAGGAATTTTTTAATTGATACCAGTTGAAGGCAAGTTCCAGTAACTACCATTGACCTTGTAGGGTACTCAATATCTTCGTCATCTATAATAGGAGAAGTCGACTTTTTTCTTTCCTAGATGCAATGACATAAGAAATAGTTTGTTCCTTCTTCATTGTCTTTTGTCGCAATAACTACAAACACATGTCCTACAACAAAAATAAAGGTTTTAACTCAAATTTAAATTACATATTAATTTCAATGGACATAACTGAATACAAAAATTGTAAATAATCATTTACCTTGCGTTGGTTTTAGATTTGCACTTGGAATGAAACCAAAGTCAGGGGAAAAGCGAGTCCCTCCTCTTTAATGGGAGAGGTTCCCTTATTGAAAGCATGGGCAAAACTTATGTACAAATGCACAATCTTTCATTCAATGGTGGTTTCCCGACATCCTGAAGTGTGCTTTATACCTGGAAAGTTATCAATACATGAGGATAGAAGAATTGAAGAGAGGAGGGAGGTAGAAGAAGACGATACTTTTAGGGAAAAGAAATGGTAGAGAAAACCCTTTTATGTATTGAGAAAATCAGATACAAATAGAACCATTCACGTTTATAACGGGCACAATCTACAGACTCAAATTTTTTGAGATTGAATAAACTAGAACACAAAGTTTCTAAGCATGCAAGGATTAAATGATTCACAAATCATAGTAAGAAGGAAAGAGAAAGCAGAAGAAAAAGGGAAAAACTTTATATTAGTTTCTTCCAATTAGAAATTACAGTTCCATGAATGTCAAAATTCCAACCCGAACAATGGCTTTGAAAGCCCATGAAATGAGCTCGCTAGAGACGGTTACAACTTCCTCGAACAAACAAGAAACAGTTATAACTTCCTCGAGAAAACAAGAAACAGTTACAAATTATTCCAATCCATTCGTAGCCCTTTTGCAATTCCTTGATTCGCAAAGAAACGTTAATGGCGGAAAAACCAAGTTCAAAATATGGCCGTTACATTATTTTTCCAGTTAAAATTTGGTCCATTCGATTTGCTTTTACAACTTTAAATTTGGACCACTCACATGGAAGGAATTGATTAGAGCAGGCCTGCGAGCACCTTTTGTAATTTTTTTCCTTTGAAGCTATGCACATGGAGGCTTTACGTTGATGCTTGAAACATGGCCAAACCGCATCCAATCAAAGATGTCCACGCATTACCCATGGATGTTAGGGCAAAAATTAACGGGGAAGATACGCCTGTCATTCCTGACTGTGGGAAGAAAATAAAAAAGAAGGGAAGAAACCTCACCATTATGCCTAACTTTTAAATTGTTCTCCACGAATGGGAAAACTGCAAACAATGCTAGGGCTCGACGCGATCCAATACTCCAAGGTACTAGACTCAAAATTTTTGAAAGTTGACTTCAAAAGAGGGGAATTTTGAGGACGACAACACCTTGTCTCGCCAAAATCGAAATGTCGTCAAAGTCCTTCGATGTTGAAACTTCATCTAGAGAAAACAAGTCGTAATGCCTATGTGGAGGTTGATAATTGGGAAGCAGAGTTAGTGGCCTAAAAATCTATCCATCCACCCCTTCTTATAAATCACACTCAGCAGTGACAAATTTGATACAAGATGCACAAAAACATGTCTAAATTTCTTGTCCATAGTGGCCCATGAAGTAGTGTCTGAGCTACAAAATGAGTGCACATCACTGAACCCTGTGAGTTTCATACAATCCTCATAGTTAGCAATTTTTTGTTCCTCTATCAACCAAAAATATCTATGAACTGTGGAATTTTCTTAAGAACCTCGGGCCATGTTGTCAATACACCATTCCACTATGCTCTTTGCATCTTTCAATTTAGCACCATCTTTTTACTTCAACTCTTCTCTTGCAAGAGATATTTTCACACATGCCCCTACACCATCATGCTCTCTGTTTCCATGTCCAGCCTCAGTGAAACTCCAAATATGTTGCACACCCATCTTGACTTGCATCCTGCTCATCCAATAAAACATTTGTGCATTCTTAAACTGAGATTTGTAATTATCTGACCATGTATAATGTTGATTGAAGTGAATGTCCCTATCAAACAAGTTTCTATAAAATAACTGGAAACACCCTTGCGAAAATTCAGTAGAATGAGTACGATCATCACTAATATAAAATTGGTACACTCTTAAAAAAATTGATCATTCTATGTACTTTCAGGAGAATGTATAAATGCTATATGCACAAAAATGACAACCTATATTGAGTTGTAATATTGTGATTGAACCTCCATTTGTGGTTGTAATGTGTAATTCTCTGCACAATCGACCACTGAAACAATAGTACCAATAGAAATGTGTCCTTACATATCTTGAACTGTTCATCCAACCATCAAGCTCTGTGTGTATGCCTAGCATACTCATAAATAATTTCATCCTTAAATTTTCTCATAAATTGAAAAACATGCATATGTTTTGTAACTAGCTCACAGCGTTTAGACATCCTTTCCATCTTTCAACTGGTATGGTACTCATTTATATTTATCAAACTCAACTAAATTATGTCTTATTGCACCTCCAATTTTCTCATGGATGTAACTTTCCAATTTAGGTAATCCGCCACACCGTACCACAAATTTCATCTAAACAATCCTAACTATAAAAAAAATTGTCCAAATTCTCTTTCAAAAAATATCATAGGAATGAAATCCCTAGAAGATATTGGTGGAACTTGAACACCACATTCCGATAACATAGTTTCAGAATAAAATCAAAATGAATACGTAAAAATTTAGCATAATGCATCGCAAATTCAACATGTTTCTACAACAACAAGTGGTGCAAGTGTGGTTGATTTTCACATAGAATGGTTTCAACTTTTCAAAAAAATATTGACTAATTTTAATTTCTAGATGCTCTTATTCAAACTTATGAAAAAATTGAGTTTAAGTCATAACTAAGAAATGATTTGGATGTGGTTTGCGATTAGTAGAACCAAATCTCTATTTTACAACATCTCTTGTATTAGGTGAAACTCTAGTGTTATCATGCCAAAAATTTAATAAAAAATTCTCTTATAGTATCAGATATATCTTTGTCCTTACGTGGTGCTCTAGCAGAAAATGCCCAAAAATCAATGTTATTGAGTGATTGAAGGATATTACGTCTTTCAATTGCTTTCATTAGAGTTTTTTCGATTAACTTTCAACATTCGACCTCTTTGCATAATCAAACGTTGTTTTTTTGTTGATTCACTTACAACACTAGTAGTCAAGTACACGACGACACAATATTACTATCCCTTGTGCATCTCCTGACACCAACAATGTGATATGTATCATGAAGGTTTTCAAAAATTGTAGAGGTTTGACCACATATATTAGATGTTTTCAATCCTAAGGTGTTTAATGTACGTCTCATTTTATTCAATTTCATCAAACTAACCAACAACTGGCATCTTTGGGAATCATTCAAAATTTCAAAATGATTATCCCAAATTTTAGTGGCTTTTCTTGTAATTTTCCGTTTAGAAATTTTGTCAGACATTGGTTTCAAAATGTTCTCATCAATTTCAATAAAATAATTAGGTCTCTTACGTAAAATCCTAGGAGGTGTTTTTGTCAAATTTTGCTTGTCTACAGTTTTAACCTGGATTTCTTGATTCACATTTTCATTTTCTCCTTTAATTTCAACATCAGCTACATCACGAGTATTTAATTCATTCTTCAACATTGATAGTAAAAAAATCTTCATCACGAGTATTTAATTCATCTTCAACATTCACAGTAGAAACATTACCTGGTTCCTCATTGCTTACAATAGTAGGGGTTGAAGATGAACCTCTTCTTGATTCATGAATATTCCACATTCTCTCAGCATTTTGAAATATTTTTTCCTCCAATTCATCTAGTGTTTTTTTACTTATTGACTTCCTTCTTTTTACTTTGTTTCTTCTCTCCCATGATGTTTTACTTCTGGTGATAAGAAAAATGTGTAGAAAGCGACATAATTTTGCAGTAATTCATACAATAAGGCCAAACAGTAAAAATCACATGGTAATTCAAATATTGGGATGCGTGTAAATATGATTTAATAACTGTGGTCATGCTTTATAAACAATGATTGTGGTTTATAAAGCGTAATCACAATTCTAATATCAAACACCACGATCATAGTTTATAAACCACAATCACGGTTCTATCTGTATCATCAAATCTGACCCTCAAGGCTTCGGGAAATCTTTGTTTTTCCCCAACCAGAGCTATGGGAGGTCATTATGGCGTGTAAAAGGTCAAAAAACTTCAAATTTTCTCTTCCGCGGACTTGAACCATGCAAAAAATTTTGAAAACATCTCACAAAAATGGTACCATCACGTAGGGGATACTGTTAGCTTCGTATAAATATTGATTTTAAAGTGAATAGAATAAGATAAATATCATTTTATAATTTTTTACTAATAGTAGGTCTTTAAGACATTTTTTCCCATGAATGTTCATGTCTACATTTAAGACTACAACTTTTGTTTTGCTTATCAAAATGTGATAAAACCTATACCATCCTAAGCATGGTGAAATTCTATACACGTTAAAAAAAGTATTTGATTTCAATATTTTTTGATATAGTTATGGCAGGAAAACAGAAAGTGCTCTGTTTTCTAAAAAAAATTCAGACTACTTTCACGGAAAAAATCATAAAAAAATATTGCTTGAAAAAATACAAAATAAAATCCATCCCAAGATAGACAGTGACATCTAACTTTTCACCAAAGGAAGAAAAAAATAACAATATTTGGTCATCCAAATCACAAAGGCAAACGGACTACAATCTTATAGGTTTTTTCAAAACAAAAAACCTAGTCATAGAATTTTTAGTGTTTAATATAGATAAACTTGTTTATTTTTAAAAAAAAATTAATATTTTAGAAACAAGATTATGGATGCTACAATTCATATTTATATATATATATATATATATATATATATATATATATATATATATATATATATATTCTAATTTTGAGTGCACATATTGCTAATAATCCTTATAAGTTGATATTTTGTTGTTTTTTGCAATATGACATTTACTTATGACCCCTTTTTGGTCCACCAACTTGATGCACTTACCCTGGTGCCCCTTGTCATGTGGAACCTAAATTTGATCCCCAATGGCACATGAACAAATTGATCTTTTGGAGACCATTAATATGGAGGGATTCACCGATTTCATCCAATGCATAAAAGGGCATCACCAGTATATATCCATTCAGTTCGTGGAAAATTGGAAAGACCGTAATGTCTCCTTTAGAGATAATAGCTTCCAAATCATTGAGGAATTTATTTCTTTTATTACCTGTCTTAGCATGGAAGGGAATAAAAATTTCAAGAAAAAAATGGATAACGAAGTAGAAGAAAGGTTTTTTTTGGATGATGGAGAAATGCTCGACATAAAAAAGGAGGGCATTCTAGTTTCTTCTATCCCACAGTCATATGACGAGGTGACACGGATGATGGTACACTATGTCACTTTAGAAGGGAGATTCTCCACCATTTCACAGTATCATTTGGTCCTGCTCAACCACTTTAGGCGAGAGGTGAAGGTAAGCCTCTCCTACTACATTTTGAAGTCAATGGAAAAATCTATTCTTGAAGTTCAAGGCCATAAGAGGACTATCCCTCTCCATCAGGGTGCCATATATCTCATTAGTCAGTACATGTCTAGTGTTTTTGGCACTGACCAATGCCCTACTGTGGTTTCTCCCCTCCCTAAGTAAACTCGTATCTGGTCTAAAAATCCAATGTACTAGAGACTTTGTCTCAGAGCCACCCCCAAAAAGGGTTCTTCGTAGTAACAGTAAAGGTAAGGAAGTTTTGGGCTCTAACATGAAGGGCAATGAAATTATGGTAAATGATAGCCCCCCCTCTGTTTTCCCCGATATTGATGCTGGCACCAATTTGAAAACTAAATTTAACACGTAGGCTAATGAGGTCAAAACCCTTGAAGAAAATGTAGATTTCTTGGTTGAGTATATTATTAAAGAGAAACCCTTAGACCCCAATGCAAGCCTCAAAGATGAAATTTCTACTTTGGAAACCAATTTTAAGACTCTTGAGGACAAATACAACAATTTCTTGGCTATGCACAATGCTATAATGGATCTTATACAGTTACACATCCAACAAATTTGAGACTCCATTGGCATCCCAGATACAGCTTGGAAGAATGGAAATATTACAAGAAATTTCAAGGCATCAAATTGGGATCCCACCATTTCCATTTCCTTCAAACTCTACTAGGCTTTCAGGGTGGCTATCAAAGTTTTTAGACAAATATGTTTGTTAATGATGTTGGTTCCTTGTTCTCGGTGCAACAATTTTTGTGTTGTTGTATGGTTACTTTTTTGTTGTCGATTTTTTGTTTCTTGGCTCTTTGTAGGAATTTGTCCCCTACCTTTGCTTTTTATTGTTTTTTCCTCTTTTGGTTGGGGTGTGGACCCCATGGATAAAAAAACCACATTGTTTTACTTTGTTTATCTTGGTTGTTGAGCCTTTTACTTTAAACTTGGGTAAGGTCCCTCTAAATTTTTTTACCAATATTAAAAAAAAATTATGTTTTATAACAACCATAGTTCAAAGTAGAAAACAGTAAGATGAAACCATGCTAAATCACTATTGCACCTTATTACTAAAGTAAACTATTATGATTAAATGATGACATATGAGTATATGAACTGTCCTCAACAGTTATTAAATGGATTGGCTTATATGATACATGGTTAAATAAACCTTCGTAGAATGACATATCTATGTTATGATAGTATGATAAGAGGTAATTATACAATATGGTAACTAAATGAGTTACTATACTCCTCTATCCATAAATGGATAATGTATTAAGATCCAAAATACCTTATCATAAAGTTGATTTCATTTACTTACCTCAAAAGGATAAATAAATTGTTAGTGAAGAGTATGTATCTTGAATCATTCATCTCATTAATAAAATCTTAACCATATTATCTTAGGATGGATATGAGAAAGACAGTGAATACATAATGATGTAATTCATTATGTGATCACTACCTTTCCCATAGGGATCCTAAGATGGTATTGATAAGTTCATCTTGGTTAGAATAATGAGTCATCATCCCTACAACTTAAAAGTTGAAAATTAATTTCTTAAAATATGAAATGAAATCTAGATAACTGTGTAGAGATGGTTGTGTAGAGACGTAGACAAGTTTTGCTGACTAGTGCATAGTCACGAAACTAAGCTTGAAAAGCAACACTTGAACCTTTGGCCAAAGTAGTGTAACTAGCTTATTACACTATTTGTTCACCATTTTCCTATCTTGCTATGTCAGATACTAGATGGAATACAACTTGACTGATTTCTAGGTTGACACTTAGGAGATGCACATAGTTCTTAAGATCTATTTAAAAGGTCTAACCAATAGTATACAAGTTATACTCACTCAATTAGACTGAATTTAAGGGGTTCGTGTAGATCTAATTCACTCTTATAGCTGCATATGATTATAATTTGTTATCATATGGATTGCAAACATTTAATTATGTTGTATTTTAATTACTGTTGGCTAAAAATCATTGAAGGAATTAATTGTTATTAAGGGATTTGTTTTTTAAAAAATTTCCCTTAATTTGGATAAATCATAACAAGGGTGTTACACTTCTAGAATTATGTCGAGAGGCAATCCTACAATGAAAACCAATGATGTAATGAAGTGAGTTGTTCACTTTTATTCTCGACATTAAATTTGACATCCATTCAATTATCATGTGATAATTCATCCATAATTTTGATTTCCATTGGATTTTCACTTACATGTTTTTTTTTCCTTTTCCTTGGAGAAATCAATCAAAAATATTAATATTTAGACCATATAATAATGTTTTGGCTATTTTTCTTGATTTATTTTTTAAGAACGACACAATGACACAACTAAATTTATTTCTTTTTCCAAAAACTAATGAGAAATTGAAAGAGAATTTAATGAAGTTATTGATTAATGTGGTATGTGATAAATTTAAGCTAAGGACCTTGAAATTCATATGTATTGATGTATTCATATAGATACATGTATTATATGTTTTATTATATTTATTTATTTTTAATAAAAAAAATTGGTATAGATATAATACACTAACATAGTTAGATAAACGCTTTGACATTGATATATCTCAACATATTTTAGATAGATGTATTTGAGATATCTACACTAGTTTTAAATTATAAAAAATAACCTAGGGTAAATTTTAAGAGCCCCTAAAAATTTCATAGATATTACTTAGTGAATATGTGAAAATGACTTTTGAAATTGTGGCGAATTTGAATGAAATGAGGTTCAAATGGTTTTGTGAATCATTTGATAATAGTGTCAGCCAGTAGTAATTGTTGGATGACAATATATGTTTTCGGTTGACAGTATATGTTGCCAGCTAACAACATATGTAATTTTTCAAAAATCATTTTTTTAAAAATAGAATTAAAATGACCATCGTCTTGGCAAAAAATATGTCCTCGCAAGATATGGCACACAAAAAAATAAAAAGTGATTATTTTTGAAAAAATGCATATTTTTCCAATTTTGTATGGGAAAAAATAAATTATTTTAAATTTTGTATGTTAATAGTTAAAATGATTGTCTCAATGAGAAATATTTTCTCACAAAATATAGCATAAGCAAAAAAAATTATCATATTTTTTTCTTCCTCCTTTTACAAAATAACTAAAAAAATGCCACCAGTCGGTAGCAGAAATGTATGCTACTGGCCGACAACATAGATGTATACTACCGGTTAGTAGCATATATCTTTGCTATCAACCGACTAACATAAATTTATGCTACCAATGTATGCTAACTGACCTGGTAGCATATATCTATTATACCAGATGGTAGTATATATCTATGCTACCAATCGGTAGCATAAATTTATGCTACCAACCATTTCTGAAATTTTACAATTATATACAAATTCAATAGAATAACATATTAACTATTAAAATATATTTAATGTTGGAGGGTTGTGATATGCGAGTCGCTCTTGATTGGCAAAGCCTATAGGGCCACGAGCATGTGTAAAGGAATTGCAAACAAAATTTGATGTGTACTTAATATTTAGAAGTGTAAATTTTATAATATATATACTTAAGATTTGTAATGTGTGTGTGTGTGTGAAGGTGAATTTTATAAATTTCAAATTGGCATTAGTAACGAATTGAATTAATAAAGTTGGCTATTGGTGTAAATGCTAGGTGAACCGACCCTTAAAAGTAACTTGAACCAAAAAAAAAATAGGGAATCTAGTATCATCCTATACCTAAAATTTTGTCAAATGCAAATTTGAAAAACCAAAATATTCGTAAATTAACGAAGATTTTCCACTAAAATTTACTCTATAAAAACCTACACAAACATTAATGTTTTAAAATATTAAATGAGTAGTCTACGTTTAAGCATAACACAAGTTTCAAATATTGAGTGGAAAATGAAAATTTCAATTGCACTTTTCCCAACGAATAATAAATAAGTTTAAATATTTTTATTTGACATTAAGTTTTTTTAAATGTACAAGGAAATTGTAAACAGGGATATGATGTCATTAGACCAACTTTCTACGTTAATTAAAATAAAATGGTAATTTTACAAAGATATATGCATTAGTTATGTGATAAATTTGACTTCTAGAGTCATGAAAGTGATTTCAAAATTCATTGAATAGGTTTATTGACTTAAGTTGTTCATACATGTATTTAGAAGATAGGAATAAGATTTGTTGTTGTTTTTAAATGAAATTATAAAAGAGAAGATGAAAATTTGAACAAGGAGTTTTAGGAAGGCTATTTGTATTATAACATTATATCTTTTAACGTACTCATATATGTCATTTTTTAGTTTAAGAATAGATTTTATTTTTCTAGAATTTTTCAAATAAAATTAAGGAAATTGATGTTTTCGTATATACATATACACACATAATTTAGTTAGCAAATAAAAATTTCCTTTGGGAATTTGTTCCCAAAAAAACAACTGATAAGCTCGACACATGTTATTAATAGGTATTAGAATATCAAGAAACAACTCTTTCCTGATGTAAACAACCATCATGTTATTGGGATCTAATATATATGTATTTCATGCTCATCCCAAATTTTACCACATACATTCATTTTTATCACCTACAATGGGGGCTATAAATTCTACAGTAACCTTGACTGATTTCCATTTGGCCCTTTCCGTTCCGTTACATGATCAAGAAATCCATTTGTGTTCATGGTCATTTTAACTTGGAAATTGTAGGTAAGAGATACCATTTCATGTAGCTGGCCAAATGACATTGTACACAGAGTGGGGGTCGCATCAGAAATGGTTCTCAATCATACAACACAAATAATGTCTTTAGGCCTGGGAACAATGGAACTCTCCTTACAAACATTGTGTGATGAGGAGATTATAGCAACTGGTTCTCCCTCACACCATGTGGTGAGTCTGGAAAGCTCGAAATGATGTCATTTTGAGGAATACCATAAAGATATGTAAAAAAGTTTACAAATAAATTGTCATTGCTGTGAAAGACAACATTGAAAGATTTAAACCCGCAAAAAATAGACTTTACCCTGTGGAAGATGTACACATTCTAGCTGCTTGGAACATTGGCACTGTTTTGAACAACAATAACAGTAGTATCGATAGATCCATTGTCTGATGGATTTAGACCAACTCATTGCATGGCATAAGTTGAATTTTTATGGCCTCAAAAGGAAATCCTGGGGATTCAGGAGGATTTGGAGTCATTAGAGATCACATAGGCTATTTTTTTGTTGCATTTTATGGCGAAATGGGTAGGCAAACCAATCACTACTCATAAGCTCTAGTAGCACTTTGGGGAATAAGGTTAGCTAGGGATTGTAATATTTCCAATATTATAATTGAGGGTGATTCACTGAACATTATCAATCTGTTAAACCAAAAATAACCCTCCCAGTTGGTCAATCAGAGACTTTATAGTTGAAGCTATTGATAGTTGCAAGAGTTTTGATAATTTTGAAATCAAACATACCTACTGGGAAGGCAATAGTGTGGGAGATGGTCTAGCAAATATTGGGGTAAATAATACATTACAAACTTGGCTAAGGGTTGACACTCTTCCTACTAAAGTAAATGATGACATCATCAAGGATTTGCATGACTCGAAGCGTAATCACTAATAGATGTAGGGCAGATGTTAAGGAGTAGTTTATTAATTGCAAGTGATGACATCATCAAATATTTGCATGACTTAGAGCATAATCATTAATAGATGTAGGGCAGATGCTAAGGAGTGGTTAATTAATTACAAAGTGAGGATTAATGATTACAATTTTCTGCACGTTTAGGAGGTCTTCAAAAGCAGAGCAAAGGATGAATCGTATAGATTTCAAATTTTTACCGTTGCGAGAAGTGGAAACATCACAAGAAAAATGGGGGCACCCGCCTTGCAATACTGAGCCCACCCATAATCCAACATGGAAAAATGATACAGTTCTCTGGAACTATTTGCAAAAGGGGGGTCTTACGAATTTTATTGAAAAAAATTCAAGGTTTTGATCAGGATCTTTCAATTAAATTCACAAATGGATGAAGGAATCACGTTGTTGAGTACAGTAATATCAAGGTTGAGAATTTCTGAGGAGCTAATTACCCAAGTCACAGGGCTCAGTCTAGATGGAACCAAATTCTTCAACAAGTGGGTGGACTAGAGAGCTGGAGGCTACGAAGTTTCTTGATTAGGGGGAGAATATGGATTTTGTGACGGATGGCAACAAAATAGCATCTGTTCCAGAGCCCTTCACTAAGATTGCAAGGATGATGGTAAGGTACATTACTCTGGAGGGGAGATTTGTCACTATCCCCCAGAAGAACTTAATTTTCCTTAATCACTTTCGTAGAAACCTTACCATAAAATTTCCTCATTATTTTCTTAATTCATCAGAGAAAATCTATACTGGAGGTTCAAAATCATACTAGGGTCTATTCCCCTTCATCAAGGGTTGATCCTTCTCATTCACCGCCACTGCTCAGCCTACCCCCGTCCCCAATCTTCCTCCCCCTTACCTCCATTCCTCCCCTTCCCTATAGGAAACTTGACATTGCTACCACCTGAAGAAAAAGGAAAGAGATGAAAGCTCAAGGTCCCTCTGCCAGCTTCTCAGGGGGTTTTAAGAAGTCATAAAGATCTGGAACTTGCAGCGAATTTACTTCACATTATTAATCCGGTGGAGGAATCTAAAGATGCGGACCTATTGGTCAGCGGTTGAAAAGATGGAAAAGGAGATTCAGGATCTAAAGAGTGCTATTGGGGATATGGATAAAATAAAGAGCAAACATGTAAGCTGCAAAATGCTGAAGAAGATGATATCACTGCTGAAATTTTCAAGAAGCTTCTCTCTCTGGATGCCAGGCCTTGGTAATGCTAAAGGGTCGTAATGATTGTATCCTCTCATATCTTAAAAGTATCTATAATTTTACCAAAGCAACATGTGTGTAGTATTTGCATCCTTAGCGGCATTACCAAGGATATTTGGGGTTCTAAGGAGAACAAAGATTTTGCAATTGCCCAGGTGGATTGAAAGATCCATCAAAGGCCACAACCATTGCATTCTTCGTCTCGCTCCAAATGATTAAGGCCAATATTGACCGAGTTGCCAAGTGATACGGAGCTCTGTTGCTATTTACTAGCAGTGAAGTTGCTGTGGTTTGGTGATTTTGGTGTTGTTTTTTTGTTTGAGATGACTAGTGGTGGTTCCCTTTTGTTTGTGTTTTGTCTCTTTTGCTCTTACTCAGATCACTGTCCATCTTGATCCTATTTTGTTTCCTATATTGTTTTATCTGCCTATTGATCCTCCTAGGTTATGATGTTTGGCATATCTAGGATTGGTTTTTCTTCTTTTGATATCTAACTTTTGAGCCTTTTTGTACACAGGTTATAGTCCCTTCAAAACTATTTACCCATAGTAAAAAAAATAAGGAGCAAGCTAGAAGTGTGAGGGATCCAATCGTATGCAATATTTTATATTATCAGATGGTTGTGAGGGAGGCTCTGCAAGCAACAATCCACCTGCTTCCCTTCTACCATGACTTGTTTGACAAATGTGGACAACATGCTTTTCCACGTGATCTGTTTGACTAAATGCTTGAGTGAAATGTGGTCTCATAGACTCAAGGAGAGAAGAGTGTGGTGATCCCTCAAATATGAATGGAAAGAATATGCATGCTATGAGTAATAAAATGGTGGAATTCTCAACTTCATCCCTTTAGAAAATTGGAAATATAGGATAAAGTTGTGTGAGTTGTCTATGGCCCTAACTCATTGAAGTTGCATGAAAATATATACAATGTTAAATGAAATAATTAGCCACATTCAAAACACAAATTTATAACATGGAGAAACTCTCCCCAGATGAAGCTAAAATATAGAATTTTTTATTCCTCTAAAACACTTTATTACAAAGTTACAAAACACATACTCTATTTGGAACCACTACTCTTATTTACCAATTACAAGAAATGAATTTTTCACTGAGCATTGCACTAAATTTTAGACTCTATGTAGTTATTGTGTGTGTACGTGATTGAATTAGTTTCCCTTGAGCTAGGATGCCCTAGTTCCAGTCACACAAATAATAACAAGATATAACTAATTTTTCCCAATACAAATGTATGGTCTGCAATTAAAAATAAACCCTCCTATGTAGTGAAGTATATAGTCCTTGACCTGTAGTAGATAGAAAATATTAGCTCCTTTTAGTAGTAGGCTTCTCTTGAATGATTTCCCCCCTCAGGAGGTTAAATAAGACATGTATATATATGATTCCCTTGCTTAAGTTTTGTCATTAATAAGTAAAATTCCCTATTGGAGCTCAAAATTATGTCTGTCCTAGATTAGGATGTACTGGGGATTTGAGGCAACATGGGACTATCTCCAAGTTGTGGGACTTGCACTTGAGACATAGCTCTAGAGAAGGCCGACTTCCTCTACCTATTTCTACTACTAAAACTACTCCCAGGAAGGGAATTGCAACTACCTAACACTACTCTGCGATTACAAGGGACTAGGGTGGCAAGGAGATGTATGAAATGGAAACCTAAAATAAGGGGAGGTGATAGAATCAGAAAGAAGGGGATGAACAGTCTTGGATGAGTGAAAAAAATGGAAAACATGCACAGGGAGGGAAAACATACGTGTCATAGTCTACAACAACACTTACTCACTTTCTTTCATGGAGCAAAATAGAAAAGAGACCTGCAAGGGACATAAAGAATGCACAACAAACCAAAAATGTAAGGGAAAGGTGTGAAAATTCAATAAATGGAAAATAGGGTAGAGAATAGCCATAAAATAAGATTTTATTGATTCCAAATAATGCACAATCGATTACAATGGTGATAAAGGAAAGTATCCACATGCCATGAACAAGATATAAGGCATGCAACTCAAAAACTCCCAAGGAAGAATGGTTTGAATAATGCTCTTAGCAAATGAAGAGGGTATATATAGTTTTGGCATGCTCGGTAGGAGAAGTTTAAAGAGTTATACATCTTCAATTCAACAAGTTTTATTTGTTCTTGTTGAAATCCATCCTTTGGAGGCTTGTTTTAACACATCTGGTGACTCCTAACATCCATATCTACTAATTTCAGTAGTCAGTACACCTAATTCATGAGAAAGATACCTACCATACATAGAGCACTAGTTGAAGAATCTTTTGAATATCTAGAGTTGTCTTCAAGAAGAACAAGTAGCAGAACCTTCATGCATGCATTTCCATCTTCTGCGCATAGGACACAATTTATCCCTCATATTTTCATACCGTCCATATTCTCTACTAGGGTGCTCAAACTTGTTCTAGCCATGGTGCAAAGAAATCTTCCCTTTGTAAGTTTCAATAATAGAAGTCCTTTGGCTCTTCCTGCGCAACATGATATACAAATAGATGTACTTAAAAGTATACCATTTTTCACTGGTGTGAATCAAATTACCCCTTCTGAGCACATTCAAGACATTACAAATGTATGCTCTATGCACCTAGTTACAAAAGATAGCTATAAGGTTGTTTTCTTCTTTACTTAAAGGAAAGTGCTTCAGTGGTACAAAAATTTTAAGACTTGCCTCTATTACCAACTGGGATGGATTTGGCATTGCACTTTGTAATCAGTTTGAGGAGAAAAATGATAATATATCCTTATTATAACAACTCACAATGATCAAGAGAGCTCCCAATGAGCTCATAACTGACTTCAACTTCAGATTTTAGAAGACATGCGATAAAATCCTAACCCTCTTAAGACCAACCCATCAAGGTTCTTTCCTTTACTTCTTAATAAATTTTAATTCTAAAATTGCAGTAATGATACTGTCCATGGGTGTTGCCCAGCTTCCTGATGCCTATTCTATAACTATTAGGGCATATAATTGTCTTATCCAAGCTGGAAAAATAACCCTTAGACTAATTATTCTTTTATTTCCTGAACTTCCTCAAGCACATCAACCTTCCATTGTTCCCATTCCCAAGAAAATTTCCCAACCCATTGCCTCTACATCATACTATCTGCAACAAAAAAAAGAGGATGAAGAAATTAAATCCTTGATTAGAAATATGTCAAATAGATTCATGTCCTTAGAAAAGCAGCAGGCACAAGACTTTAGAAATAGCTGTAATCAATGATTCAATCAAAGCCATCAGCCCTTCAAAAATCAATATCTAAATGGGGAAAACTAGTCAAATGATAGATGACATGTAAATGTGCACCTTCCATTGCACAAAATTTCTCATGCGCAACCTCTCTCAGTGTCGGGTCCAAGAAAATAACTAGTTCCAGTTCAGAACAACATGGTCTATGAGACAAAGTGGCAATTTCCTTGTAAATTTCCACATAGTCATTACAGCTGCACAAATTCCTTGTGCGTGCATAAGTCTATACGATTCAAAATTCTGTAATTTTTGATCCTTACACTAGTGCACGTGAACTAGAAAATTAAGAAGTTCTAAAAGTCATTCTAGAGACTAACCTTATGTTATTTGGGGTTGAGGAATTTTTTGTAATGTAACCAAGCCACAAATATCTCTAACAAACCATGCACGTGCGTAGGTTGTTGATAACACAAGGTACAAGAAGAGAATGTTAGAAGCCAATGTTTAACTCTCTACTTCTGTCAATCATGCTCATCCTCAAGCATCAAAGGATACCAATGCACCCAAAAGTTCTCATGCGTAATTCTCCACGCGTGAGGTCATGCACACAACATTCTAATAGAAGTGGTGCATGCTCCTCCTTTGGTAGGTCAAGCCTCTGTGCAACCCAAGGCTCATATCTCAGTTCCTGAGAAAAAAATAAAATAGAATATTGTTCCTTAAATGCACAAGTCCATGGGCCTTCCATTCAAAATTGTGGACCAGATGAAAAAGAAAAATGTGAATGTCACAATGTGGGATGCCATGGCTATCCCATTTCAATGCGAACTGTTGCATGAAACTCTGGTGCAGATCCCACATGTTATCTAATTATTCAAAGACCTAAAATACTGTCAATTTGCATCAAGAAGAGGAGAAGCAAGTAAGAAAATTTATCAAAACCCCCACCCTTTTATATGTTCTTGATAGTAAACAAACATCTTGTTCACAAATATATGATTAACTCAAGGGCTAGTACTTTTTTCATGCCTAATAATATTGTTGATGTCCTAGGACTCAAGTACAATCCTATGTCCAAAGGAGTTTTAAAAATTTATGGCTCAACTGTCTGCTACCTTAGGAGTCATCAAGGATCTTGAGTTAACCCTCCATGCATATAAAAACCTAACAATAACTCAAGATGTGTCAATCATTGATTTGTCTCCATTTTTTTCCATTTGCCTATCAAGAGATTTTACTGCCAAGGTGGGTGGCTACTTGTCTTCTGATTGGTATCATATGCTCTTAAGAATGAGATATGGTACCTTATTTAGCATACAAGTTGTGCCTATATTTTCCAGTCATGTTGAGTCTTATGACCATTCTCCTCTCCAAGCCAATTGCATAATCCATGAAGGCCAAGAATAAGATTCTGTTTCAGAAGAGAAGCATATTTCCCCTTCCATACCTGACCCATTGTTAGATGAATGGGATAAAGAGCACTATGAATTTGATCCCTATGATGCATATACTAAAACTGGTCTTGGTACATACTGTATCCTTGAAGAAGAATCCTTGCTTCCCATCACGCTCAATAAAAATGATGAAATTTCTGGACTATGGAATATGTTCTATGATGGCTCTAGAAGAAGAAGTGGCATAGACATAGGTATTGTTCTCATCTCTCCCAAGAATGATAAATTCTTCTTCATGTGTAGCTTGTAGTTTGCATGGTCCAACAACGTAGCAACATATGAAGCATTGGTGTATGACCTTCTCATTGCTAAGAAGAGGAAGATGAAGGCATTAAAGATATGGAGGGACACTGAATTGTTCATCCAACATGTCATAAACAAGTGTGTTGCAAATAATATGCTTCTTGAAGCTTATAAACATAGATTTTGGGACCTCTTGGAGAGATTTAAAACTCTCAATCTACAGGTGGTGCCAAGGAGATTGAAAAAAGAAGCAGATCAGATGCAATCCCTTAGTTCACAATTCTCACCTACTAAGAATTTTATCCAAGGCAATGCACAACACATCAAGATGGTTGTCAGGACCTTCATCCCAGACAATGAAATCAAATGGCATGTGTTTGACAGTGATGCACACATTGTGTAGTTCATCTAGAATGAGGTTGAGTTCTCTTCAAATATGCAAGTTGAATTGCATGACAACTATGGTGACCAAGTGATTCAACTAAAGAAAAACAAGTTTCATAAAGGGTTGGTTACCTTAGAGAATATATCCAGTCTTGATGATGAGTTCAAGGGTGAAGAAAAGAACATGAACACTGCGCAAGAAGACCATGAATCAGTCACTATTACACGTGGCAAAGAGTTTCTGCTTGGGAAAACATGCGCACAAGATGAAAATCAGGCCTTCATTTCACTCTGTTAGATATATGCTGACATCTTTTCTTGAGAGTATGAAGACCTTAAAGGATTCAATCCAAGTGTTTCTCAACACTCTATTAAACTTGATCCTATTATCAAACCCATTAGACAAAATCAAATACCTGATAATCCTAAAACAGAACCCCTTATGAGGAAGGATTTATTAAAACTCATCGAGGAAAAAATAAAATTTCCTATCAAGTACTCTACTTGGGTGGTGAATCTTATTCCATTACGTAAGAAGAATAGTGAAACCAAACTTTGTGCTGATTTCAAAGATTTTAACAAGGAATCTTTGAAGAACCACTATCCTTTGCCTTATATAGAGTAGATTATACAAATTGTGGCTGGTGCACAAAGGTTTTCTATGTTGGATGGGTATCCAGGATTCAATCAGATCATGGTCAAGGAAGCGAATCAATTCAAGTCAACATTTACAACCAAGTGAGGAACATATTATTATTGATTAACTAAAATTAAACTAAACTATAAGAAAGTATAATAATTGTTAATCATATATATGAGGACTAAAATGTCGTAAACTATGCTAAAATAGTATGGAATGATTTTAAATAATTATATCAAATGAAATAAAACCCTAACTATGCAAAGATGTAAAAGGAAAGGACTTAGCTTATTTTTGGAGGTTTTCGCAGGTCTAACTAGATATTATGGGAGTAGAAAATATCACTCAGGGTCCCGCAAAGGTCAGATCTTGAAGATATAAGCATGTTGTAGTGCCTAGGAAGGTACTGGGGCACCCTAGGTGCCCTAGTCTACAGAATAGGTGCCATGGTCTCTGTAAAATCTCATAATCTGATCTTGCTAGTGTCACAAGATGCTATGAAATACTTCTTATCTATCACACTAGATCTACCAAATTGCACTGGGTATATGAAATAATGCAAGATGAAGGAGTGACCTGTAAAAGACAAAGAAGTATCAAAGCCCTAAAAATAAAAGATGCAAAATGAATGGGTTAGACTGTCCTCATCTACCAAAAAAGTGGACTTACTAATCTGAGTGATACACTACATTTAGGACCCAAATGTAGTTCTAGTGTGTGTGTGTGTGTGTGTGTGTGTGCATGGCGTGCCCTAGGTGCTCTTTATGCTAGTCGCACTTTGTGAAGTAGTGATCAATAATACCTATAGAAAAATGTAATAGTATATGTGCATGGAATAGAATAGAATCCCTCCCCCTATGTTGTGTGTGTTCATGCAGATCTCCTAGCCTTGATGCATGACACTATATAGATGCAAGTGATGCAATGGATGCAACTCTAGATGGATTGATAGTAGTATGTGACACTAGGGCCCTCATTATGGTCTCATAACTTTGTCTTTATAGGGATCTCTTTCTCTAATTTCGTACTTAACCCCGACATGGAAAAATAGGAAAAAGATAAGGATGAAAAATGGCTAGAAGAGGCCATAAAAGAAGTGGGAAAGTGGAACAAGGATTGGGGCGTCCCAGGTGGGACCGGGGTGCCCCAGTACAATCCTAGTTGTGCCATTTTAGGCTAAAATGATGGTACAGTTACGAAATAGGTGGGCATGCATAGGAAAATATGCGGGAATGATGAAATAAAAGGTAAAAATAAGATGGCCAAAAGGTGGGATTAATTAGTACTTTCTTCACTTGATAACCCTCTAAATAGTATTATAAGACCGGGATAAATAATGCCTAAAGTGCATGATTTTGTGACTACATTTTCCCCCCACTTTATGTTGGTTAGTGGAATGCTCAGTAACATAAAGTAGATAGAGATGTGTACCTGATATCTATGTAGAGTATAGTAGAAGACATGCCAGCGGGATAGACTCAAGCAAAGAATGAAAAAAAATGTGGAGCGTGGATTCTAAGGATGAAAAATGCACATAAAAAGTGATGAGAGTGAACCTATGGTGGAATGCATGTGTAGTTTTTGTAGTGTGTAGTGTACCTACATGGTTAGTAAAATCAAGTGTCTATGCAGTGTGTTGTTGTTTTCATTTTCAGTCATCATCATCATCATTATTGTTGCCCCCAATTTGACTTCTTGTTTCTCATACGGATGGACCTGCAAGGAGAAAATGATCAAGTAGTCAAATATATATGTATATAAAAATGTTGTGTAAAATACACATGTGTATAGAAATGTGTAAAGTGTGCAAATGTAAAATACATGAAAAGAAAAGTGTAAATGGAACATGTGCACCTAATCCATGTAGAGAAAAGGGTGTAGAAAGATATCATGTACTGTTGCGAGTTTTTTGGGTGATCTCACACCACCCTGGATAAAGAAGTATGGGGAGGAAATGTTGTGTGTCCTCCAACCTTCAACCACTTATGCTAAAATGTGTGAAGAGATATTTGTAGTGTCCTAGTTTTTTGGGTGATCTGATGCCACTGGATAAAGTATTGTAGAGAGGCACACCCACTGTAACCTCCAATCTTGTAACTGCTTCACAGAAATGCCAAAGGACACCATGTTCTATAGAGGTCATTGTGTATGGAGTTCATAGACTAGTATGAACTCACTCATTGTATGTAAACCCACAATGCCATGGGCGGAAAGTTCATGTACTGAACCGGTGTAAATACTTTGTGTTAGTATGTAAAACCAACAATGATTCCCCCCTCTTTAGGGGCACATACGATGTCGCTAAAAGGATCATACGGCCCTAAAAGAGTACCTACCGTACTCTGACCTATAGAAATATACCCTACAGGGTGAAAGGGAAATTTCCTGGTAGAAACTAAGGTACACACAAAAGGGGGTAGCTAGCCAAAACAAGTGTTAATTTTAAAACACATAAATGCAATAAGACTAGTATAAATTACGCAAAAAATGTAGTAACTACCAAAAAAAGTATTGTAAACATGCAAGAAAACAAGTAGACCATAAAAAGAGGGCTAAAAACATGGGACATTACTCACAATGTTCGTAAGAAATGCAAGGTTTCCATGGCTACAAACAAAAAACAAGTGTGCATACAAGCAAAGGGAAAAGCCAACATACAATGGAAAACAATGAAAAACAAGTATAAAAAAATAAATAAGGAGTCATGGAAAAATGTAATCCTACAAAACAAGTGTTACACATGGAATACCCATTATCATGTTAGAGAGATAATCAATATGTCAAAACATGTATGAGCTAGTAATATAAGATGTTAAGTATAAAATGAAACAATAGCACCTGAGATAAGACAAAATTGGATGCCCCCAGCAACCAGTATAGGAAGGGTAGAAGGCAAGCATCCATGTTGTGTGTAAAATTCATGTATATGTGATCACACTAATCAAAGGCATGAACATGCATGTGTGTAGGATATGCCATATAAGAAATAAATCTAACATGTGCAATAAAGTGACCATACAAAACACTAGCAATCAAAAGTAAATGCCCCCAAGACAATGTAGTGTTCTTTGGATGGATGGAATGTAATGCAAGATGGAATGGTAGGAGCAATGTGCCCCCCAAGTAAATTGAAGTGTATGCAATGAGGTTCATTTTATTTTCCAACTCAGTAATCAAGAATGAACTGTAAACGAGAGTGTGTAAATGTAATGGTGATGAGATGCGACATGTGGGGAGATGTGCATGAACCCTATATCCAAAGCGTATATCACAAATTTTTAGATGGGTGGGTGATGATTTATCCCTAAGCGTATATCACAATAAGATATAAGAATGGGTGATTATTTAGCACTAAGGATATATCACTATGAGATGAGAGGATGATTGATGATGTAGCCCTAAGTGTATATCACTACTGGGATGGAAGTATTAGTGATGATTTATCCCTAAGCATATATCACAATAAGATAGAAGAATGGGTGATTATTTAGCACTAAGGATATATCAGTATGAGATGAGAGGATGAGTGATGATGTAGCCCTAAGTGTATATCACTATGGGATGGAAGTATTAGTGATGATTTATCCATAAGCATATATCACTATAAGGTAAAACGATAATGGAGTGGTGATGTAACCTAAGGTGTGTACCACTCCAAGATGATAGTATAGGTGACAATTTAACCTATGGTGTATGTCACTAAATCTAGAAACATTGCATAAGGAAATGTCACATAGTGAGTGTAAGTTCCATTTGATTGGTAAACCCTTGGCAGTCGAGTATAGACCGAGGAACTAAAGTGTGTCATAGGTTGGTGAGCGCAACACGTAAAATAATGTAGTATAGACGACTAAGTGATGAATATGGTATGTAGAGGATATGTAATATGGAATGTGTAAAATGCAATGTTATATGTGTAGGTAGTCGAATGATGTAAGGTGTAACGATGAAATGTAAAGCTAGACTCATATGTAATTTAATTTAACATTGTATGTAGTATGTGTGTGGAAATGCATAATAGGACGATGTAGAGGTTATGCGTGGATAGCCTAATGATGTATGTACTATGTAGGGAAAGGACTAGTATTATGTAGAATGTAGGGATCAAATGTAAAACTAGACTCATAGGTAATGATGAATAGTATAATATAGGAAATGTATGATATGAAAATGTGCAGTGTATAATGTGAGGAAGCATGTAGATATTTGAATGAATGTAATGCATAGGTGAGGACTATTATAATGTATAGTAAATGTAGAATGAATGGTGTATGACATGCAATGTAGGGGGAAATACAATGTGTAATTCCTAAGATGTAGTATGTGGTGTTCAATGTAATGGTAATCCCTCAACAGTCAAGTGTGAACCAAAACACAAGAGTGCGTCATCGGGTAATGATGTTTCTATGATGCGCGATATGATATGCTTATAGGAAAAATGTGTGATGAATGATGATGTGAGGATGTTAGGATGGGGGGTGTGCAATTGTTGTGTTTCCCCCAAATGTATGTGACATAGGTAGCTAGGAGACGCCATCAAGTAAATCATCATTTTCATGGTCAAAACCCACTGAGCCACATCGGAAACCAAGTAAGCTAGAGAATGGGGAGGGTCATATAGGGACCAATTATGACGGAGTGTATAGAAATTCATCGTGTATTCCCCATCCATAAAAGTGATCGGTGGAAAACCATTAGCATGCCAACATGAAATATTAGGAACATAGGTGGGAGAGGAATCATTAAGAATGGAAACAGTACTAACGGGCATGGGGAATGAGAGTGAAGAGTGGAGGAGATCTATTGTACCACCGATATAATCAAGCCAATACTATCCTAGTGTAAGTGGAGAATCACGATGGGTGCGCACAACAAATATTGTCAATTAAAAAAACCCCTAAGCCATAAGCGGTTGTGATATGGAAATACCCATGATAAATATTAGGTGAATGAAGGGGCGGTAGGATGTCATTGAGAGTCACAACGAACCTAGGCAATAAGTCACCTGTACATTTAGTATCTAAACTAGTGAGTGTTGTCACGGATTATGCACCCATTGATTCTTTGAGTGATCTTATGCAACGTTGGAACATCCCCAAGGTGTGGGACCTTTTCACCTTGGGATGAACCTCCGAGAAGGCCGACTTTCTTTGAGACTTGGAGCACTTGATTTAAGATCAATATGCAAGGCTTAACATTTGAAAATAACTCTAATCTACTCAACTTATGGGCTTAAAGTCAGAGATAAACAAAAGAAAAATAAGGTGATGCACCAAGTATATTGAACAGATAGACCCACTTAAATGCACAATCAACTCCTCACAACAATATATGATAAGCACATGTCTTGCAATCTTCCTCCATCCATGCCTATAAATAATAATGACAACTTTGTAACAGAAAGGAAATAACTTTTCCACAATTGATATTCAAAGTAACTATATCACTTTTCAAATAGATTGAAATAAGATAACTGGGATAAAGGCAGATTAACCAATCACATCAAGAAATTAAACATTCACAAGTTATAAATTGATCAATGACTAACATAATAAACTAGACTTTCCATGGAAAAATATTGTTCTAAATATAATTGAAAGGCTCAAAGTATATGAAGCACTCTTCCAATCTTGAAAAGTAACTTTTCAAATGATCTAAAAGGTCTACATAAACTTAATGCATTTAACTATTTATAAGTTCCAGTAGTTGAGCCATTACAACTCAACCTTAATTAACAAGTTACTAAAAATGGGTAAGTGCGCAAAGTTAGGGGGCCAAAAAGTGGACAAAAACCTGAAAAAAAGAAAAACATGTACGCATTCTATTATAACACGATCACGTTTTAAATTCTTAGGTTTGGGATTTACCAAAGCATAACGTGTACACATTATGTCTGTTATAAAAGGGATGAAAGGGACATTGGGGGGCCATAATATATAAACAAAGCATAACATGTACGCGTTATGCTTTTTACCTTTTCCAGCACATGCCTTAAGGCATGGGATTCAGTTTGGATCCCCAACCCTAAGGCATGGACCTGCACAAACACAACAAACAATGTGTTTTTGTAAGAAAATGTAAAAATTCCACTTCATCTATGATAAATCAAAATAAAAAAATCAATAAATTTTAAAAAAATTATACCACGACGTAGAGCATATTTTCTTCTTTCTAAAAATATAATTTTTCAATTTTTTTGACTAATATAAATTTTCCATATAATTTATTTTCTAACTATGCCTTTTTATAGCTATTTTTTGAAGTTTAAATATCTCTATCTTCCATCATGTATCTTTTGTTTGGGTCATCAAAATTGAAAAACAATTATACTAGCAAAAACTAGGCATAATTCTATACATATTCAAAAGAAAAATCTAATTTTTGATTTTTTTGAGGTAGTTACGGGGGCGGGGCACGGTTGGAGCTCCATTATTTTTCAAAACATAAAATTTATGTACTAGAAAAATCATGAATAAAAAAATACTTGTTAAAAAAAATCTAAAAAAAACTCTAACTCAAACTAGATGCTCCTAGCTATCTTTCTACCAAAGAGTTTTCAAAAATACTCAATGGTTCTCAAAAAATGGTGGGGCACGAAATTCACTCTATTATGTTTTTTAACAAAAATAGGAGCACCTATTGGTATTTTAGTTGTTTGACCCACGTAAACTTATCCATTTTCAATAAAATTTAGTATCTTAGAAACTAGACTCAAAATGCTATGATTCATATTACTATAACATATTCCAATTTTGAGTGTAACTATTTTGAAAAACTCATACAAGTTGAATTTTTTTATTTTTCAGAAAAATGCATCCACTTAAGACCCTCTTCTAGCCCCCCAACATTGTGCACTTACCCAAATAGAATAAAATAAGTTCAAGGGAACATGCTCCCATAAAAATCGTAAATTTGTTGCAAAGGTTTTAATAAGTCAACCCTGCAACTTTAACTGATTCAGAGCTTGGAACCATCCCAATCATGGCCACCTCGCTAAGCTTGGACCTACAAAATTTCTCTCTTATTTGGTTTAGAATATGTTCGGTCAAAGTTCGGTCAACGGGAAAGTCAATTATGGTCAACTGGTCAATATTTGGACCAAATCGCACTGGGACACGTGGCTTGCCAACACTCGTTGAATTCACTCAATTTTCCTATTGGGAGACGACAAGTGGACTACAGGATTATTTTCTATTCCACATTGTATGGGTAGAAATAATATTATTTTGGTAAGGCCACTTTTCAAATGCCACATGTATATAAAAATGTGTATACATTAGTATTAAACTCCACTAAACCGCCAAATGTCCACGTGGAGGAGGGATGAAGCGGTGGTATGGGGGCATTAGACCCATGCGTAGCAGCTACCACGTGGAAGAAGGAGGATTGAAGTCGGTTGTTGGGGGGTGGTTTCTGAAACCCAACGTGGTCTTTAACCACTATGTTTATCGTGGCAATGCGCGTGGAGGCTTAATAAAGCCTAAAGCTATTAACAAATGCACCTTTTTTTGGGGTGTTTAACCCATTTATAAAAATGCAGCCGCTCAATGGGGATTTTTAACCAAATGCTAGGCGCTTCCTATGGGATTTAATCCCATTAAATAATCAAATGCCAACGTACATGGGATTTTATCCTATTATTAAACATGCAATCTGATTTAAATCCCAATCACATGCTACGGGATGAGGCTAAGGTTAAAAATAGCCTTAGGAATATATTTAATCCCAATTTATATGTACGGGTTGAGGCTAATATTAGCCTAACGATTATATGCATTGCATATTTTTTGGGCCCTAAAAATGTATAAATAGGGACCCATTTCATTATAAAAAGACACATCCCGTGCAACAATACAAACAAATTTGGAGAGAAGCTCATTCCTAGAGCGCTGGAGGCGAAGTCCGAGCCAAGCGGAGAATGAGAAATTGTTGTTGTGTGAAGACCTAAATTATTTTAGGCATTATTATTTTGATTATTATTGACCTATTATTTCGTTAGGCAATAATAAATTAAATATTTGTGGCTAGGAGTTATTCAAACTACCTAGTCAGCCCATAGCGCCACACCAAGTACTTGCAAATCCTAGATTGTCGACCGGAGTGCTAGCTTCGCATTGTTTGCGTCAGGAAGGCTGATCACAGCTAAAGGAGATTGTACGCCAGGATGGTGGAAGTCAGGTGCTATTTTTCACCCTTGTCGTCTGAAAAACTGGTGTACTGGTAGGCAAGTAAAATTCCATTAGGTTTTCTTGTGAAAGTACTATTGTAACTTACAAGTTTTGACTAGTGGAACGGTTCGATCACGAACCCGGAGACGTAGGCGATTGCCGAACTCCATAATCAATCTGTGTGCAATTTTCATTATTGTCTTGTATTATTTTAAATTGATCACTTAAAAGGAGTAAATTATCGGCAAATAATCAAAGCCTATAAGGGTCCGAGATCAGGTCGTACTAATCTGATTTTTTTTTCGGATCAGACTGGAAGTGGAAATGGAAGGAAATGAAAGCTGCTGAGACAATAGAGTGGAAACTTGAGACCCAATCATTTCCCCTACTGAGAGGATAGGAAGGGATGAAAATACCTGGGCCATGGATGGGGATGGAAAAGAAGAGATGAGTGGAGGAGCAGTGGATAATGATGGGGAAAGTGGAGTTGAAGATAGTGACAATGGTAGTGAAGGAGGGGGTGGAAAATCTTGTGACACAACTAGACAATCACTAACTTCAACAAATTATGATACTTGTGTTGTAGAGGAAACAACCTTGGCAATAAGAACTTTTGAAAGAGAGGAAATCCCAACAAAAAATGAGATCTTCCTTTGAGTTATATTGGCCTTTTGGGTAGAACCCTTAACTTTCGTGGGTGTAAGGAGACTCAGTGTTGATTGGGCTTCTATTTTATAGATTGATTTAACCCTTTGGGTGAAATTCCTAAGTTAACCAACCAATCATATATCCTTTGTAGAATGGGCCCTACCCTTTCCTTAGTATTGCAATGTTCTTCTTGGTACTAATCAATCCATGACAAAGGTTGATTAACAATATTATTGTTTTTGTAAATTGGATTCAATACTTCATCATCATCCTCCATTCCTTTTGGAATATCTACAATACTGGATTTTTTAATTTCATCCAATTTCAACCTCTCATATTCTCATTGTCTGATAATAATCTCATCCCGACAGTGAATCCAAATATCCTCCAACTGACAAGTGTGAGAATTGGCCAATCATGTTTCACTAAACTTACCCTAGTAATCAAAGTTAGTTCTAGGATGGAAAGTTTGCAAGGTTATTTTAGACATTTCTCCATCCACATTCTTTTCCTTGTAAATATTGGCATAGGTAAACCTTCCTATTGAAATAAGAAACTAGAATCCCACCTTATGTCATTTATTTTGAATTTTATGGTAATCCAAAAATTCTCGAACCAATTCTAGCAAGATCCATTTATCAGTAAGACATCATGGCAATTTTCTAGGAGCACCTTAAAAACCTAGAATCCTAATGTATGTGAATGTCGGTAATTGAAGATAGATGGCTCCCCATTCTCTTACCTCTTTAAAAGCTTCATCATAAATTCTTTGGTTATAATTTTTTTTATCAAATTGACAAAGGAGGACAACAAAAAAGGCATCATTGACCCTACGTAAATGTTTGTTTCCTTCTTCCATTGTAATTTTAGGATAAAATTGATAAATTTGTGACATACTTCTAACACCTTTTGTATTCAAAACATTGAATTCTCCCATGGAAACTGTAGCACAAACGAGGAAGGAAGTCATGAAGAAGTTTTTAGAAGTCAATACATTACTCAACTGAAAACAAATAGAATTGATGATATATTACCCCCATCGTATGAAATCATTATTTTTTATAGTAGCAATATAAAGGAACATCTATTCTTGAAACTCCCTCACCAAAGAGAGACCCGAAACTATACTCAATAATACATTAAGATCATTTACTTTCTGGATGAAGTCTAAGCAGAACTATGTTTTAGGAAGCTAGATGACATTCTTGTCCAAGTAACTCTTCATCATGACATTTTTACATGCATAATTTTTTAACATGTCCACTGTATCAATCTCCCTCGCAAATTTGGCTAGAAACCTTTTCAACTTATTCACTACTTTCTTCAGCTGACTTATGAAATTATGACATGAGACTAACCTGTAAATTGAATTGATATTGAAATTTTTAGTCACTTCATCATCCATCTTCACCAAAAATTTGAAATTTGATTTAATTTTGTCAACTAGAAGAGCATAAATATTCTCATTTAAAAACTTGCAATTGATATTATCAAATTCTTCTGAAATATCATTTAGATCATCTATTATTTCCACATGTTTATCATCCAATTTCTTTATCAAGTCATGTAACACCTGGGATCTAAATTCCATAGCTTTTTGAAAATCAAACAATTTAGAAGTATCATCAATTACCCCTTCTTGGAGGAGTAAATCTGGGTTCAAATATCTAATCTCTCCCCATGTATTCAAATTCAGATTCAAATTATTATTATCCTCAGAGAGGACTTCATCTATCCTGCGAATAGAAGTTCTTTCAATTTACATATCATCATACAATTCTACAGATGTTTTGATCAAAGGATTAACTTCCTGAAGCATGCATTCTATCCATCCATCTAATGATATTCCATTCTAACCTATCTTCTCAAAACCATGATATCAAATATCATCTAAAACAGAAGAAAATGTCAAAGCAGGTATAGTTGAAGGATCAGTCGTTGGAGTGGGTTGTGTTAATCTCCTTAAAAGAGAATTAAGTTGTTCAACCTTTGACTTAAATTCATCTTTGGAAGCTTTATCTTTGTCATACTTCTCCAACAAATTTCCAAGGGCCACTTGAACATCTTGTTTTGCACCTTCATGTTTTCCTTTCCTAGTGAAAACCTAGAGATCTAATAATATGATTCCTTAATGGTTTCTTTAGTTTTCCTTTCAAAAGGAGAAACTACCTCCATGAACCTTCCTCCTAACTATTTTATTGATAAATTAGAGACAATCCTTGGTTGTTTGGAATGTCTCTTCATATTAGATTCCAACACACTCAGATATATCACATCTATAAGAGGGAGCTTTTTCTTCAACTTTAGGGTTTGGGGATATAGCCATTCAGGTATAATAGACAACGATGAAAGTTACATGGTTGGTTCGGCACTTGGAGCACTGGATAAAAAAATCTCACTTGTAATATCAATTAACAATGAAATTGAGGTGGTTATGATAGATGGGGTGGATGTGAGAATAGCCTCGAGAGTGGATGTAACAATAATGGAAGTTGAAATGGAAGGAAATGAAAGTTGTTGAGACAATGGAGTGGAAACTAGAGACAAAATCATTTCCCCCACTGAGAGGATAGGAAGGGATGAAAACACTTGGGCCATGGATGGGGATGGAAAATTAGAGATGAGTGGAGGAGTAGTGGATAATGATGGGGAAAGTGGAGCTTAAGATAGTGACAATGGTAGTAAAGGAGGGGGTGGAAAATATTGTGACACAACTGGAGAATCACTAACTTCAACAACTTCTAATACTTGTGTTGTAGAGGATACAACCTTGGCAAGAGGAAATTTTGAAAGAAAGGAAATCCCAACAACAAATGAGATCTTCCTTTGAGTTATATTGGACTTTTGGGTAGACCTCTTACCTTTCGAGGGTGTAGAGAGACTCAGTGTTGATTGGGATTCTATTCTTATAGATTGATCTAACCCTTTGGGTGAAATTCCCAAGGTAGCCAACCAATCACATGTCCTTTATAGAATGGTCCCATTCATTTCCTTAGTATTACAACGATCTTCTTGGTACCAATAAATCCATGAAAAAGGTCGATTATCAATATTATTTTTCATGTAAATTAGATCCAATACTTCATCATCATCCTCCATTCCTTCCAGAATATCTGCAATACCAAATGGTTTAACTTCATCCAAGTTAAACCTCTCATATTCTCATTGTCTGATAATAATCTCATCCTAACAGTGAATCCAAATATCCTCCAGCTGAAGAGCATGAGAATTGGCCAATCCTGTTTCACTAAACTTACCCTAATAATCAAAGTTAGTTCTAGGATGGAAAGTTCACAAGGTTACTTCAGAAATTTCTCCATCCACATTATTTTCCTTGTAAATATTGGCACATGTAAACCTTCATATTGAAATAGGAAATGGGAATCCCGCTTTATTTCATTTATTTTGAATTTTATGGTAATCAAAAAATTCTCAAACCAATTATAGCAAGATCCATTTATCAGTAAGACATCGTGGCAATTTTCCAGGAGCACCTAGAAAACCTGGAATCCTGATGTATGTGAATGTCAAGAATTGAAGATATATGGCTCCCCAATCTCTTACCTCTTTAAAATCTTCATAAAAAATTCTTCGGTTATAAATTTTTTATCAAAATGACCAAGGAGGACAACAAAAAAGGCATCATTGACCCTATAGAAATGTTTGTTTCCTTCTTCCATTGTAATTTGAGGATAAAATTGATAAATATATGACATACTTCTAACACATTTTGTATTCAAAACATTTAATTCTCCCATGGAAACTACACCACAAACAAGGAATGAAGTCATGAAGAAGTTTTTAGAAGTCAAGACATTACTCAACTGAAAACAAATTGAATTTCTGATATGTTACCCCCATCACATGAACTTATTATTATTTTTTATAGTAGAAATATAAAGATAAATCTATTCCTAAAACTCCCTCGCCAAAGCGATATCCAAAACTCTACTCAATAATGCAATAAGATCATTTACTTCATGGATGAAGTCTAAGCAGAACTATGTTTTAAGAAGCTCGATGAAATTCTTGGCCAAGTAACTCTTCATCATGACCTTTGTACATAGTTTAGTGTCTTTATATGAATGTTCAATTGCGTCTTCTGGTGAATTTTTTGCATATCCTTCAACATCTGGAAGTTTAAATAACTCTTCGAATAAATCAGCATCCATCCTGATCATGACCTTGTCATCATCGTCCTTTACCAATTTAGAAATGTTATCAAAATCAGATCCTGTGGCCAAGACAAAACTAAGGGAAATGGATGGATGAAGTAAAACACATAGCGAGAGAAAGTTCACAGTCGAATATAGCCTTCATCCAAGGTTTCTTATTAGGGGCCTTTAATCTTTCTCAGATGTCTTGCATATCCACTTGTCCAAGATCAGTATCTCCAATATTCCCAAATTCAAAGATAGGCATGAGTGAGGAGAAACTCCTAAGAATTTGTACTTCATTTTTCCGTTGCCCTTTGATGAGGAAGTTGACATGAATTCAGAATTCAGAGTCTGATTTATCTTTGAAAACTTTATAAGAAACCTAAGTTCTTAAACACCAAACTCCAAAATTCTGAAAATAGCAACTCTGAAGTAAAAACCTCTAATGCTCTGAAAGTAAAAACTCTAAAAGCACTACTAACTATGACCTCCAAAATTCCAACCTCCGAAACTTTGAAGACCTCACAGTTCCAAAACCCCAAAAAGTGAACCTCTAAAACTCTGAAATGCGAACCTCCGAAACTCTAAAAGTAATGTTAAATCTGAAATCACTGAAAGGAACAATTTCTAGAGAGTGGAAGTTAAATATTCTTAAGATTTGAAATGAAATCGTTACATAATCTTTGGATTTGATGAGACTAGATGCATGCATGAATTGAAGCTTGCGGTTTTAGGAAAAGAATTAGATGACATGGTTAAAGAAAAATAGTGGATTATAGGAGCTTTCATTCTAAACAAGAAAAGAAGAACAGATTAAAAAAGGAACAAAAAAAATCCCTGATAAATAATAAAACAAAATAAGAAATAACCCAAGAAAAACCTTGAAAGCAATACATTGAAAGTATAAAATTATGTTGTAAAATTAGGGTGTCAGAGCAAAAAACCAAGTGAAAATGACAGGTAAAATTTAGAGTTTATATAGGGAACCCTGGAATTACTGCTCAGAATTTGACATGTGTGGGGGTAGTTAGAAATTAAATATTGGTGGAAGCTCTGAAATTACAAACCCCTAAACTATGAAAATCTGACTTCCAAAACTCTTAAGACCTTGTTGTTCCAAAAATCTAACCTCCAAAGCTCCGAAAGGCGAACCTATGAAACTTTGAGAGGCCGAAGTTTTGAAATTTCAAAACTTTGATGTGTTAGAATTTGGAACTTAGGGAATGAAAATATACATGAAGGTAACACGAGACTCTAAAGTTCTGAAATTTTGGAACTTCAGAGTTTCAAAGTTCGGAGACCAGTAGCAAAATATAACAAAAATTCCAAGGAGAACTCTGTAACCCAAAAGTCTGAAGTTCTGAAATTTTTGAACTTCAAGTTTTCAGAGTTTAAGACTAAAAAAAATTCATTTTTCAATTGACAAAAAAATCTAAAATAAGAAGACCTCTGAAGTCCAAAACTTAAGACTTCAGAGCTTAGAAAAAATTGAATATTTGAAAACACCTTCATGCAAGAAAACTCTTCCAAAGGTTCAAGGAATTTGACAATTTTTTGAAAGCACCTTCATGTAGAGGTATTTTTTAAAGGTTAACAGTGAGATCGATAGGATTATGTTCCGAAAATGACATATTCATATATAATGTGCATGTAAAGGAAGGTCATGGAGAAACCTCTGGTGGAGAAGATGATGAAATGGCATCAACACTGTGAACAGATCCCTTATATTAGACCATAGTATTAATGGATGGAGGGTTTTTGATCCGGTATTCAATTGGGTCATCAGCTACAAAGGTTTCTTCAAAATAATAATTTTCTGTGTCGAGAGGAGTAAAATCAAGTTTTCGTAATGATTCATATGTGTGTTATATTACATCAACCTCGTCATCATAATATTCAAAAGTATGAGTGTGTGCATCATTGGTTTGGGTGGCACTATCTAGGACATTGATAGGTGATGCTAAAGTGAGAAGGGTAGAAGAAGTAGTGGACGACATAGATGGATTGCTAGCAGGGACAAATACCATAGGTGAAATGAAAACTGAAGTGTGAGTAGATATATTAGGAGAAGTAATAACAGGAGTGGTGGAGGAGGATGCATTAGATTGAACAACATCATATTTATCAAGACTAGCATACGAAATAAGTTGTGGAGGTGGAATGGGGATAGAGGTAACATGATCAATGTGGCAGTATTTGAATGATTCCATATCAATGGTAAGAGTGTGTTCATAGATGTCGTGGAGGAATTTGACACATTGATGTACACTAGATGGAACAACTTAGATTGCATGAATCCAAGGCCTACCTAAAAGGACATTGAATTGAAAATAAGGATCAAGGACATAGAATTCAGTGAAAATAGTTTTAGGTCCAACCTGAATATGTAAGGAGATAGTTCCTAAGCTTGTGCAAGTGGAATATTCATAACCATGAATGGGGGTGTATTTCTAAGAGATGATACTGTCATTTATACCTAATTTCCATAAGATAGAGTGGGCACAAAGGTTAACTACAAATCCATTATCAATAAGAACACACTTGATACAAGTAGTGCTAATAATGGCCGTGATGAGAAATGGAGCACATGGGTTAATTTTTGAAAACAAGGATATATCCTCATCAATAAAAAAGATAGAACATGCTAAATTATAGAGAGAATGAATGAGATGTGCGAAAGCATTAGTAGAATGATTGCACTCAACTTGAATAGCACAGAGGTAAACATCTAGCATGATTTGACAGTCTGACACATTTCGTAGTAAGTCATAGAGAGAATCTTAGCTAGTGTATTTTTGAGTTGGTCAATAATGTCATAGCCCTTGGATCCAACTAATGGGGCTACGGGCATAATGGGTAGTGGAACAGAAATGGGTAGAGTGGTCGATGGATTGAGACGAGTAGTAACTACATTGATAGATGAATCGGGATGAGGAGTGATAAATTTGGGCCGGTGTTGAGTGCGTACACGTAAAAAATCAGAGGTGGTGGTAACTATATTGGTGACCTTAGTACGTGTATAGGTAGGACACAAAGATTCAACCATAACTTAATAAGGAGATGACATGGTACAAATGATGTGTTAAAATGTGGGGTTCACCAAAATGATTAATTAAAACTAAACTAAACCATACAAAATTATAATAATATTTAATCACATATAGGAGGACTAAAATTATTTAAACAATGCTTAAACAACATGTAATGATTTTAAATAATTATATCAAATTAAATAAAACCATCACTATGATAATATGTAAAAGAAAAGGACTTAGCTAAATGTTGGAGGCTGTCACAAGTTTTCATAGGTCTAACTATAAATTATGGGAGTAGAATTGATCTCTCAAGGGTCCCGCAGAGGTCAAATCTGGAAGATATAAGCAAACTACAGTGCCTAGGAAGGTACTAAGGCACCCTAGGGTGCCCTAGTTTATATAATAGGTTCCCTAGTCCCTGTAAAATAATTCAATCTGATCTTCACAGTGTCGCAAGATGCTCTGAAATACTTTCTGTCTATCACACTAGATATGCCAAACTATGTTGGGTATCTGAAATAATGCAAGATTAAGGAGTGACCTACAAAAGACAAAGAAGTATCAAAACCCTAAAAAAAAGATGCAAAATGAATCAGTCAGAATGATCCAGATTCCATAATAGTGGGCTTACTAATTTGAGCACTGCACTATATTTCATACCCAAATGTAGTTTTGGTGTGTGTGTGTGTGTGTGTACATGTCAAGCCATAGGTATTCTTTGTGCCAGTCGCACTTTGTGAAGTAGCGAGAAATAATAACTATAGAAAAATGTAATAGTATGTGTGCATGGAATAGAATAGAATCCCTCCCACTATGTTGTGTGTGTTAATGCAAATATCTTATCCTTGATGCATGACACTATGTGAATGCAAATCTAGATAGAGTGATAGTAGTATGTGACGTTAGGGCCCTCATTATGGTCTCATAACTTTGTATTTATAGGGTTCTCTTGCTCTAATTTTGTAATTAAACCCGATATGGCTGACTAGTAAAAAGATAAGGATGAAAAATGGCTAGAAGAGGCCAAAAAAGAAGCGGGAAAGTGGAACAAGGATTGGGGCATCCTAGGTGGGACCGGGGCACCCCAGTATAAGCCTGGTTGCGCCGGTTTAGGCTAAAATGATGGTACATTTACGAAATAGGTTTGCATGCATAGGAAAATATGTAGGAATGATGAAATAAAAGGTAAAAATAATATGGCCAAAAGGTGGGATTAATTAGTACTTTCTTCACCTAAGAACTCTCTAAATAGTAGTTTAAGATCGAGCTAAATAATGCCTAAAGTGCATGATTTTTTGACTACATTTTTCCCCCACTTTATGTTGGTGAGTGGAATGCTCGGTAACATAAAGTAAATAGATATGCGTACCTAATATCCATGTGGAGTGTAGTAGAATATGTGCCAGTGGACTAGACCCAAGCATGGATTCTAAGGATGAAAAATGGGAATAAAAAGAGATGAAATTGAACATAGAGTGGAATGCATGTGTAGTTGCTGCGGTGTGTAGAGTACATGCATGGTTAGCAAAGGAAATTTTCATCGGGGTGTGTTGTCATTATCATTTTTGTCATCATCATTGCCCCCTATTTGATTGCTTGTTTCTCGTACGTTCAGACTTGTAAGGAGAAAATGATCAAGTAGTCAAATATATATGTATGTAAAAATGTTGTGTAAAATTCGCATGTGTATAGAAATGTGTAAAGTATGTAATTTTAAATTATGAAAAAATAAAAGTGTAAATGGAACATGTGCACCTGATCCATGTCAAGAAAAGGGTGTAGAAGGATATCATTTACTATTGTGGTTTTTTTGGGTGATCTCATGCCATCCTGGCTAAAGAAGTATACATAGGAAATGCTTTATCTCCTCCAACCTCTTAACTGACTCCTATTGAAGTGTGTGAAGAGATCTCTGCTCTACAAAAATTTAACATGCTTGGTTTTTTAGACAAATGTGGATGCCCCCATGGTGTTCTATAGAGGTGAAAGTGCACTCTAAGTGTAAATGAGTGAGCTAGTAATATGATATGCTAAGTAAAAGAGGACAAAATGAAATGATATTACCTAGATAAGACAAATGTGGATGCCCCCAATGCAATAACTAAAAAAAAAGTAGTGCTAACACATATAGACCAGTATATGGAAAAACAAAAAATAAGGGTAGAAGGCCAACATCCATGTCACATGTAAAAAACAAGTGTCATGCTAAGTACAAAATGAAATGATATTACCTAGATAAGATGAATGTGGATGCCCCCAACTAGTATAGGAAGGGTAGAAGGCCAACTGTCACATGTAAAATTCATGTATCTGCGATCACACTAAACAAAAGTGTGAATGTGTGTATGATATGACATATAAGAAATAAATCTAACATGTGTAGTAAATTGAACATACAAAACACTAGCAAGCAAAAGTAAATGCCCCAAGACAATGCAGTGTTTTGTGGATGGATGGAATGGAATGAAATATGGAATGGTAAGAGCAACATGCCCCCCGATTGGATGGAAGTGTATGCAACGAGGTTATTTTTTATTTCCCACTAAGCAGTCAAGAATGAACCATAAATGAGAGTGCATCATTGGGAAATAGTCAAGGAGTGTTGATTGTGTTTAGCATGATGCAATGAGTGTGTAAATGTAGTGGTGATGAGATAAAACATGTGGGGAGATGTCCATGAACCCTATAGTCAAAGTGTATATCACTACTTATTAGATGGGTGGGTGATGATTTAGCCCTAAGATTATATCATGATAATATGGAAGAATGGGTGATTATTTAGCACTAAGCGTATATCACTATGAGACAAGAGGATGGGTTATGATGTAGCCCTAAGCATATATCACTATGGGATGGAAGGATGAGTGATGATTTATCCCTAAGCATATGCAACTATAAGGTGAAAGGATAAGGGATCGGTGATGTAACCTAAGGTATGTACCACTACAAGATGATAGTATAGATGACAGTTTAACCTATGATGTATGTCACTAATGTTGGAAACATTGTATAAGGAAATTTTTCATGGTGAGTGTAAGGTCCATTTGATTGGTAAACCCTAGGTAGTTGAGTATGGACCGAGGAACTAAAGTGCATCATAGGGTGGTGAGCGCAGCGCATAAAACAATGTATTATAGATGACCAAGAGATGAATATGATATGTAGAGGATATGTAATATGGAATGTGTAAAATGCAATGTAACAGGTGTAGGTATCCGAATAATATAAGGTGTAATGATTAAATGTAAAGATGGACTCATATGTAATGTAATCTAAGGTTATATGTAGTATGTATGTGGAAATGCATAATACGACGATGTAGAGGTTATGTGTGGATAGCCTAATGTTGTATTTATTGTGTAGGGAAAGGCCTAGTATAATATAGAATGCAGGGATGAAATGTAAAACTAGACTCATAGGTAATGATGACTAGTATAATATAATAAATGTATTATATGAAAACACACAGTGTATAATGTGACGAAGCGTGTGGATATTTGAATGAATGTAATGCATAGGTGAAGACTAGTATAATGTGTAGTAAATGTAGAATAAATGGTGTATGACGCACAATTTAGGGGGAAATGAAACATATAATGGCTAAGGTGTAGTGTGTGAGGTTTAGTGTAATGGTAATCCCTCAATAGTCAAGTGTGAACCAAAGAACAAGAGTGCGTCATCAGGTAATAGCATTTCTATGATACGCGATATGATATTCCTATAAGAAATAACTATGAAAAATGATTATGTGCGGATTTTAGGATGGGGGTGTGTGATTTTTGTGTTTCCCTTGACTGTATGTGACACAGGTAGTTAGGATAAACCTTCAAAAATATCATCTTTGTTATGTTCAAAATCCATTGGAGCCACATCAGAAACTAGGTAAGCTAGAGAATGGGGAGAATCATATAGGGACCCATTATGACAGATTGTATAGAAATGCATCACCTATTCCTCATCCGTAAAATTTATCTATGGACAACCATGAGCTATCAACACAAAATATTAGGAACATAAGAGGGAAAGGAATCATTAAGAATGGAAACAATGTCAAAGGGAATGGGGAACAAGAGTGAATATTAGAGTGGATATATTATACCACTGATATAATCAAACCAAGATTATCCTAGTGTAAGTGGATAATCATGATGGGTGCACACAAAAAATACTGTCAAATGAAAAAACCATAAGCCATAAGCCATTGTGATATTGAAATAACCATGATACAAATGAGTTGAATGAAGGGGCGGTAGGATTTCATTGAGTGTCATACTGAACCTAGGTAATAAGTCATGTGTACATATAGTATCTAAACTAGTGAGATCGATAGGAATGTGTTCCAAAAATGACCTATTCATATATAATTTGAATGTAAAGGGAGGTCATGGAGCAACCTCTGGTGGAGAAGAAGATGAAATTTCATCAACACTATGAACAGATCCCTTATATAAGACCATAATAGTAGTGGAAAGAGGTTTTTTGAACCGGTCTCCACATGGGCCGTCAGCTACAAAGGTTTCTTCAAAATAAGAAAATTCTATGTTGGGAGGAGTAAAAATGAGTTATTGTAATGATTCATCTGTGATTTCTATCCCATTAACCTCAAAATATTTAGAAGTATTAGTTTTTGCATCGTTGGTTTGGGTGGCACTATCTAGGAAATTGGTAGGTAATGTTAAAGTGGGGGGGTAGAAGAAGTAGTGGATGATAGAGATGGATTGCTACTAAGGAAAAATATCGTAGGTGAAATGATAGCTGAAATGTGAGTAGATATAGTAGGAGATGTAATAGCATGAGTGGTGGAGGAAGATGCAATAGATTGACCAACATCATATTTATCAATACTAGCATACAAAATACATTGCGGAGGTGGAATGGGCATAGAGGTAATATGATCAATGCGACAATATTTAGATGGTTCTAGATCAACGATAATAGTGTGTTCATATCCATCATGGAGTAATTTGACACATTTATGTATAGTGGGTGGCATAGCTTGCATTATGTGAATCCAAGGCCTAATTAAGAGGACATTGAATTGAAAAGAAACATCGAGGACGTAGAATTCACTGAGAACAGTTTTAGGTCCAACCATAATATGTAAGGAGATAGTTCCTGAGCATGTGTGAGTGGAAGAGTCGTAACCATCAATGAGGGTGGAGTTATGAAAGATGAGACTATCATTTCTACCTAATTTATCTATAAGAGAGAGAGGGTACAAAGGTTAACTTCAAATCCATTATCAATAATAACATGTTTGATACAAGTAGTGCTAACAATGGTGGTAGTGAGAAACAGATCTCATGGGTTACTTTTTGTAAAAGGGGGATATATCCTAATAATTAAAAGAGATAGAACATGGTAAATTATAGAGAGACTGAATGAGATGTGTGAAAGCCTCATTATAATGATGACTCTCAACGCGAATAGAACATAGAGGGAAGGCTCTAGTGTCGTTTGACAATCAGGCGCATTTCATAGTAAGTCATAAAGAGAGATCTTAGTCAGTGTATTTTTGAGTTGGTCAATAATGTCATAGCCCTTGGATCTAACTAATGGGGCTACGGGCATAATGGGTTGTGGAAGAGAAATGGGTGGAGTGGTTTATGGATTGAGGCAAGTGTGACGGGTAGTAACTACATTGATAGACATAATTAGACTGAGGCGTGATAAAGTGGGGTAGGTGTTGAGTGTGTACACACATAAAATCAACGGCGTTAGTAACTATATTGGTGACCTTAATAGGTGTATAATTATGAAAATAAGATTGGGACATAACTTTATAAGGAGATAACATGGTGCAAAAGAGGTGTTAAAACGCGGGGTTCACAAAAATGATTAACTAAAATTAAACTAAACTATAAGAAAGTATAATAATAGTTAATCATATATAGGAGGACTAAAACACTGTAAACTATGTTAAAACAGTATGGAATGGTTTTAAATAATTATATAAAGTGAAATAAAACCATAACTATGAAAAGATATGCAAAAGGAATGGAATTAGTTGATTGTTGGAGGCTATCACAAGCTATCGCAGGTCTGAACTGTATATTCTAGGAGTAGAAACAATCACTCAAGGGTCCCGTAGTGGTTGGATATGGAATGTATAAATAGATTGTAGTGCCCAGGAAGGTATTGGGGAACCCCCAAGTGCCTTGGTCTACAGAATACATGTCCTGGTCTCTGTAAAATCTCATAATCTAATCTTGGTAGTAATGTAAGATGCTTTGAAATACTTCCTGTCTATCACACTAGATCTGCCGAACTGCGCAAGGTATCTGAAATAATGCAAGATTAAGGAGTGATCTAAAACAGACAAAGAAGTATCAAAACCCTAAAAATAAAATATGCAAAATGAATCGGTCAGACTGACCCAGCTTCTACAATAATGGGCTTACTAATATAAGCATTGCACTACATTTCAGACCCAAATGTAGGTCTTGTGTGAGTGTGTGTGTGTGTGCGTGTGTGTGTGTGTGTGTGTGTGTGTGTGTGTGTGTGTGTGTGTGCGCACGCGCGTGCGTGCATGTCAAGCCCTAGGTGCTCTTGGTTCCAGTTGCACTTTGTGAAGTAGAGAGAAATAATAACTATAGAAAAATGTAACAGTATGTGTGTATGGAATAGAATATAATCCTTTCCACTATGTTGTGTGTGTTAATGAAGATATCCTAGCCTTAATACATGACACTATGTGGATGTAATTGATACAATCGATTCAACTCTAGATGGAGCGATAGTAGTATATGACGTTAGGGCCTTGATTGTGGTCTCATAACTTTGTATTTATAGGGTTCTCTTGCTCTAATTTCGTAACTAACCCTGACATGGCTGATTAGGAAAAAGATAAGGATGAAAAAAGGCTATAAGAGGGCCAAAAAGAAGTGGGAAAGTGGAACAAGGATCAAGGTTCTCCAGGTTGGATCGGGGCACCCTAGTACATGCCTGGGCACCCTGTTTTAAGCTAAAATGATGGGATATATATGAAACAATGTGGGACATGCATAGGAAAGTACATGGGAATGATGAAATAAAAGGTAAAAATAAGATGGCCAAAAGGTGGGATTAATTAGTATTTTCTTCACTTGAGAACCCTCTAAATAGTAGTATAAGACCGAGCTAAATAATGCCTAAAGTGTATGATTTTATGACTACACTTATCAAAAAATACCTTTTGGTTTGTCAAATGCAGGTGCAACATTCCACAGAGCAATGGACGTTTCCTTCAATGGATATATCAATGATTTCATCCTAGTTTAATTGGATGACATAAATATATTCTCAAAGAAGACCACAAATCACATGATGCATCTGGATAAATTATTTGAGAGATGCAGAGATTTTGGGGTATCTCTCAACCCTAAGAACTACAATTTTTTTATTGTGCAAGGAAATATTTTGGGCCATGTGGTCGCAAAGGATGGAATTTATATTGATCATGAACGTGTATATGTCATCCTATCTCTCTCATTTTTGGCACAAGAGAATGATTTACAATCATTCCTAGGTAAAATTAACTTCGTTAGGAGGTTCATTCCTAACTTTGTAGGTTTGATCAGGCCCATCACTCTTATGTTCAAGAAGGAAATAATCTTCAAGTGGAAAGCACAAGGAAAAAAAATGATTTAACATGATCAAGAAAGAAATTACTTGCGCCCCAACACTCATTAATCCAGATTAATCCAAGGATTTCATCCTTTATGCTTAGGGAGCTTATCCTAGTGTTGTTGTTGTTTTGACACAAGAAAATGAACAAGGACTGGAGTGGTTAGTGGCTTTCTTCATTAAAACACTAAAGTATTATGAATTGAAATACAGTCACATGGAAAAATAGGTCTTTTCCATCATGCACGCACTTAATATATTCAAGAGTATGCTCACCATGAATCATGTCAAGGTGATAGTTTCATAATTTGGTGTGAGAGAATTCATCATGGGAGTAGAAATCAATGATACAAGAGCAATATGGGTGACCAAAATCATGGGGTATGATGTGAATATCAAAGCCACTAAGGTTGTTAGATGCTCTGCAGGAAAATTGATGAGGATGTGCAGAACGATAAAGAGAGTTCATTATTTTTAAATGAAGAGCTCCCCCGCACTGAATTTTAATAGAATCACACAGCTAGATGATTGAAATGGAAACATTCATTTCGTCTAGTGTAGAGCCTCCTTGTCTAAACAAGGTAAAGATAAGACATCTGAGGTTGCAATAAATTCCATATACACTAATTGATGGCATTCTCTTTAAAATAAATAGTAATGGCGTGTTACTAAGATGTATTGATGACACAAAATTTGACCAAGTGTTAGTCGAATTCCATGATGGATTCTCTATTGGACACTTCTCTTCCAAAGCAAAAATAATAAAGATCTTTAAGACAAGATATTTTTGGCCTACCATGTTTGCAGATACGCATAAATGGGTCATGAAATGTAAAGAATAAACTTTCATTTCAAATAAGAATAAATTGGCACCGCTTCCACTCCAAAAAATCCAAATGAATCAACATTTTACGCAATATCGTCTTGACTTCATAGGCATGATTAATCCTTCCTTCAGCATTGGACATAAATGGGTGTTAACAATAATGGATTACTTCACCAGATGGACAAAAGTTGTCTCACTTAGGGAATCAACATAATCACTCATCCTTGACTTTCTCAAAGGTATTGTAACAAGGTTTGGCATTCCTCAGACCATTATCTCTGATAATTCAAAAGCCTTCCTTGGGAATTTTTTTTTGATTGGGCTCTTAGCCTTAGAATCTACTTGAAGAATTCTTCAAACTGCTACCCACAAGGTAATAGCGAGGCTAATTCAACTAACAAGAACCTGATCAGAATCATGGAATGAACTGTGTTCATACTAAATTAACTAAGATATAGCAAAAGAAACTAACACCAAGTAGCTTCTAAACTAAATTAATTTTCTAAATACATCATTATTAAAGCTTAATGGTATCTAGCTAATAAATGAAGAACATCATATAATTACGAACTATTCTTACTAAAATGTATGATTGCTTTTAAAACTATGAACCTATGAAGATCATAAGAAATCAATTTTTTTTTCTTGCTTCAAGATGATGAAAGGCTCTCACTAAAATGGCTACAAGGCCATGTTTAAATCTTACTTTACTAATCAAGCATGAAGAATGGATGAAAATAGATGATCAAGCTATTCCAAATCAATGGAGAAGGATCTTGAATCATGTCTTATATGATATACTATTCAAATTATAGTGTAAGGTGTGAAGGTAGGAACTTGGTCCTTTATATAGCTTTCTATTTGGGGAAATATTGAATCATAATAAATGTGGGATAAATGATAAAGTATATTGAGACTTGTTAAACATGTTTAGAAGAATTAACAAGTGATTAGCAACTCATGGGAGTTGGAGGTGCTTTAATTAATCAATTAGGATTAATTAATAGGCTCAAATAAATTTTTTAGGCTATTTGGAGGTGATTTAGGAGGAATTTGATAGGATTTCAAGCATTTGAAAGAGGGATTTAGCCAATAAAAGGGTTTATTGATTAAATACACTGTTAAAAAGACTTAATTAACTAATAATAGTTAATTAATTGATTCGAAGAGGATTATAACTAAGTGTCGTTAATTGACCAAAATAGAGGGAAACGTTAGTTAATTAATGGAAATCAATAATTATAACAAAAATGATGAGATAGAGGATAGTTAGTACCACTTTAGCATTAAAACTGCAGAAGCAGGTTTTAGGTGTCTACATTTTCCCCTCTTTGGGGTGGCATAAGAAATTCCACTTCAAACATAGTAGACAAGTATAAACAAGAAATTTTTTGAAGAAAAATTAGTAGAATGAAAAATACCCCCTCGAGTGTCGATGGGGTGATAGAAGAAGTTAATCGACGATCGAGGATATGAAGGAAATAGATAGAAAAATTCAGATGGGGGAGGGAGGGATAAAAAGGATCCCTATTACCCCTCTTTTGATGACATTATATGATGTTAGCTTAGCATACATGTGTTTTTTTCATTTTTATGATGATGTATCTTATCATTTATTGATATGTTATGATGTTTAGATGTGATTATAGATGATATCGATGATGGTATGATAACAAACTGTACAAGAAAACATGACAAACACAAATTAATCAAATCTAATCAAAACAAAATAACTATATATAAGTATGCAAGATAAAAATGAACCCAATAAACTCCATAACAAATTAAAGTAACACTTAATATTAAGCATGCAGATGAATCTAATTTACAATGCACAATATAAAAAGCCACGCAACAAAACTATGTATAATTAAACAACTAAAGTAAGAAAACTACTACTTTGTTTTTCTGAGACAATTTTGAAATGTTTTACGTTATTCTTGGTATTATCTCGAGATAATATTATATTGTTTTTTATTTTTCTCCAAAAACATATTTAAATGTTTTGATTTTTCCAACTAGGCATATTTGAATTTTTTGACATTTTCAAAAGTTATACGAATTTGTTTATGACTTTCCAGAAGCTTTTCAAAGCTATGTGCAAGAAAACAAAGAAACGTGGATGCCCCCAATGATAGATGGGATGCACAATGGTAGAATACTACACGCATGTTCAAGAAGTAGTGATATAAAGTTTCCCCCAACATGAGATGGGAATGTACAAAGGCAAACTCTTTGCATGCAGAAGTATGATCAAGGCCAAGATAGATAGGTTCACCGTGATGATGAACGTAAGTAAATGAAGAGATAATAAGGAGCAAGCATGCCCCCAGTGCAACTAGCCAAGAACACATGATAGAAAGAAGAAATAGAATATTGTCTTATTAAAAGGGGGAAAAGGTTCCCAAAAACATGGTAAAAAGGTAATCTTATACACATGGATGTTCTAAACAAAGTAGAAGTGCAATGTGAATGCTATGGATAGATATGGAAACTATAGCTAGAAGCCTCATGATAATAAAGTGATTAGCTAAAAGAGAAAATTGTGAGACAAGATATGGACTAAAGCAAGAGTCTAAAAAAGGTAAAAAAAAAACACTTGGTAACATACTAATTATGTTTAGCTCATCGAGATCCAGTTTCTGCACATGTAAATTTATTACCTCTTGGAGAAAATATTTTATAGACAACAAGTGAAGACACCATAACCAATGTGTATGAATGATTTATTTTCAAATTTGATTTATGAATGAATGGTGGAAGGAGATCTATACATTGCTATGCTACTATTTAGGCGTATATAGCCCCATCGAGATTTATTTGATTCTAATAACAACATTTCTCTACTGCCAGTCAGGCGTCCATATCCTTTGTAGAGATACTGGAAATACCCTAAGAGATATTTATATATCAATTTGAATTTTTATTTTTATTTTTGATTGATGTTTTTCTTTCTAAAAATTTATTTCAGCTCTCTTGATTTATTTTGATAAGGAGTTAAGAACCACATATGGCTTGATGGAAGGATGTGGAAGTGATTGTGATGAAGACATTGGCTAGTGTCCACAAATACATCCAAAATTTATTCACAAAAAGTTTATTAGATGTAAATAGTGATAGGATCTCTCAGAGGTTATTCGTTTTTTAATTTACCAAGGTGATGAAAGACCAAGGTCAAATGGATACCATAGAGATAAATGTTACAAAGTGTGTGTGAATAGACTAACCAAAATATCATCGAAGGGATGGAAATGATGGGTGAATCACAGAGGAATATAAAAAAAGGAATAAACATCCATGTGTATGCAATACCTGATTGCAATGTTTGACATTTGTACTTTTTATTTTGAATTTTTTCTCATTTTTTTGTATTTTTTAAATTATACCAACAATGTCACTCAACATCATAAGATCTAACAATAATGTTTGTGATTTCCTTGATAAGGAAGACTAGGCGTGTTTACTTATCAAGAGTCATATTATATCTGATCTCAATGATCATGGTGAGCTCATACTCAATAAATGACTATGATTTATCTTGAAACATGGATTCCATATGTGGGAGCTTGAGTTCCCAATCTATAGGTTTATACACTTGATGCCATACTTGATGGTTACATTGGTGTGTATTCTTGAACCATGTTTGATTCTGAACTTTATGATTGTTTTGTTCTTTCAGAGCTTTGGAGCTCTTCAATTTTTTGAACTTATCTTGATGATGAAACTATTTGGGTTTCTTATAAGCTACTACGTGACTTTTTTGATCCCGAGAAGTGGAAATAGAAAGGGGACATTTAGGATTGATGTGAGGAATGATGGTGGGATTTCCAAAATCATTGATAGAAGGATAATTTGATGGAAAAAAAGGATACAATCTAAGAATTGAATAGAATGGGATACTAGAAGGTTTGTCATAGACTAAACATGAAGGGCTACTAGGATGTGACCCAAATATAGAAGATAATGGGCTACCTAGATGTGTCCCATATATAGAAGATGATGGGCTACTAGGACGTGGCCCAAGAATAGAAGATAAAGTGCTACCAGGAGAAGAACCATCAATAGAAGATAAAGGGATAATAGGACATGGCCCCATAATAGAAGATAATGGGCTACTAGGAGGTGACCCAAAAATAGAATATGGAGGTCTGCAAGGATGTGGCCTCAGAATCGAAGATAATGGGATACTAGTAGGTAACCCACAAATAGATGATGAAGGACTATTTGGAGGTGACCCACATACAGAAGAAGATGATGGGATACCAGGTGGTGACCCAAGGTGAGATTATGATTGAGTAATCGTGATAGATAAATACTGATTGGATGATAAAAGGATAGTCCATGGATCAATGCTAGAACTAGTTGTTCCATCATGCAATGAATAATGAGAAGATGGAAGAACAAGAGGAGTATCAAGTTTAATGACCTTAGGACCTTCCTCTATTTTCTGACAAAAGGAATCAACCTCTTCCTAGAAATACACAAATGTATCAAAGTCTAAAGAGAATCCTTGCTTGTAATCCTCTATGGGAATGTCATCGAGTGGCCCCATGAATTCATCAATCACTTCTTCATTCTTAAAGAAATCGATTGATATGGGTTGTTTGTCTTTAATCATAATAGGTTGTTTATAAGAAAGGGTTCCAATTGGTATGGAAAATTAATAAGATGATGAATCAAGAGATGAATTACATTTGGATTCAAATTTCTTACAAGTGGAAGAAGATGTAGATTTGAAATTTTTTGGTATTTTCTTTCCTAGAAGATGATGTAGTGCTGAGAAATAAAGAGGATCACATAGAAATTTAGTAGATTACAACATAGGAGTTCACTTGGATGATTGATTAGAATACTTTGGAGTCACATGGATCTTCAATAGAGGAAGAGTTCATTGAGTCGATGAATAAGGGGAGTCTTGTGAAGAAATGGAGAACCGCGTCTTAGGATTTGAATTAGACATCAATTGGAGGAACTTGGAGTCACCCCGATCTTCAAAGGAGGAAGAGGTCATTGAGAAAAAGGATTATTTCTTAAAATAAATTTACTTAGATGTGGCTTAGGAGACTTAGGGGAATCCAAATAATAGTTTGAATTAGAATCATCCGAATCATACCACCTATTATGAGATGAAGGTGTGGAAAGGGGTAAATAAACAGGTCTCTCTAGCGCGAAGAACCAAATGAGGTTTAGTCGTGATGGGAATATTTTGATGGGAATGCTAAAACCTAGGTTCTCTGTTTTCGTAAATGTGAGGAACCGTGTGATATTTTTTCATTATTAGCATTGTTGGGTAAAAATGCCAAGACCTAGATAATGCAATTGAACTCCTTCAAGTGGAAGGAATTTCCATGTTGACTCAAGAAGCATAACATAAACAAACTATAAATTTTACAAATATGGGGATGTTTGTGTGATTTTCCAAAGGGAATATAAGGAAAATAGACATTGTAATCACACAATTTTGATAATCCAACAAGGTTTAAACAACAAGTTTGAAGTGTAAACGTCAAAATGGTCGATTAAAATTTACCAACATAAAGGATACAAAGGAAACTTTTCCAATTTTCATATTGATTTAAGAGTTGTTTGATAGGAAATGTTTTTGCAAAGGTTCAAAACATGTATATATACTACAAATGAACCTAGGTTAAAAAAAATGGATTAGACCCTAACTTTTGATACCCTGTCCTTGTGATAGGAGGCATAAATAAACAAGGTTTCTCTAAGGTTGGTTTAAAATGGACCCTAGGACAAACCAAGTAGCATAATGACGTCAAATTGTCACAAATAATGTCAAATAATAAATGGTGAAAAAATCCAAAGGATCGAGGCAATATGAACCAAGAATATCAAAGAATAAAGAATGACGTACTGACTAAAATATGTGTAGCAAAAAGTATCTAGGACACAATGATCAAGTACAATACTATTATCCAAATCAAAAGAATAGTTACTCCCTACATTTTTCAAGTATAGGTTTGGTACAAATAGTGACAACGCAATATCATCACTTACGTAAATTTTAAAATAAACAAGACCTAAATACTAAAAAGGTGTTGACACGATCTCCCAACAAGGTATACTAAACCAAGTTTTAGAAACAAACAAAGTCTAAGTTATGAAAAAAGAGGCTACAAAAGCGAGCAGCACAACAACACTATTTGGACATGTTAATCAAGCTTTGTAGACAAAGGAAATATTTTTAGTATCAAAATTATGTTACACAATGTGAGCAATGTAACAAAAAAATTTCAAAACTCAAGGAAACGTTAGGATCAAAACCAAGTCTAAGTATAGCAAGAAGAAGTTATTTATGTGAGCAACATAACAATACAACTTAGAGACTTAGATCAAGTTTCAAAAAGGAAACAAGACGTAAGTATAAAAAATTGTATTGATATGATACAAGCAGCGTAACAACTCAAAGGTATTCAATGATGAGACAACCTAACTACAATGAAGTTTCAATATGGGTATCAAGATGATAGCTACCAAGATACAAATACGTACCAACACACTTTCAATGTTTACTATCACAATTGTAATGAGGAAGGATGTAAACGGGTGTAAAAGTGGCGGACACAATCTTTGATAGCACTATTTATGTATGTTCTCTTTTGTCCCAAATGGGAAACAATAAAAAAAATGAGTAGACCAAGTGGTGATGAAAATACTTGGCGTAACTTTGATAGAGTTTTTCCTTGTCTTAGGACAAGTGAAAAACTAGGAAAAAGTAACACTTCATAAGTTTCGTGATGAAATAACATGCAGTTTCAAATTTAATGAACTCTCCCCTTGTGCGAATAACAATGTTTTGATTCTAAAAAAAAATTCACGTTGTGATAGATATTTGTAACATGATGGATAAAGTCAAGTTGACTCTAAGCCGAAATCCTCCTATTAGTTCACTCTCTAGGTGTCACAAACTATTTATGCGAGCAAGGTTTTCCAAGAAAATAACATTGATTAATCAAGGAGTATCTCATCTTTACTTTACCCCATTTGATACAATGAGAAATAAATTTCATTTAGTTGTAACTCACTGGGGTTGCGGGAAGATAATTTTGAAGCTAATCTCAAAAGGGTGTACTAGTGAATTGGGCAGGGGATAAATTCATGTTTCATTCACCATTTATCTCAAGGTGTGAACTACTTTAGGGTTCCTGGGGTAATCCTCATAATGAGTTTTATGGCTTATGCCAAGATAATTTCCCCAGTTCAAAGTGGGTGTGTTTTTAACCCTTAACCAAACCTGCAAATACAATGTGTTGAATAATGTGGTGTATTTTTTATCTTTCAGATTAATAAATGAGGTTTAGTACACCATTGGAAACTTGTAACACAAGTGTAGTTAGAGTTTTTTTAGATCCCAAGTCTTTGAAAATCATTAGGTATTGCACACAAATGATCTTAGTAATTTCCAATAGAAAGTGAATCAAATTTGCTTTTATTTCTCAATATCATTCAAGGACACAAGAGAATAGCATACACAATTATTTGATTCAACTAGATAAATGCAAAGGAAATTTTTTAAATCAAATGAAATTTAAACAAAGCTTGATAATTTTTTCATTCCCTTAAGCCAAAAATGAAAGATTAAGTTTCCAGTTTAACCAAATGTTAGCAAATGAAAACTAAAAGTTGTTTTGAATTCTCAAGACCACCCTAAGGTGTAAGAGAAGAGAATACACAAAATTTTAGCTTTTATAAAGCATGGAAACAAAATCATTCATTAAAACTCAAGAAAAAATTTAAAAATCTGATAAAAATGTTAAAACCTACAGAAAATAGTTAGGAAAACCTGTAAACAAAAGAAACACAAAAAAACAAATTTTAAATCTCAAAATCAGTGCTAAAACTCAACATAGAACGCAATAGTATGAGACTTTGCAGTAGTAGCGTGAGCATGTAGTGTAGTAACGCGATCCTATAGTGCAATAGCGTGAGCCTAGATGCAATAGCATGAGCCTTTGAGCGGTAGCGTGAAGGGTTGACGTAGTAGCACGAGTCTGTGTCAAAAAACACAAAAAGTGTTGCACTAGCATGACCAGAGGATCAGTAGCACAAGCCACCTAAGTGGTAGCGCAAGCCAGGTATACAATAGTATGACTCATACACATAATAGGAAAATGTAGTGTTATAACAACATGAATATAATAGCAGTAGCACAAGCATGAACGCAATAACACATGGGGGTCTAGCAGTAGTGTAATATCTAGAGTTGTAGCATTAGGCACTTCAACAGTAGTGCGAGGCTATCAAAAAATAGTGTGAGCTTCCTGTAGATCACCAAAACATGAGAATTTTGACAATTTTTTTTCAAAAAGCTCAAAAATTTGTCAATTTGATTTGAGCACCTCACCTCCTTTGATCTTGCAAGGAGCACAAAAGCAAAGCAATCCTAAACAAACTAGTTAAGGAACTTCATATTTATCTAAAAATGTAAAAGAGGGTTAGTAAATTAAAAATTTGAAACTAATCTAAAAATCTTGAAAATGAATGCAAAGGACAATGGAGTGTGTCCCACCAGTCATGCCAAATGCGTTCATACTAGATTAACTAAGTTGTAGCAAAAGAAACTAACACCAAGTAGATTCTAAAATAAATTAAGTTGTTAAGTACATCATGATTAAAGCTTAATGGAGTTTAGTTAATAAATGATGAACATCATCTAATTTCCAACTATTCCTACTACAATGTATGATTTCTTTTAAAACTATGAACCTATGAAGATCATAAGCAATCAAATTTGTGTTTTTGCTTCAATATGATGAAAGGATCTCACTAAAATGGCTACAAGACAATTTTTAGATCTTTCTTTACTAATCAAGCATGAAGAATGGATGTGAATAGACGATCAAGCTATTCCAAATCAATGGAGAAGGATCTTAAATCATGTCTTATATGAGATGTTATTCAAAGTATGGTGTAAGGTGTGAAGGTAGAAGCTTGGTCATTTATATAGCTTTCTATTTGGGGAAATCTTGAATCACAATAAATGTGGGATAAAGGATAAATTATATTTAGACTTGTTAAGCATGCTTAGAAGAATTAACAAGTGATTAAAAACTCTTGGGAGTTGGAGGTGATTTAATTAATCAATTAGGATTAATTAATAGGCTAGAATAAGATTTTTAGGCTATTTGGAGGTGATTTAGGAGGAATTTGATAGGATTTCAAGCATTTGAAAGAAGGATTTATCCAATAAATTGATTAAATACAATGTTAAAAAGGCTTAATTAACTAATAATAGTTAATTAATTGATTCGAAGAGGATTATAACTAACACAGTGTCTTTAATTGACATCTGGAATGTGATAAAGGCTAGTTAATTAATGAAATGTCGTTAATTAACCAAAATAGAGGAAAACATTAGTTAATTATTGAAAAACACTAATTATAATGGAAATGATGAGATAGAGGATAGCTAGTACCACTTTAGCATTGAAATTGTGGAAGCAAATTTTAGGTGTCTACACAAACAATGAATATCAACCAGTGGTGGTGGCACACAAAGGTCTCATGCGCGCTTTGGGAAGACATAATCACAATGTAGAAGACAATTGGTACTTCACCATACAAAATTTTCTATAGAAACGAGGCTAGGCTTCCTTTATCTTTAGAGTTTCGTTCATTGGAGCTGGCCCAACAACTTGAATTCGAGGGCGCAGACCAAAGAGAAATCAAAATGGAAGAGCTGGTTGAACTTTAATAACTAAGAAACTTTGTCATGATCAAGTTAGAATAACATCAACAGTCAACCAAGAAATGGTTTGATAGAAAGGCTAGATCTTAGGCTTTTAGAGTGGGTGATTTGGTCTTAAAATGAGATGTTGATCGAGCCAAACCAGGGTGTCATCCAAATTTTCATGCACTTTGGAGTGACCCATACATAATCAGTTATTACAAAGAGGATAACTCTTTTGATTTGTTGCATCTTGATGGAGATGCACTACCAATCCCAGTCAATGGGATTTATCTTAACCATTTTCATTAAGTTGGTTCCTCTACATCATTGTATATATTAGAGTATTTTAAATTCCTCCAAGTGCACTCTACGTACATTGTTCTTTTTTTACATAGTTATTTTCCTTCCGTGTGTCCTTGCATGCACTCTTTTGTTGCTTCCAAATGTAGGCCCTTGTGCTCACAATTTCAAAGAGGTTATGCTTCAGCTTATTGGCACCTTCCAATAGTTATGCACATAGTTCCATTTAGAGTTCAAATAATGCTTCAAAATTACTTCAGGGGTATTATTCAAGTTGCATATCAGAATTTCATATTTCAGGTTGACTCCATTCCCAATCGATGCTTAAAATCTACTGATATCTTTCATATAGCAGGCATATGGCCCCAAAATTTGCCAAAATATTGTCCAAAATAACCACCCTAGTTATTTAGACAACTTACAGTTCCATTCTATCTCTAAGTTCAAATTCTTCAGGTTGCACGCACCCTTAGTTCTCATGCCTTGGTAAATTTTCTTGGCTATAGTTCTTCACATGTGCCCTCACATGCCCTTCCTACTTATTCCTTATATTTTACTTTCCCTTTACTTCCCTCCACGTGCTTTCACATTTTTCCTTCATTATTCTATATCCTTCCATTTCCCCTTTGTGCACACTCCTTGTGCACTCGTTTTCCTTCCCCTGACAGCTACAAACTCCTTGTGCGCGCCCACATACTTGCCTTGTATTTTTGTTAAGTCCCTGACATGCTTCCTGAGTCTCACACATTTCCTCATGCACCCTCATTCCTCTTCCACTTTCCCTTTTGCACACTTTCCTTGGGTGATTGCTTCTGCGCATCCCCTATCTTGCCCTTTCCTTCTCCCTTACATGCTTACATATACCTTTATAGATATGCACCTTTTCTCCCCACTCCTGGCGCATCCTCTTATGTGCACCTATAAACCTCTACATTCTTCCCTCTCTTGTATCTTGATCTTGCGTATGCACCAAGTGCAATATTTTATGTCACTCCTTGAATGCCACGTGTCAACTTGTCATATAAAATGCACAACACACAACCTATCAAAACATGCCAACTGCACGTCGAATCCTCTCATAAAATGAACACCTGAAACATGGAAGGAAAAACAAAATAAATGAACATCCAACCAACTTATTCAGACAATCAAAGTGCGCCACGTGTCTTGTGTGTTCATCATATACTATGATCTTCAAATCGCCATAACTTCTACTACAAAGCTTATATTTTGGCGTGCCTAGTCTTGTTGGAAAACTATTGATGTGGGCTATATGATGGACTTTTCAAAATCATATTTTGGGTGGGATTTGGTAGGTGAGATGGGGAAACACGAATTCATCCATTAATTCACATAGTTCAGTTGACTCAACCACCCAAATTTGATTAAATCTTTCCTCTTTCCTTCTTCCACAAGCTAAGTCACATGGGGAGGTGAATCTGATAGTTCTACAGGTGCATTTATAGGAATTTAATATGGGTATTTGGTGGTTGGATTTAAAAATCCAAGTTTCCCTCTCTTTCCCTCCTCTTCTCTCCCCCTTTATTCTATAAATTGATGAAAATTTCTCATTGTAAAGGTTAGCCCATCTTGGTTTTATAAGAGCATTGTTCAGAGCATTGTTCTTTTACATTTTTGAGTTGCAAGCCTCAGATCTGGTTCATGGCATGTGGATACTTGTCTTTATCACTATTGTAATCGATTGTGCATTATTTGGAAGTAATAAAATCTTATTTTGTGGCTATTCTCTACCATAGTTCACATTTTATTGCATATTCTTACCTTTCCCTTACATTTTTGGTTTTCTTTGCATTATTTATGTCCCTTGCAGGTTTGTTTTCTATTATGCTCCATGAAAGCAAGTGAGTAAGTGTTGTTGTAGAATGTGGCATGTATGCCTTACCTCTTGTGTGTGTTTTCCATTATATTCACTCAGCCAAGATTGTTCATCCCCCTCTTTCTAGTGCTATCACCTCCCTTTAGTTTAGGTTTCCATTTCATGCATCTCCTTCTCACCCTAGTCCCTTGGAATCATAGAGTAGTGTTAGGTAGTTGCATTTCCCTTCCTAGGAGTAGTTTTAGCAGTAGAAATAGGTAGAGGAATTTGGCCTTCTCTAGAGGTCTGTCTCAAGTGCAAATCCCATAAATTGGAGACAGTCCCATGTTACCTCAAAGCCCCCAGTTCATCCTAATACAGGAAGGGTACAATTTTGAGCTCCAACAGGTTGACCAAGATTGATTAAAAAATACAAGAAAGAAGTAACTTTTGAAAGATTAAAAAAGAGGTAAAAATGAGACAGGCACCAGAGGGGACAACAGTGCTTAGGTGCTCTTGTACTTAATGGACAATCATGTACATAGTGCTCAAAAGGCTAGACAATGAAATAAAAGTTGAGTAAGATATCCACTAGTATGCAAAACTACAAGTTCTCAATCAGAAACAACAAGTAATAAAAATGAATAGGATAAAAACAATGTCAAAGCAAAGTAAAAGGTGTTAATAGGTACTTCTTTTCCTTATGAATCATGCATATTATTTAGAGGCTAGATGCACATAGTAAGTATGTGATTTATTGTCTACAATTATATTTTTAGAATGAAAATACCCTCTATTTTTTCCATGTACTTTACTTACCCATTTTTAATTAAATATTTTATTTACCCCATTCTATTTCTACCCTAATATATCTGAACAAAAAATATATCGTATTTCCCACTCAATTATTATATTTTTTAATGTGTATTTTTTTTATAAAGAGAGTTTGAAGCCCTTCAATAACTATTACCAATTACCTTAATGTTAAGATTTATTCATTTATCAATAGTTCTTCGAATAATTAAGATGGTTTAATAATATCATTTGTGTTAAAAACATACTCAATCCTAGTTTTCTACCATCTTATTATTATTTGGTTAAGAATATCCTAATTAAGATTTCCTTTTTCACAAAGATATTATAATATAACTTTATGACCACACTCCTTTTGTAATTTTAAGGTATTTCATTTGAAAAACTAGGGTTCAAATATTTTAGTTTTATATTAAAATTAACCCTATCTCTGCTCCGGACAGACCTCTCTAGCCTAGCCCCAATACCTAATTCAAAATATTAATAAATTAAACCCTTTCTCCTGCTAATGTCTACTGGTATATTGAATTTAATTTTATCAATTTCAATTATCTCAATTTGAATGAACGTGTTAGGATATTGCCTAGCTAATGAGCCCCCCGTGGTACATATAGGAGAGTGAATGTGTAACTACTCTGTGATTAGTGGAATCAGAGCCCAAAATGGAAATGTAACTCACACACTTGACATAGTCAAACTAAGAGTAGCTCCCACTTAGCTAACAATAATGGCTAAGTATAATTCATGTGACTAGTTCCAAGTGTAACTCCTATGACTAGTACACCTAAGTAAGCTTACTCTTAGAGTGTAGGAATAATCCACATAAATAAATAAATGGAATAAATAAAATCCTAAACTAATAAAAATCATGGTTTATTGCATGGAATCTTCATGAAAAGTAGAGTACTTTGAAAAATGGAACTAATAATTAAAACTTTAAGTATGCTAAGCTTTTGTAAAAAAGTTACATAGATGTAATTCAATGATGACAAAATCGGAATCCAATAATAGCAATAATGGAATCCAATAATGGTGATATTGGAATCCGGTTTTAAAAATTAATGCAATCTAATAATAATAAAATGAATTCCAATAATATCTGTAATGAAATCCAATCTAGATACTAAAATTCTATAATCTTGCCAAAAATTACAACAATGGTTGTCTGATTTTTTGTTAAATAGTTACATTGTTTAAATTGATTGCAATATATATTTGTAGATTATACATATAATATATGGTGTTATATTGTCTTTCGTTCAATTATTTAATTTAACGATATTTGTAACAAATGTTTTGTTGTGTTTTATGTAGGCAAGGCATACAATCGTCCCAAATTGTAAGTGGGAGAACAATTCCAAGGATGAATGGATGCTCACAAATACTTGGGTTCTCCTCATTCAAGATATGATTCTCACCCCCAAATGAACTTCAAGAAGAGGCGGTGTTAGCCACGAGGATTGGTCAGGAGGTGTGAGTGGGGGTGATTTTTCTTGGAGTTTGGATTCAGGTTTAATATTATAGTAAAGCACGATGACCCTAATGTTTTATTTTAACCAAGACTTTCATAAGAATGTGTAAGAATATTTACTATCATATGGTTTTATTAATGTGTTTAATTTAACACATTGGTTCCTTACATGTTTAATTTATATTTATGCTGGAGGGGTGGCTACCCTTGGGTTAGGTCTTGAACGACTACGCTCCATGTTGCTTCAGCAGTTTAGACCTGCCTGTCATTGCACTGCCACCTGCCGCCATGAATCAATTTGAGGAATTTGCAAATATGTTACATGTCCACGCATGAGATGTTTGGGTTTGGGGTATCTTTTGTTTTTCCAGACTCTTTTTTCCTTTCTGGACATTGCTGGTGGTTGGCGCTATTTCCTGATGTCTCTACTTTCATTACTGGTAAGGTTGTTTCCTTCCTCCCCCTTGTTGTTCCAAAAACTGATACCTGTGCGGTTGAGGTGTGATGCATGTGGCACGTTGGCCCAGGACCTCTTGGAAGAATGTATATAATTAGAGTTACAGTCTCTGGAGCATGGATATTTTTCCTTAGAATTTTTTGTTCGCCTCTGCAGAGATTTCATTAGATTTCGGTCTTAGCTATTATAGTCTGAATGTTAAAGTCTATTAAGTCTTTTTAGTAAAGTGCAACTATGTATCGCTTGAAGCATTCAATAAAGAGGTAGTTTAATTTCCTACGCTTCATCTGAAGTTGTATACATATTCAATTTAAATTTCCTACGCTTCCTTCCTGTTGTTGTTGCCCATATTTTAAATGTGGGCCATTGTTGGTATTATAATTGGTTGTAGAGCCATTATTTAGAGGGCCTGTAGGTTGTTTCTTCCACCGTTGGGTTTCCATGGTTTTATCCTGGGCATGGAAAACTACATGTCATACCTTCAAGGGATTGACAAATAAGGATGATGACAAGGCACACACCACATCTGATGGCTATGGTAGAGATTTGTTCATATGTCATTCAGAATATGTTGTCCACTCGATACCCAGACAGTAAAAGAATCAGCTGCCCCTGCAAAATGAAAAGAAGCACTTATTAGAGGTCCAAGGGAAAATAAAAAGCCATTTCTTAAGACCAATATTAATGAAGGCATCAAAAAACTACACACAGACCTAGAATAAAAACTGAGAAGCCAATGATAATAGCCTTTCCTGGTTCAAGGGCATGCAGTGATAAGTTCGGGAAAGAACATGCCTTCGTTTCAAAAGTTTTCTTGCACCTCCATTAATGTGGTACACCACAGTAGGAAATGAGTGTAATGTGTTTGACAAAATGTCTGAGTTAATCCTCACACCTTGGATTTTCTCTCTTAAAAAATAGGCATCCTTCTTCCACCTCCTGAGATGAGCCATGAACAGGATTGAATTTCCAGATTTCTCCTCTTTTCCCAAGAGAAGCCAAATGAGAGTGGGCAAAAGTGGGTCAAATATGTTTTCATGATAACCCACATCTGATGTTAAAATCAAGTCAAAATTGTGCCCTACTTCGACAACATCCTCCTCTTCTTCCCACCTGAGGGCCTTCACACTCATACTACCCCCCTACTTGGTGGCCTGCAAGTGAGGAACATTTTAGAGGATAATATCTTCTTATTGGCTAATATTCTAAACAACATTCCAAAATCTTCCCCAGTTGAAACATGATGATTCATCCAATTTATATAAAACAATATAATTTCCTATGAAAACTCATCAATGTTTGTATAAAACTTGAAGCAAATTGAATTTAGATTCCCCCCAATTTCCACTGAACAATATAATTTCCATACAGGATCCACCAAAATTTTGCATAAATATTTAATGAAATGGAGTTTAGATTTCCCTCAATTTCTATAAAACAATACAGATTTGAAGGGATACATTTTCTGAAAATTAACTTCTTACCAACCACTATCAGGACGAATCAACTTATACATTAAAAAAAATAGATACCCCTTGAAGGAAGTTGTCCTACTACAAATGTGATGTGGGTTCTTTGCATTTCATACTCTGCCATTGTTATAACATCCTCTTGTTGCTTATGTCTCCATCTCCTTCATCTTCTCCTGCACTTTCATATTCCATTTGTTTGTGAGTAGATATGGATCCATGCTTTCTTAAATAGGTGTTTTTGACATATTCTGATAGGACTTTCTACTTGCAACCATTGAATTTTATATTATGTGTGTTTGTTACAATATGAATTTCGTATCAGTTTTGATATCTTCGCCTATTCCATTTTAGGGTGTAGAAAAGTTTGTGTCATTCATTTAAATTTGGTACGACAAAGGGAAACATTAAGAGTTGTTCTTTAAGAATATATCCATTAATAAGACTTACAGTCTGTACAAAAAACCATTGTGTCTTACCAGGTTAAGAAAATGGTTTCCCTATTTTGTAAGATGTGCAAAGTGGGTAGATTAGGAAAATCTCTCACAAAACCAACCTTTAAACCATATTATGCAATGCTAGGAGGATGCTAGCAAAGGTTGTGAACTCTCGATTTACAACTGCGGCTTGAATTTAACTAAAAGTTTTAAAGGTATTTTCAACATACCAATTTTGTGCATATCCCACAGCCTTTGCAGTGCATAGGTCCACATATATTTCTAGCACTTTGTCGAATAAATCATATGTTCCACATTTTTTGGACATTTCATTGCACTTACAGCTTTAACATTTGTAGAGAGACGCAAACCCCATTTTTGGCACCTGCTGATAACATGCTAGCAAAAGTGAACTGATCAGATTGAACTCCTCAAAAATTAAATGCAATACCCTCAACCCTAAAAGGTCAAAATACCCCACTCAAGCTATTTCTCAGTTAAAGGAAACTGAGAATGAACTAATAATTGACCCAAACCCTGACATACACTTAGCATTTGTAAAATTCAACCATGAGGAGCCATAATTAGCACTACAAATATTGGGTTCCATAAACGATTTCGATACCTGACTAGCAATTGGACATATTGGCCTTATATTGAAGAAACATCATTTGGATTAGACTTATACCAGAAATCGGGAGATTTTAAATACATAAATTTCCCATAAACCAGTGGATTTAGAATATATTAATTTCCCAAAAATCAATTGATTTTGAATTATCATGAAATCACATTACAAATACATAGAGAAAAGGAGAAGAAAACTTTACAAATAAAAAAAAATGCAAAGGAACCATGAAAATTATGACACAAAAAAAACTACCCTAACCATCTTGCGCTTCATATTTTCCTATAAAGTAGTATGCACAAACATGTTTTCTTTTTAGATAGAATTTTGTGGAATGTTGGGCCAAGATTTCGAAAGCATTTGGTTCCTACTAGACTCTAAGGCATGTTTCTACCCTGCACTTGACCTTTACGATGATGCCCAACTGCTTGAGGTGTTTTTCATTGTGCCACCACCACCGACCTGTTATCAACTTGCATGCTTTCAATCGGCCCTAGGCCGCCACACCTTTGATGATATTTTCCTATGCAAGTGCCTGTTTTATTTGGTATTCACTATCTCGATCGATCTTGTGTGTGTTTTCTATTTTGGTATGAGTTTTAAGTTATTTTGGGATTCGTTTGTTTGTTGCACTCACCATCTGGCTTGTTTTGGCCAAAATTTGAATTATCAGGTCTTTTTTCTGAATGTCCGCTAAAGCCCTAATGTTTTGATTTGATTCTTTCTGCACCAATAAAAATTTACACAACTCTTGTAAGTGATTCATGGAAAATGCATTATCTTATGTCGGTGGAATGAATGAATTTGTGTTGTGGTTGGTTTCGTCAAAATAAAAATTCCAATGTTGTTTTTATTCTTTTCTGGATGTGCTTTCAAAGCCCTGCAATTTTGATTCCTATCTTTTCTGTATCGGTGAAATTTTAGATAATGATTTGTATTGCATCGGTGTAAACCAATGGATTGAATGTATTTAGGTCGTTGCTTGAACCTACCAATACAAATGGGGTTTAAAGATAGTTGAAACTTGCAAATAGGATCTAAGATTTGGCAGATAAAAAAGTTTGAATGAGTTTATCTATCTATTTTGACCTCATACCTTGAGCCCAACGTAATTTGCCTCTTTCTATAATCAATTTTTTTTCTGTGGTCATTTTGTTCATTTCAAACCAGGCCTGAAATCTCCCCCTAAAGCCACTATGACTAAAATTAATCTTCCCAGGATCAACATTTCACAATTTCCTCAGGAAATCGGGGGAGATCAATTTTAGTATCATCCAGAGCTAGCGAGGCTAAGAGAAGCATGCACAGAATGGGGGTTTTTCCACGCAGTGAATCATGGAATGCCACCCGATCTTATCAACAAGGTTGTGTCTGTAACCCAAGATTTATTGTCGATGCCCGTGGAGTTGAAGGACACAGTCACAACTTCTAATCCCATGGAAATTTATTTACGCTTTCCAAACTTTGAGGTCTTCTACCTCATGGGCATGCCCAATCCGCATTCATTTTAGGAAATTGGTGAAAAGATATGGACCAAAGGGAACTCAAATTTCTATATGTTATATATTTCTTACCTTTTCTTTCTTATTCAATGCTGACTGTCACCAACAGATTTTTCCTCGAATTGTTTTACAGCGAAATGGTTGGCAAATTTACCTTAGTTCAGTCAAATATGTGGAGTAAGATCATTAAAATCATTCTTGCTAGCCTGGGTTTGGATGTGAACGAATTCTATGAGTCTGATTTCGAGAAATGCACAGCCAAATTTCACATAAACGACTATCCATCTCATGGAAAATATATCGGGGATGTGGTTTTGCCTTGTCACGGAGATGTTAACTGTATGACAATCCTGTACAATGATGAAAATGTAGGTCTTCAGGTTCAATCCAAACAAGGAGAGTGGTTCAACGTCAAACCTCAACCAGATTCATTCGTTGTCAACATTGAAGATTGCCTAAGGGTGTGAAAATTATACTATTACAACTACTTCTATGAAATCCTTAGCAATTATCATGAATTTTGAAAGCATAAAACACTAATTTCTACGGGTAACATTGTGTTGCAGGCATGGAGCAACGGTAGGTACCACAACGCAGATCACCACGTAGTGTATACAGGGTGGAAGCATCATATACCTCTTTCATATTCAATAAAATTCCCACACCATACCCAAATTTATGCTCCTGAGGAACTTGTGGATGTGAATAATCCATTTGTTGTTGGGGTGCCACTCGTCCCTTTGTGGTTTATTTCACACCCTCAAGTGACTCTTCTGTGCGTGGGGTACCCAAGCTTGGCTATGGGCCTACTGGGACTTGAACCTATGACCTCTCATTCGTTGACCAATGAGCTACTTGTCCCTTTGTGGTCCCACTCCCGAGTGTGAATTGTTTCCATCAGGTCAATGGAGAAAATTAACAAGAAAAATATTGACATTATTGTGTTATTCACTCTGTTATCAAATCTAGGAATGACTGCATATCAGCCTCCGGATTTAGTAGGACTATTTGAGTTTCTTCAATAGTTCCAGACTCCTTCCTCTGTTTTCATAATGTGAGCCCAAGTGCCTTGTATTTATCTGGAAGATAGTGCAAGTTACTTTGCACTGAAGGCATTCTTTATTCAATTTTGAGGAGAAGTTGTTCTCTTTTGACATGTCACTGCATGCGCTCTATTTCAGCGCCTTCCACACTTGTAGGTTACAGTTTTTGAGGTTGGTTCTATAGAGGATGTGCTTGGTTCGGTCACATTTATATCTATTATTTATACCATTATCCGTAAAGATGGAAGTTGCACGCAATGGTGCATGATTGCAATGCAAGACCAGATATCATATAGCATATTCATAACCTTATGGGTGAGCTTATGTGTTGAGCCTACGAAAATGTTACAATTCGAACATGATTGCACTAAAATATGTATTCTAATATATATCAACTAATAGTAACTATTAAAAAGTTTGAAGTTACCACATTCAAGTAGATAAGCCTAACAACTAGAGTTAATGCACCCCTCTTTCTAGCACCCTCTATTCACGCCACAACACCCTTACGTATTTGGATGGTTACAACATGAAGGATCAATGTTTCAATTATATTAGGTGTTGCATGCATACATGCCTGCACTGTTAAAAATATAGGTCATCGGCCGAAGTTGTTGCAACAATTATACATATCTTCACATAACTAACTTCTGTTACCCAACTTGTTCCCAATTGCTTAAAGTTAACCAATGTCATAAAAAAATATGAATACAAAAAGTGCTTGACATTACATTTATATGAATATAAATATGCATTGTGTATGTTTCTAGAAGATGTCACTAGAACTATATGAGAAACAACTTTTGCTGACACAACCAATACTTTGCTAGGTGTATTGTAGATGCTCATAAACACCTCACCTCAAACACTCATGACGTATGGACCATTACAAAGAATTCCCTCTTCCCCATGTCAAAATTTATCCTTCCCATTTCAACAATTATCCATAATGGTAACACACAAATCTGATGTGTGCTACGCAATGCAACTAAAAGGGAAGAATAAAATGCAGACATGTTGATAAAATTATTTGAATCTTGGGAGTGAGACAATAAAAAGTAATACACAAACTTAAACCATGTTGTACATATTCATACAGAATGTAAATATATTAGCACCTTTTTCAAAACCTTGCAAGAGGGGATAGAAAATACCATTACAATATATGTAGATGGGGAAGAACTTACCCTTATAACATGACATACATATTCACCATAATAGCCTCCTTATAAATAAGGAACATAGAAGGATGCCCATTATTAACGTTGTAAAATGATGTACATATTTGTAACAATGTTTTTATTGTAAATAAAATAGATATAATTTAAAACATATCAATTCCACCATTGTAATTCCCATCAAAAATAAACATACACGTCAGAATGTGGTTAAATTGTAGTAAAAAAAAGGGTTGGACCCACCCAACCCCAAATTATTTTGATTCTTTTTCTTTTGGCTTGGCAAGATTATAGTAAAGCCCGCCTATAATTCTAGGCAATATACACATCATACACATTGTAGGGTGACTAGGGTTTTATACGAAGGAACTATTAAGTTTAAACAATCCACTTACCACAAAAAATACAAATCATTCAACTTTAGAAAAGTACAAAGATATAACATACTGGGGTTTATTATGAACAACTAATCAACAATAATCAATGTTTACAAAGGATAACCAACTTCATTGTGACATTTTCTCAATTTCACCTGATGGTCACAGTTTCATATTACATTGTATTTTGACCAAGTGAAAGAACGAGACAGTTTCTCATGGAATACAATTATTGCAGCATATAGAAGACATGGTTATCCTCACAAGGCAGTCACACTATTTCACCATTGCAACAAACAGGTCTTCAACCCGATCAGTTTACATTTGTGAACATACTCCCAGCCTTTGCCAAAATGGGAGCTTTAGAATAGGGTATGGACATCCATCAAAGCTTAAAGGATAGAGGAATTTTGTCAGATGTGGTTGCAAATGTCCTGGTAGACATGTATGCAAAATGTGGAACCGTACACAAGGCACGTGAACTGTTTGACAGAATGCCTAAAAAAAAGTGGTATCATGGACAGTAATGATTGCAGGATATGCCCAAAATGGATTTGTTGAAAATGCGTTATAATTACTTAGAAACATTCATGCAATTGCAATTGGCAGATGTAAAGCCAAATTCCACAACCTTTGTCAGCATCCTCCCTGCCTGTGCAAAAATGGGAGCTTTGGAACAGGGTATGGACATCCATCAAAGCATAATGGATAGAGGAATTTAGACTGATGTAGTTGCAACTGCCTGGTAGACATGTATGCAAAATGTGGAAGGGAATATCTCAGGATTTCTGGTTATTTTGTTCTAATTCATTTGGTTTTGTCTCGGAACATGATCATATTTACCAATGGAAAAATGGGTTTTATTCAGTCTTAAAACTGTAGATCTGGACCATTCGGGAAATTAAAAATTTGAGGTTGTGTCCTGGCACCTCACATTGTGCAGAGGATCTGTACTCTGGTTTTGGGTTACCTTGTCAAGGAGTATGGCATCGGATATTGCACATTGTACTGGTGTCGAAGAATTGACGGGTTCTGTAGATCCTCCCCATTTGTTTGATCCAGATTCAGAGGGCCATGAGCTAAAAAATTATATGTGCACAACAGTGAAATCATTGGTGGATGCTGTCAGCAGTGTCCATGAATTGCTAGAATGTCCAGTATGCATGAATTCTATGTACCCTCCCATTCACCAAACGAGTTTTAAAGGACGTCTTGATCACATTGGACCGGAGAAAATTTGATAGAATACACACATCAAGAACCTGATTTTATACATAGACTTATAATCAGAATTTTGGTCTTTAGGACCTTTGGTTGATGATGTCATGATCATTAGCTGTATGTCATCATCATCAACATGTTCTCTGTAATTTTTCTCCTCCTCCCTTCTCATTTAAGTACTTGCTTCAGTAATAGTTATGCATCCCTGGAAAAATCTTTAGTTGGGCAGAGCAGTGACTTGTTGTCGGTAGACTACCGATCCTCACCATTGGCAGGGGTGCATGCATTTATTTGCAACCGATCCTCACCAAGATATACAAATAGAACTGTATCTCCTTTACAAAAATATCAGTGTACACAAAGAAACTTTACAAATAGAATTGTATCTCCTTTCAAACAGTATCCACTATAAGACATTTTCTGTCTGCTGTTATAACTCACACCTAAGTTGCTAACATGGTTGCTTTTCCCAAAACATTATGAAGATTCTGCAGCATTGCATGTCATAATGGATGAGTCTCAGCTACTATCCTAGGGGAGCTACTAAACCATATTACAAACACAATAGTACAAGAGGTGAAGGTCACACAAGGTAGCCACGGAAGAGAGAATTTGTAAAACAGCAGTAGTAAAATCCCACCCATTTGATTTTCCTGAAAAGGAAGTTTTGGATTCACAGATGCAGAGGTGAAGGCCTTGGTCTTCTATAGACCAGCTTAAGGGTCCAAAGCCAGCCACTCAGGAAATTTTCACCTAAAGATTCCACCTTGCAAACGAGCAAGTAACCAGTGTGGCAACACTGTTTCTTATGGATTATCATAACATACAACTAGCAGTGTCAGAATCACATTGCTTTTGGGCTCCTTGTGAGATTTTTCTCTTTTTTGATTGGCTTGATCAACCTCTGAATAGAATTCAGATATGTATAAATATTTACCAATGGAACTATAAATAAGGTTTAAAAGAAGGTTTTTTGGTTAACAAAAGTTCTGCTCTTAGAAGATAGAGGGTGTCAGATTACTCTAATTAGACACTAGGTGAAAAATAATGAATTTAAGTACCAAGTTTTCTTGCAATATTTCAAAAAGGCTAGGAATTGTCTTCTCTAATCTATTTGTAGTTGTGGTTCACTAAGGGTAGTGAGTATTAGTTCTCTTATCTACCTTATGGTAATAATGTTTATGGCATGTTGTCATCGTAATTGTTACCTCTGCACATGACTTTTTTTATTATGCTTTGATGGATATCCATACCCAGTCCTAAACGTCCCATGTTGGCACAGGTTGGGAGGATGCTGGAAAAGGTTGCAGAGTTTGGTTTTATGCCTGCAAATTGCATTTTCATAAATGCTTCCAAAGCCCTTTCAAGAAACCCATTTTGGGCATATCCTATTTCGTGCATATCTTGCAGCCATGGCACGCCATGAGATGACATCTGATGGAGGCATTTCTTTGAAAAACCTTAAAGTGTCATCAAGAACACCGTTTTGTGCATAGCCTGCAATCATCGCAGTCCACGAAACCACATTTGTGTGAGGAATTTTGTCAAACAGTTCACGTGCCTTGTGTATTGTTCCACATTTTGCATACATCTCTACCAGGGCATTTGCAACTACGACATTGCCTTTGCATTATGCTCTTATGGATGTGCACAGCCTGTTCCAGAGCTTTGGGGAACCTGTCACTGTCATTGGCGAAAGAGGCTAGATGGTAAGAAGCCCAAAGTGGTGGATGACAAGGAAGCAGACATTGGCATGAATTGGCCAAGAAATACGAGAATACAGTAACCTTCTTCATTTTTGCACGAGGTCTTAAAATTGGCCATGCTTCCAAAACAATATTGAGTTTATGCAAGAGTTGTGCCACTAATGAAGATAACTTGGAGTGAAAAGGCACTCTTACACAAGATACATTGGAGGAAATAATATTCTATAATTATTAAAGTTAGTATTTGTTCCAAACTTTTGGGGACAACTGCTTGTCATTTCTTAATAATTGAAATTTAGAAATCTCATGTACTGTACGAAGTGTAGGAGAGACGATGCACTTTTTTTTTGAGGTAATTTGTGACAAGATACCTTGCTTGCATTGAAGGGTCCAAAACAAGCTATGAGAAATGAATTTGATTCATATACCATGGGTCAAAACACAACTGACAGTTAAAGAGCTGCTGATAAATTGGGAACATTAAGAATACTGGATGCGACTGAGCTACAATGGATATTCTCTTTGTGCTGGAATGTACAAGATCTTAAACAATTTGCTATCTGTTTAAACATAGGCATTTTAAAAACTACAATTTACAAATCCATGTGGAAAATGAAGGATGTTGAGATCTGTATGTCAGCAATTTGTGACAAAGTTAATAGAAACATTAACTTTATAATGAATGGGTGTCTAATTTAACGTAGAACAAGTTAGAGCATTCATTTGCAATTTTCTTAAAATGCATTTGGAGCATCAATGAGCAAGAGTTGAATGGATTCAATATTAATTGGAGGAAGATGAAATATCTTAGCAAATTGGAAACATAATAACTCAAATTCATCCTGTTTGATTTGTATCAAGCTCTTTTATGGATATGTATCACATATAGAATGCTCATTTATGTGTTACATATGCAGACAAATATGAAAAATGCCCATGTGATGATTATCTCAAAACTCAATCAGGCAAAACAATCCCCAAAATACCGGGAGATAGGTGGTACCTAATCATATCTGTGAAATTGGATATGTCGCATCTGTGCATATATTATACTGCAAATTATGCAATTAAGATCCTTCCAAAGCCTAGCTTCAAACAGAAAATGCATTTTACAAAACGGCTGTGTGTGTCTAGCTGTCACCATCCTAATACAACTTTTGTGGGATCAAAAGTTGAAAACAAACCAAAGGTTTATATTGATAAAATGTCCTTCCCTCTTGAAAGAATTGCCTCCGTGTTAGTTTGGATCCAACAGTTACAGGAAAGTACAAAATGTTAGATGTGAGAAAGCTATGCAGCGTTTACATAGTTGCCATTGTTGTGCAACAATATAGACATCAGTAAATCATAGGATGTTGAAGTGTTGATGAGTTACAATCCATATGTTGATATCTGTCGAGGAAATATTACCAGCAAATTCAAACTTTTGAATCAAAAGATCATAGTGACACTTTTTCATTGTTATGTATAGCATTTCTATTGACACCAAAATTATAATTATGAATATAATAATTATAATTTTATGGTTTAAGAAAATAGATTAATAATTAATAATATTAAATCATATTCATTAACTTAAAAAATGATTTTTCTTGATATAATTATTAAAGTTAAAGTTAAAATTAGGTTGCATCTTAAGTCAACTCAGTGTTTTAATTACATTTAGAATTAGTATTGCAATTAAAGTTGGAATTAGTGTAGCAATTAAAGTCAGAGATAGTTTTGTAATCAAAGTTGGAACTAAATTCAAAACAAAGTTGAAATCAAATTCAAATCTTAAGTTACAACTTTTTGTAACACCTATGTAATTTGTAATTTAAGTGCAATATAAATTATAACTTCATGCATAAGTTATAAAATATGTCATTTAAATTTGTTATTAAGTCACTTGTGCAACTTTAAATCCAAATTTAGGGATAAAACTTAGAATTTGAAAATAGCATGTTTGACGATTTAATATTGCATTAAGGAAAATTTTAATTATGAATTGTAATTTCATGCAAAAATGTTTTAATAATATAAATATATATGTTAAATATTTAACATGTATATATACACACAAATATGAGTGCATGTGCCCACACACACACACATGTACACATGTCCGCGCACAATCACATCACGCACACACACGCACACACACACACACACACACACACACACACTAAAGCAATATAAATGCGCATGTCTAATCGCATGTGCGCGCACACACGCGCGCGCATGCACACACACTAAAGAAATATAAAGGGAATTTCTAATCCTAATATTGCATTTTTTTACTTCTAAAATTATGTCACAATGACAACCAACGTTGTAATGAAGTGAGCTAACTTGTATTCTCGACATTAAATTTGACATCCATTCGATTCGATTGTCATGTGATAATTCATTCATAAATTTGATTTCCACTAGATTGTCACTTATATGTTTTTTTTCCTTTTTCTTGGAGAAATCAATCAAAAATATTAATATTTGGACCATATAATAATGTTTAGGCTATTTTTTCTTGATTTATTTTTTGGGGACGACAGAATGACACAACTAAATTGGTTCCATTTTCCAGAAATTAATGGGAAATTGAAAGAGAATTTAATGAAGTTATTGATTAATGTGGTATGTGATACATTTAAGCTAAGGACCTTGAAATAAATATGTATTGATGTATTTCATATAGATACATGTATTATTTAATTCTTTTTTAAAATTTGGTATAGGTATACTACACTAGCATAGTTAGATAAATGCCTTGACATTGATATATCTCAACATATTTTAGATAGATGTATTTGAGATATCTACACTAGTTTTAAATTGTAAAAATAACAAAGGGTAAATTTTAAGACCCCCTTAAAAAACCTCGTAGATATTACTTGACAAATATGTGAAAATGACTTTTGAAAATATGGTGAATCTAAAGGAAATGGGGTTCGAATGGTTTGGTGAATCATTTGATAATGGTTTTAGCTGAGCAATTGTCAGATGACAGTATATGTTTTTGGTTGACAGTATATCATGTCGACTAAAAAATATGTAATTTTTCAAAAGCCATTTTTTGAAAATAGTGGTTAAAACGACCGTCATCGACAAGACTATGTCCTCGCAAAATATGGCGCAAACAAAAAAAGTGATTTTTTGTGAAAAAATATAGATTTTGAGAAACAATATTGTTTTTTGAAGTTTTTATGTTAACATGTAAAATATCATCTGAATGAAAAATATGGTTGAAGCAAAAAAATTCCCATACCTTTTTTCTTCCTCCTTTGATAACACCACTAAAAAAAATGCTACCGACCCCAACTAAAAATTCTGCACTGACCCAACTATTTTCATTTGGCCCTTTCCGTTCCACTTCAACTCTTTACATGATCAGGAATAATTGTGTTCATGGTCATTTTAACTTGGAATTGTAGGTAAGAGATACCATTTTATGTAGCTGGCCCAATGACATTGTACACAGAGTGGGCCGCATCCCTCTAGCAAATTAGAAATGCATGATAAAGTCACGTGAGTTGTCTATGACCCTAGCTCATTGAAGAGGGATTCAAATAACTATGATGTTAAATGAAATATTTAAATTAGCCACACTGAAAACATAAATTTATAACATGGAGAAACTCTCCCTTTTTTGAGTTAAAATTTATAAGAGGTAAATCTAAAATTGTTTTTATTCCTCTAAAACACTTTATTACAAAGGTACAAAAACATATGTTTTGTTTGGAACCACTACTCTTATTTCCCAATTACAATAAATGGTTGTCTCCTTTATTTCATAATTGATCTCATCCTTTCTTGGTCTGTTAATAGAAGATGACTTGTGTCTTTTGGCAATGTGTTTTTGAGAGAATGAAAAAATATCTATTTTAATTATATTACACCTACTTGAAGTCCTTGAGATGTGTTCTGAGATGACATGTTTACATCATGTTCTTTCTGTGATAACGGTGCCACTAAAAGACTAATTAACACCATATTTTGGTTTGTATTTTTTAAGTATTGAATAAATCTGTAGTGCTTATTAGAAACAATATTTATGTTAAAATAATATCTTCAATTGGAACTCTGGAGAAAGGTATGGACGTCATTCCATTTCTTCACTCCTACGAAAATACAACTTTCCTACACCTTAATATATTTCTCCTCCATCTTCATCTCTAACATCAAAGGAGGGGAGGACTTTGTTGGTGACACGAGAAGTTATCAATGGAGCCGAGAGACACTTATGATAAGGATTATAGAGGTGGGAAAAAATAGTACTAGTGGGTGATGATGCTTCTATGATCATCACTCAAACATCAAATTAATCCTAAGCATAAACCCCCCAAAAAACTTAATAATAATCTTGTAATTAGAGATGTTGAAGAACCTAACATATTGGATGGACCACAACACTAGAGGGGGATAATGATAGCATTCACATCAATAAAACCATTGAGAATAAGAAACTCATGCTTGTTGGGATGGATTATCTGACAAATAGACAAAACATGGTGTCTCAAATTTATCGCTTTACATCACTCCAAACAAACAAATTTTGTGGGACAATGCCAAATTTGACTATTTACGTGAAGGAGCATGGTTTGAAAGTCAAAAATTAGATATGCCTCTTGAGTTCACCTTGGGATTCCTGCGAAAAATCTAAAAAACACTCAAGAAAAAAATCTCATGTTTGCCATAATCTCATGATCCTTATGCCAATAAGGGTGACACCAAAAGTGAAGTAATCATCTTATTAACATAATGCCTGATTGATTATGAGATCAATATGTTTTCTTCCTCAACCGTATCCTCTTCCTGAATTGTTTCAGTAAATGATTCACACATATAACTTTACCAAAAATAACCTTCCCATAAATTACTATCAAAGTAACCATCTACCTATATTTAGCTTAAAGGAATTTATTGTGAGAAAATATTCCCACAATATGTCAAAAACCCTAACTCACATCAGAAAACATGTTCTATCACTTTTTTAGGCTAATACTTTGTGAAATACCATTCAAATACTCATAGTTTTGGAATCCTCAATTTGAAAACATTCGCAAGCTACCAAATAGAGAAAATTATGTTAAGTGGTACTATTGATGCCCTCCCATGCTCGAGAATTCACATACACATGGGTATTTGAGAGTCACAAATTTGTGCGTTTTCTAGAGCTTCTTATATCTTCAAAGAGAAAGGTTTGAACATTGCATCCACATTTTCCGAGGTTATATAAAGATTTAAAAGCTATCTATCTTTTATGTCAACTTTTAATGCATTCAAGGACACTAGTTTATGTTGATATTTTGGTTTGTTAAAGGTTAAAAAGATTTTAAATTTTTTTCTTCCATTTAGTTACGAATTTGGTTGGTTGTTTAACCAAAAACAAGTCTACAACCAATAGGTTATGGGCAAGGCATGGAGAATAGTTGGGCTTTTGGGCATCCTTATAAAGCATTGACACTATTTTTCTAAATACAACCAACAAATGTCCAACCTCATCAGTTTTTCTTTGCTATTAAACTCTATGCCTATGTCGAAAGATAAGGTTTGAAATAGGGTGTTAACATCCACCAATGCATAATGGATAAGGGAAATTTATCATATAATGTAGTTGCAAGTTCCCTAACAAATATGTATGTAAAATGTGGAAGGATGTGAACTATTTGAAAAAACGCCCGAAAGATGTGTGTCCTCATGGATTGTCATGAGTGAGATATGCATAAAATAGGTTTGTTGAAAATACCTTGAAAACATTCACGAAAATGCAATTAGAAGGCGTAAACGCAAAGTCAACAACCACCACTTTGAATAGATGCCTCCAACCCAACGCCCTATCCGCAAATCGTTTCACTCCAAAATATGCAAGTGCTAGTTAAAATTATATCATATTTTTGTACTAGACCACCATATTTTATTGAACCACTTTTTATTTTATTTTATTTTTGAATTGTGATGAAATGCATTACATAAGCAAAAAAATAGAGTATATCACATGACATGTCATTGCATAGATGCCAAAAGATAACGATGATTTTTTCAAAAAATAGTTCCTCAATTATTACGCTCTTATAGATATGTTAGGGATATATGACTAGCACTTTCACCAAAGGGACCTTGCAATAGTTCTGTTGATAATAAAATAGATGGATTTTAGAATTTTCAAAGCAATGTTGAGATGTATTTAAGAGGCATATCCGACATGGATAGTAAGGTATGTATCAAGAAGTAATTGTGGATGATATTGTGAGGGCCACTTAATTTATCGTGGCCTCACCCCTAGCGACACAAGGATCATGATATATTGGATTTTATATGTTAGCATGCAAGTTAGGCCAACCAACTAATGTAAGATTGATTTTTTGATCGTATGCATATTTTTGGAGTCATTAAATACAATTCCAATATGTACTGATGCAACATGTCTGAATGTTGAGAATTAATTAATTTATTAGGAAAGAGTACCCCCCAAAACCAGTATACTGCATATACCTACCTAGAATGGCATTTACAACAACATTTGACAAAGATCCCCATTCCATTGATACAAAAATATGGGATGGATGTCCACTTTTTGGAGTTAAAATTTATAAGGGGGAAATCTAAAATTATTTTTATTCCTCTAAAACACTTTATTACAGAGGTAAAAAAACATATGTTCTGTTTGGAACCACTACTCTTATTTCCCAATTACAAGAAATGGCTGTCTCCTTTATTTCATAATTAATCTCATCCTTTCTTGGTCTGTTAATAGAAGATGACTTGTGTCTTTTGGCAATGTGTTTTTGAGAGAATGAAAAAATATCTATTTTAATTATATTACATCTACTTGAAGTCCTTGAGATGTGTTCTGAGATGGCATCTCTACATCATGTTATTTCTGTGATAACGATGCCACTCAAAGACTAATTAACACTATCCTTTGGTTTGCATTTTGTAAGTATTGAATAAATCTATAGTGCTTGATAGAAATAATAGTTATGTTAAAATAATAGCTTCAATGGGAATTCTAGAGAAAGGTATGGACATCATTCCATTTCTTCACTCCTACGAAAATACAACTTTCCTACACCATAATACAAAGCTCCTCCATCTTCAGCTCTAACGTCAAGGGCAGTGGAGGAATTTTTTGGGGACACAAGAAGTTACCAATGGAGTCAAGAGACACTTATGATAAGGATTATAGAGGTGCGAAAAATTGTACTAGTGGGTGATGATGCTTCTATGATCATCGCTCAAACATCAAATCAAGCCTAAACATAAACCCCCAAAAAAACTTACGAATAATCTCATAATTAGATATGTTGAAGAACCCAACATATTGCATGGACCACAACAGTGGAGGGAGATAATGATAGCATCCACATCAATAAAACCATTGCGAATAAGAAACTCGTGCTTGTTAGGATGGATTATCTGACAAATAGACAAAACATGTTGTCTCAACTTTATCGCTTTACATCATGCCAAACAAACAAATTTTGTGGGCCAATGCCAAATTTGACTATTTTCATGAAGGAGCATGGTTTGACAGTTAAGAATTAGATATGCCTCTTGAGTTCATCTTGGGATTCCTACGAAAATCTAAAAATCATCTTTCACTCGAGAAACAAATCTCATGTTTGCCATAATCTCATTTTCCTCATGCCAATAGGGGCAACATTAAAATTGAAGTAATCAACTTATTAACATAGTGGTTGATTGATTGCGAGATAAATATGTTTTCTTCCTCAACCTTATCCTCCTCGTGAATTTTTTCAGTAAATGATTCATGTAACTTCACCAAGATTAACCTTCCCATACATTACTATCAAAGTAACCATCTACCTATATTTAGCTTAAAGGAATTTATTGTGAGAAAATATTCCCACAATATGTCAGCAACCCTACCTCACATCAGAAAACATGTTCTATCACTTTTTTAGGATAATACTTTGTGAAATACCATTCAAATACTCGTAGTTTTGGAATCCTCAATTTGAAAACATTCGCAAGCTACCAAATAGAGAAAAAGATGTTAAGTGGTACTGTTGATGCATGCTCGAGAATTCACATACACATGGGAATCAAGGCTTGTAGAACTGATACTAATGTATTTGAGAATCACGAAAATTTGTGCGTTTTCTGGAGCTTCCTATATCTTCAAAACATTGCATGCACATTTTCCGAGGTTATATAAAGATTTAAAAGCTATCTATCTTTTATGTCAAATTTTAATGCATTCAAGGACACCATTTTATGTTTATATTTTGGTTTGTTAAAGGTTAAAAAGATTTTAAATTGTTTTCTTCCATTTAGTTACAAATTTGGTCGGTTTTTTAACCAACAACAAGTCTACAACCAATAGGTTATGGGCAAGGCATGGAGAATAGTTGGGCTTTTTGGGCATCCTTACAAAGCATTGACACTATTTTTCTAAATGCAACCAACAAGTGTCCAACCTCATCAGTTTTTCTTTGCTATCAAACTCCATGCCTATGTCGAAAGAGAAGGTTTGAAATAGGGTGTGAACATCCACCAATGCATAATGGATAAGGGAAATTTATCATATGTTGTAGCTGCAAGTGCCCTAACAAATATGTATGTAAAATGTGGAAGGATGTGAACTATTTGACAAAATTCCTGAAAGATGTGTGTCCTCATGGATTGTAATGAGCGAGATATGCATAAAATAGGTTTGTTGAAAATACCTTGAAAACATTCATGAAAATGCAATTAGAAGGCATAAACACAAAGTCAACAACCACCACTTTGACTAGATGCCTCCAACCCAACGCCCTATCGGCAAATCATTTCACCCCAAAATATGCAAGTGCTAGTTAAAATTATATCATATTTTTGTACTAGACCACCATATTTTATTGAACCACTTTTTATTTTATTTTATTTTTGAATTGTGATGAAATGCATTACGTAAGCAAAAAAATAGAGTATATCACATGACATGGCATTGCATAGATGCCAAAAGATAACGATGATTTTTTCAAAAAATAGTTCCTCAATTATTACGCTCTTATAGATATGTTTGGGATATATGACTAGCACTTTCACCAAAGGGACCTTGCAATAGTTCTGTTGATAATAAAATAGATGGATTTTAGAATTTTCGAAGCAATGTTGAGATGTATTTAAGAGGCATATCCGACATGGGTAGTAAGGTATGTATCAAGAAGTAATTGTGGATGATATTGTGAGGGCCACTTAATCCATTGTGGCCTCACCCCTAGCGACATAAGGATCATGATATATTGGGGTTTATATGTTACCACGCAAGTTAGGCCAACCAACTAATGTAGGATTGATTTTTTGATCGCATGCATATTTTTGGAGTCAAAAAAACAATTCCAAGATGTACTGATGCAACATGTGCGAGGAATTAACTTTATTTATTAGGAAAGAGTACCCCCCAAAACCAGTATACTGCATTATACTAGAATGAAGAATCAGAGATCCCCTTTCCATTGATACAAAAATATGGAAGGATGTCCACTGCAAAGTTTGAATCAAAACACCGATAGTTAAATAACATCTAAAACACATCCTCCATACCTGATTAGATCATCTCTAATTTTACTGTAGTACAATGCAAAACAAATATATTAAAAGAGTGCCAACCCTATTTTTTTGTTTTTCCAGGCCATATTTTAGAATTTTAGTTTAAATATTATATTTTGTTTCTTTTCTTGTGTGAAATTTATTCATTTATTTCAAAGATGCATTACTATACATCTAATTTGATGAAGTCAACAACATAGTCTAGCCCTCCAAATACTTAGAAAAGAGCACTCTTTTGAAAGTGAAACAAAATTCCAATTACTTCTTATCACTACAACCCTGACATGGGGCATCTTGCATTGTGCAAACATTTTGGTTCAGTTGGCATATAATTCCCATTACAAAGGTGTAAATTTGTTAATGCTCATATATAGGATAGGAATCCTTTATTGACATGTGCATGTCCAAAAAATCAGTTGTGCATTTGATTTTTTTGTGAAACATCGATCATTAATAATTTGGTGGCATCCAAAAAAATATAAATATTAATAATTAGTGAAAACATATTACCTCTCTGATACATGCATTAGTTCCTTAAACATGTTAGTGCTCCACATGTTTGTATTTACCATATGACAACTTATTGTTATTAGTTAGTAGGTTAGTAAATATTGTTATAGAGTTGTTATAATAAATGTTCAACTTATAAAAATTATTTGTTGAGTGAGTTTCAACAACTTGGGGGTGGAAGATGATCCACCTCCTAAATTATAGGGGAGCTATTTTCTATAAATTCTTGTAATATGAAGTTTTATCAAAGCATATTGAATATTATTCATTGTCATTTTGTTCTTTGTATCTCTCTCTGATTTATGATCTCTCTATAAATCTATTGTATACTTCTAATTTAGTATCAGAGCATGCATGGGAATGAGATATTTTTGTATGAGGGAGGACATGATAATAATGCTTTGGCTGACATCATTATCTGTACAACCACTATACGAGCACTTTTTGGTAAACCACTATCAACAAAGTTTATGGTGATAAAACCTTCATTTTTGGTTTGTGGTAAACAATAGATATGTCACTTTAGATAAAACCACCAAAATCTAAATGTAGTTAATGAATAAAAATTTATAGATAATTGTGAATGGTCTCTCCATGGTTGTTGGTAAAAAACTTAAACAAGTATGTTTTCTTTGAAACTCTAGTTAGATTCAAAATGAATGATGGTGTCACCATGTCTGGTCATATTAATGATTTTAAATCTCTCACTAGAATTGATGATATTTATGTTCTGCTCCATTAAAGTTACAGTTGATGATGGTTTGTGGTACTCCACTTTCACTGGAAGATATGATATCAACACTTCTAGTGAAGAAAAAAGGACCAAAGAATATGTAGAAGAGGAAATTAATGTATGTAAAAAAGAAACACATTTCTCTAAAAATAAAGAGGAAACGTAATGCTTCTACAAGGAAAGGCACATACATATATTGTAGGAGCTCAAAATCTGCTCAATGGATGAGGCCAATATAATTACTGAAGAAGAATTAGAGAATGAGGAAGAACAAGTAAATTAGGACAATGTCAAGATCACTGAGCAAGGTTGGAGGTCAATCAAGACCTCTCACAAATGATGGGGCTACATCAAATTTTGGTGGCATTTTTTTTTTAGGTGTGTGTCCCATTTGTGTGTGCTGTGTTATAGTTTCCAATGTTCATGTTTGAATAAGTAAGGGGGGGAAAATATTCCTATGTTATTCCTTGGTCAGATATCATAATAGTGCTTGGCACATCATGATGCCACTCCTTCATTTTTGGTTTGTGGTAAACCACTGTTTGGTTGTTGGTAAACCATATGTTACCCATCATGGTTTGTGGTACTCCACTTGTAAAAATTCCATTTTTGTTGTGGTTAACCGTTTGTAAAACCATTAGTAGGGTTTGTTATTATCCTACCAGATCATGAGGGTGCAAGTACAAGGAAGGTTTTCCCCATGTTTGCACTAAGGGGGGGAACTTAGGAATTCATATGTTAGTGCTCCACATGTTTTTATTTACCATATGGTAACTTATGTTGGATAAGTGCACCAATTTGGACAAAAAACTGAATAACGCGATTTTTGAATAACGCATTATGTTTTCCTTGGTTTGGTAATTCACGAACCTATAGCACGTACACGTTATGTTAAACTATAAACAAAAAAAATGAGCCCTATTCATTTTCATTTCCCCCAAATCTGAGTTTTACAGCAAAACTCTGCCCTCGCGTTTCAAATTCAGCTAGATCTTGCTCAAATGATCATTTGAGAATCACCACGAAGATCAGAATCGATGATGGCACCATGGAGAAGAGGTAAGCACAATTATTTTCTTGAAATTGCATTGAAATTTGGTAATTATAGAGTAGAATTTAAATTGAACATATATTTTTTATTGTTACAGCTCCACGACAACCCGATCAACCACAACCAAACCCTATAATTCTTATGATCCCTCCTATCCCTCCTACAGTTGCTCAACATCCCCTGGGTAGTCAAGAATATTTAGCAGCCCATATAGTGGAAAACAAGATTGAAATTGAGGATTTAATCAAAACAATGAGGGATTCACATTCTACAAACCCCCACCGTGCCTCTCTTGCAAACACATTGGAGGCATTGGTGGCTCAAGTTGATGTGGAAATGACTCAAATTGATCATTGGACATCCTATAGAGAGCATTGTAGGGTTTATTATGCCAACAAATTGTCATATGCAGATTTAAAGAAAAAACAAATTACAAAAGACTACATATGTGCCTTATTCACGGACCCTTGAAACCAATTTTCTTGTTTAGTTGTCATGCAAATGGTTTCCCATCCACTGGTGCAATAATGATTTGATTAAAAATAATTTTGGGGACTAATGGTGGATGGTGTTTGATTTTCCACCTTGCAATAACAACAAGGTGCCACTATACTTTTTGAGGAAACTCTATTGCAAGTTTATCCTCAACAATCTATCTCGAACTATTTTGATTTTGGGATTTCGAGGGCTGAGGAAAAGGCTCTGCACAAGATTAACTAGGTGCACAACCTGCACCTATTCAGCAGGGTAGATTCCCCACACAGAAACCCCCTCACCCTGAGACTGTCCCTCCAGCAGTGAAGGAGACAATAGAGATTGATAGACTCCACGCGCTTCAGGGGCTATCTGATACCCTTGTTCGACATATGAGGGGGATTTCCTATCCAGATTTTCGTGGAAGTACACAGAGTATTCCCTCGAGTAGTACTATCATGAGGCCACATCTTTTCTCGACATGTGGTAGTATATGTTTGGGGCCCGAGGAGGACGATACTTTCATGCTTACTAGTTTTGGTGGAGTTTCCGTTGGTGGTCACCTGGTGGTGCACATGATAATGCCACTATGTCAGATGCCTTTTTAAGTGAGACATTTGGATTACAGTCATTGGCATCATCTTCACAGGTATTTGTTATGTTTTATTATGTATATTACAAAAATATCGAAGTACTTGATTTACTTATATATGTTAAAATTTTGAAATAATTGTATTTGTACATGTATGCATTGATATTACAGTGCATGAGAGGGGCGTCATCATCTCGAACCATAGGCTATGAACACCATGCCTACACATACATTCACAAGTAATTTAGAATGTTAATTGTGTAAAATTTTCACGTATGAAAAAATATATAACTTTTGAACTCAAATATATGTATGTTCTTGTATGTTCAACTAACTTAACGTGATATATGTTTGATAAAGTTGATGACCTCACTAGACACCCCACCATCTCTATGAAAAGTAGAGAAAGGTATTGCCACTACGATTTCATCTACATAACAACTCACTGAGGTATTGAAACAACATGTATTTTCATTAAATTGCTCGTGTAATTCATATTATGTTAAATTACATGTAAATAATGTCCTTCATTGTAGCATTACTAAATTATGTTAATAATGTCCTTCATTGTGTATATGCAGGAGTTACCTTCGACAGGTAGCATCCCTATTTATTTAATTCATAGGCATGGCATGGTAAAAAAATAGATGTATATTGATAAAATTAGTTAAAATATTGTCATTGCACATACATGTACTTAGTTGGCGTAATGTTTTTGATCTGCATTCAAAAAAATTATTGTTAACATAGTTCTATTTTGGCTAATTTTGATGTTTGATTTTGTGATCTTATGTATATGTAGGGAACTTCAACCCCTTCCATTTTTACTTCGAGGGCATGGACTCCTCGAGATCATCATTTTTATACCCTCGTTAATACTTTAGGAGCTCTTGATGACTCATCTGAGTGTGAGATACAAATTCAGCATGACCGAGAGATTGCGGTAAGTGTGTGTATTTATGTAAATACTTTCATTGGCATGGTCTTAAATACATGTTGAAAACATATATAAATTAATTTTTGACAAAAAAATTGTTTGCATTTACAGGTTCTACTACAGGCGAGTCTTCGGTGGAAGAGGACTCGTAGCATGGGCACAGACGATCCGAATTCATCTCACATATATCCATATTTGTCTAAGGGAGGGCCTTCTTCGATCAAGGCCAAGAGAGGGATAGATTTTGATGATTAGGATGTGTGTGTGTGTGTGTGTGTGTGTTACATGACATTTTTTTGTATGCCTATGTGCATGGCATTGTATGTACACCTATATGGCATTTGAACTTGATATTATATGACCTATTCATGCATTTTTATATTTATCGTGCAAGTTAATACTATTTGGAACTCAATATTTTTGTATGAGACCTTACATTTCTGAGATTATTTTTGTATGAAACTAATATGATGTCCACTTGACAATATTTAAGACATTATGGATTATTTTTTCATTTATTGGTGATGTATGTACTAGCATTTTCAATGTATAATATGAATCAAACTTTGGAAATCAATATTTATATAATGTATGTATATAAAGAGTTACCTAATTTGAGTAATTATTCATTCAATTTATCAATGTGTATATGTGTATTTACCTTACTTGCGCTTCTTCTTGCTCATGGTCTCTTTGTACTAGTTCATATCTTATCATGCACCTACTGCATTCTTCAATTCTTCTTAGTCTTCTCCCCTATTAAAACACCTCAGATAATCATTAGGACCATCACTAACTTAATTCATAAGGCTCCAAACACCACTGTTGTTCATATTACTAAAAATATCAACTATGCCCCTTAAGACAATGTTTTTTGCAACAAGCATGGATAGAAGGATCTAAGGACACCCAAAAAGTCTTACAAGCTTTAATAGTTCACTTTTTCCATCCCTAAGATGCTCCCAAAATCTCAAACTCCAACTCCTTAGAGCTTTATCATTCACTTCTCTCAATAGTTCACACTTTGGAAATACTATCTCAATATGCCAAAAAGAAATAGAACACTGAACCATGACTGAAAAAATCTTTAAACATGCTTAAAAACCATATTTACACTTTCTCAAACCATCAAATCAGTTTCACAAATCATCTTTCATCATTTTCCTTTATGACCCTCACTAGTCCTTGTAGCCCAGAAAAAGACAAATTTTGACACATTTTGCAAACCACAAGCTTTCAGACCTGACTGGTAAGCGTTTTAGGCAACCATTATCCTCATTAAGGTGCATGTCAAATTTCAAATACTAACTCAACTCTAGTGAAACGTTATGCCACTTTTTGCAATTTTTCCTTCCTAGCCAATTAGCCCTCCTACACTATAAATCTCCAAGTTTAGAAGAACCTGCAAACAATCAACAAAAAAGAATTACATTTTCAGACACCCTTTATCTCATTCTTCCAAGTTATACCATGGGATTTTTCTCAATTCTCCTTCTATCTCTCTTAATCATCAAACCCTCATTTTTAGATTTTAGTTAGGGTTTCATGTCAAAATTGTGGTTTTGGATGAACATTTTCAGTATATAATAGGAATTATCAATGAATAGAAGGTCACTAAGTTGTAGGCCAACTAACTCCCATTCAGAACTAAACAAGAAATATTTACTAGGCGATTGATAACCCATGTGTGCTTTTAGCCATTCCCTTGTTTCTATGATTGTAATTTCCATGTCGCCTGAGGCCTTGGAGTATTTTGGTGGTAATGGCCCTCCTGTTTCACTCCATCAACTTTGTAATTTCTCTATCCATTGCGCTCATCTTTTCCATTCTTCCTCTATGTCCACGAACACTACTCTCAATAAGTATATGTCTTTACAACAAATGTATCAAAAAATCTGGAACATATTTGTTAAGAAAAGCATATCCCGCAAAAAGGACAATGACCATGCAGCATTACCAACAACAAAGTTCATATTTGTATTATGGTGGGATGAGGATTGACTCTCGAGGATCATATTCACATTCGGTGTATCGTCGTCAAAGAGGGAAGCTCCCCTGTCAAATCATTTATCAGTATGACGTGGAAGATGAGAAAACCAAATTAAAGCTGGAGAATTAGATTTCATGGGTAACTAGTACTATCAACAAGACTAACATGGCTTCTAAATTCCCTATCAATGTAATCATTGTACCTTGAAAATTAAAACTTTGGCAATGATACTTAGTAACAACTAACAAGAACATGGTGAGCTCAATACATTGTGGAGGTCGGGAACATGTGTCACAAGGTGTCAAACATGTGGTTTTTTTTCCAACTTCTAATGGGTCATCCTAGATTACATAATACCATACATGGAAATACAAGAAATGTGAAATTTGTTTCAGAAAGGAAAAGAGAGTGAGAGTGAGATTGAGATTGTGAGAGAGACAGAGAGAAAGAAAACATGAGAGGGAGAGAGAGTGAGAGGTTGTCCAATCCATTATTTTGTAAATAATAGCTCATGACACCAAACCAGCTATACCAACATGTCCGGGTGGCTAGGTAAACACTTGTGGAGGATTTTTTTCGTGCAGGGACGGTGTCGTTGCTTCCGGATACTTCGTCCGGGCATAGTCCCTTAAGAGCCCTGAGACCAAAAAATTATACAAGTTCATCGGGTGATTTCTCAGACTCTATGGTACCTATATATGTCTTTTCAGATCCTATACCTCTGTGTAGGGACCCTCTACAAAATCCTATCTCAATTTTTTCCATCTCGATTCGGTGTTCTCGTTGTCCTATTGTTTGCAAACGTGTCAAATACTATAGTTTGAGTCAGTGTAAGGCTTCAAATGCAATATTTTACAAACGGTAGTTCGTGGGACCAAACCGACTGCACCAACATGTCTGAATGGCCTATTAACACTATTGGAGGCTTCATTTTTGTGCAAGACAGTGTCATTTCTTCTAGACTACTTCATCTGGGCATAGTCCCTTAAGAGCCCTGAGACCAAAAAACTGTATAAGTTCGTCGGGTAATTTATCAAACTTTGTGGCACCTAGAGATGTCTCATCATATCCTACACCTCTGCATAGGGACCCTATACAAAACCCTATCTCGGTTTTTTCCATCTCAATTTGGTGCTCTCATTGTCTTATTGTTTGTAAAATGTGCTAAATATTGTAGTTTGAGTCAGTGTAAGGCTGTCAAACACAATATTTTGCAAGCGGAAGCTCATGGGACTGAACCAACTACACACACATGTTTGAGATGCCTAGGTAAATTCTATTGGTGGCTTCATTTTGATGTAGGGTGGTGTCGTTGCTTCTGGGCTACTTCATCTGGGCGTAAACCCTTAAGAGCTCTGAGACCAGAAAATGCTATAACTTTGACGGGTGATTACTCAATCTCCATGGCACCTAGAGATGTCTCGTCTGATCCTACACCTCCACATCATGACCCTATAAAAATTCTATCTCATTTTTTTCCATCTCTATTCAGTTCTCTCGTTGTGTTATTTTTTGCAAACATGCCAAATATTACAGTTTGAGTCATTGTAAGGATGTCCAAGGCAATAGTTTACAAACAGAAGCTTATGGAACCAAACCAACTATGCACACATGTAGGATGGCCAGTTAAATGTTATTGGAGGCTTCATTTTAGTGTAGGATGGTGTCATTGCTTCCTGGCTACTTCGTCCGAACATAGTCCCTTAAGAGCCCTGAGACTAGAAAAATGCTATAACTTCGACGGATGATTACTCGGTCTCTGTGTCACCTATATAAGTATCATCTGATCCTACAACTCTGGGTTGGGTCCCTCTACAAAATTATAGCTTGGTTTTTTCCATCTCAATTCGGTTCTCTTGGTGTGCTATTGTTTGCAAACGTACCAAATATTGCAGTTTGAGTCAATGTAAGGTTGTCCGAGGAAATATTTTGCAAACGGAAGCTCGTGGCACCAAACTGAATGCACATAGATCTAGATGGCCTAGTAAATGCTATTGGAGGCTTCTTTTTGGTGTGGGATGGTGTCATTACTTCCAGGCTACCTCGTCAGGCGTAGTCCCTTAAGAGCCCTGAGACCAGAAAAAGCTATAACTTCGACGGGTGATTACTTGGTCTCCCTAGCACCTAGAGACATCTCATCTAGTCCTACACCTCCATGTCGAGACCCTCTACAAAATAATATCTCAGTTTTTTCCATCTCGATTTGGTTCTCTCATTGTACTATTGTTTGCAAACGCGCATCAAATACTGTAGTTTGAGTCAGTGTAAGGTTGTCCGATGCTATATTTTTCAAACGAAATCTTATGGGACCAAACCGAATGTGCACATACATTGGGATGGCCTGATAAACACTTAAGGAGATTTTTTTTTGGTTCCCTACGCTCCCAGTGCTTCCGGGATACCTCGTCCGGGCGTAGTCCCTTAAGATCCCTGAGACCAAAAAATGCTATAACTTCGAATGGTTATTACTTGGCCTTTGTGGCACCTAGAGACATCTCCTCAGGTCCTACACCTCTATGTCGGACACTCTAGAAAATCACATCTCAGTTTTTTCCATCTCGATTTTATTCTCTCGTTGTGTTATAGTTTGCAAACACGCCAAATACTGTAGTTTGAGTCAGTGTAAGGCTGTCAGATGCTATATTTTGTAAACAATATCTCGTGACACCAAACTGGATACGCAAATGCATCCAGTTGGCCAAGTAAACAATATTGGATGCTTCATTTTGGTGTGGGACGGTGTCATTGCTTCCGGGCTACTTCATCCAGGTGTAGTCCCTTAAGAGCCCTGAGACCAAAAAATTATATAAGTTCATCGGATAATTTTTCAAGCTCTGTGGCACCTAGAGATGTATCATCAGATCCTACACCTCCACGTAGGGACCCTCTACAAAATCCTATCTCAGTTTTTTTCCATCTCAATTTGTTTCTCTCGATGTGTTATTGTTTGCAAACATGCCAAATATTACAGTTTGAGTCAATGTAAGGTTGCCCGAGGCAATATTTTACAAACGGAAGCTCATGGCACCAAACTGACTACGCACACATGTCTGGGTGGCTAGGTAAATGATAGTGGAGATTTTTTTTCAGTGTGGGATGGTGTTCATTGCTTCTGGCTACTTCATTCAGTCGTAGTCCCTTAAGAGCCCTGAGACCAAAAAATGCTATAACTTTGACGGGTGATTACTCGATCTACGTGGCACCTAGAGATGTCTCATCTACTCCTACACCTCCACGTTGAGACCCTATAAAAATCCTATCTCATTTTTTTTTATCTCAATTTGGTTCTCTCGTTGTGCTATTGTTTACAAACACACCAAATATTGCAGTTTGAGTCAATGTAAGGCTATCCGAGGTAATATTTTGCAAACAGAAGCTCGTGGCACCAAACCGACTACGCACACACATGTGGATGGCCTGGTAAATGCTATTGGAGGATTCATTTTGGTGTAGGATAGCATCGTTGTTTCTTCTGGGCTACCTCATCTGGCATAGTCCCTTAAGAGCCTGAGACCAGAAAATGATATAACTTCGACGGGTGATTACTCAATCTCCCTGGCACTAGAGACGTCTCGTCTGAATCCTTCACCTCTAAGTTGGTATCCTATACAAAATTTTGTCTCGGTTTTCTCCATTTTGATTCAGTTCTCTCGTTGTGTTCTTTTTTGCAAACGCACCAAATACTGCAGTTTGAGTCAATGTAAGGTTGTCATATGCTATATTTTACAAACAAAAGCTTGTGGGACCAAACTGACTATGCACATGTGCTAGGATGGCTTGGTAAATGCTTAGGGAGGCATCATTTTGGTTCCCTATGCTCCCGGTGCTTTCGGGCTACCTCATCCGAGTGTAGTCCCTTAAGAGCCTTGAGACCATAAAATGTTATAACTTTGACGGGTGATTACTCGGTCTCCATGGCACCTAGAGACATCCCGTCAGATCCTACACCTCCATGTTGGTACCCTCTACGAAATCTGTCTCGATTTTCTCCATTTTAATTCTCTCTTCTCGTTGTCCTATTGTTTATAATAGCCTCGAATAGTCCAGTCTGAGTCAGTGTAAGGTTGTCCATTGCCAACCACGTGAATAATATAGGTGGTGAAATGAGAATTTTAATAAGAATTTTTTACAATATAGGTGGTGAAATGAGAATATATGTTTATTGTTCCTTTCTAATATTTAATTTCCCTTAGCTTCTCTTGGCTTTGAGAATAATAAATTCTCTACTAATAGTGCCAACCACATGAAGGTGGAAGCTTTTCTAGCACCACTAACCTACATAAACATGTTAGTAAGAAATTAAATAGAATTTTAAATCCTACAGAATTTAAACAAAATCATTAAAGCAAATATTTAAATTAAATTCATGAAGAACATACCTTTGCAAATTCAATCCAATGAACTGCATGGATCAACTCTACTCTTGACAGTAGCAAGAATTACTTCATGATTTGATTCACGAACCTTCCACAGATTCTTATTTAATTACATACCTCGATATTTGATCAATTTAATATTTGTTGCAAGAACCAAATGTGAATAGTAAAGTATCTTTCGATGTACTTCATAGTCTTCAACCAACCAAGTGTTTGATTTTTTATAGGATATCATTGAAGCCAAGTTCCAGTGACTACCACTGACCCAGTGGGATACTCAAGGCCTTCACCATCAATGACTATGGAAGTCAAATTTTTTCCCCTCTACACAACAAGACAAAAACTAGTTTTTTCCCTCTTCATTAAATTTTATCGCAATAACTAAAAAAGGTGCCCTACATCACAAAGTAAAACTAAATTCAAATTTAAAATACATTAATATTTGATCATTTAATAATTTATAAATCTAAAACATGACATACATATGCACCTTGTTGCACTAAATCAGAGACTTGGTCAAAGTCAGGTGATGTTTTCATATGATCTGAAGACACTGCAAGTTGTAATGCTCGTGGAACTTGATATGTGTCGAGTGGAATTAGAGGTCTACAAGTCCATTTTTCCACCCACTACTATGACTCACATTCATTCCACGCAAAATAAATGCATGATATACAAAAACATTCCATGCACCTAGTATAAATAGTCTAAGAACTTGCATCTGAACTACGGAACGAGTGCATATCACTTGATCATGCAATTATCATACAATCTTCATAGCTTGCCAAATATTGTTCCTCTATCAACCATAAATATCTATGAACCGTTGAAATTTCTTGAGAGCCCATGTTCTTGACACACCAATCAACAATGCTTCTTGCATCTGTAAATTTAGCACCATCCTTGAACTTTAACTCTTCTCTTGCAAGTGCTCTTTTCACACATGCTCCTACACCATCATGCTCTCCTTTCCCATGTCCTGCCTTAGTAAAACTCCAGATATGTTGTACACATGTTTCTTTGTACATCCTGCTTAGCCAATAAAACATCTGTGCATTCTTGAATTGTGATGTACAATTGTCTAACCAAATGTAATGTTGATTGAATAAAATGTTCCTCTTATTCAAGTTCACATAAAACACCTAGAAAAACCCTTACACATATTCTGTAGAATGTTTCCGATCATCACTGATGTAAAAATGATACTTTTTAAATATTTTTTTATTTTTCTCAGTGCTTTCTAGAGAGTGCATGAATGTTATATGCATGAAAATAACAACTTGCACCGAGTTATAGTATTGAGATTGAACCTCCATTTGTGGCTGCAATGTGTAATTCTCTGCAAAGTCAACTACTGAAACAATAGTGCCAAGTGGGAATGTTTCCTTTCTTAACTTGAATTGTTCATCCAATCATCAAGCTCTATGTGTGTGCCTTGCATACTCATAAACAATTTTCTCTCTGAATTTGACCAAATATTCTGATACAGGTAACCATTTTGTAACAAGCTCAAACCTCTTAGATTATTTTCCATCTTTTAATTGATATGCCACTGATTTATATTTGTTGAAACCAACCAATTATTTTCCTATTGAATCTGTACTCTCCTCATGGATACAACTTTTCAATTTTGGAAAGCCACCACATATGTTGCATGTTCCATCCAAACATGCTTTGTTATAAAAAAAATTGTCCAGTTTATTTTTCACAAAATAGTGTAGGAATAAACTCCCTTGAAGAGTTTTATGGGACATTTAATCCACACTCCTACAACATGATGTCTGTATGCAAAACACAATGTATTTGACAAAAAACATCATAATGCATTGAAAATTCAGCATGATGCCTGCAGCAACAAGTGGTACATGAGTGATTGATTTTCACATAAAATGGTTTGTTCATTTCAAAGAATCTTTGGCTAATGTTAATTTGTGGATTTTCATTCTTAAACTTAGAGAACAATTGTGTTTGATTCATATCTAAGAAATGTTTACAATTCACGATTACAAGAACCTATTCTTATTTTTACTGTATCTCTTCTATTCGGTGACACCCTTGTGTTCTCATTCCAAAACTTTACAATTAATTCTTTTATAATATCATAATTATTCTTGTCTTTTCTGTGGGAGTCTACTAGAGAAATTTCAATAGTCAGTGTTATTGAATGACTTAGTACTTTTACGTCTCCCTATTGCTTTCATTAGTGTTTTTTTGTTTAGCTTCAAAGATATGCTTGTTTTTCTAATCAAACATTTATTAATTGTTTTATCACTTACTATACAATTAGTAAGTGCATTCCGTGTAACATTACTATCTTTGGTATGTTTGTTAGCACCTACATTTTGGTATGCTTTATGTATATTTTCAACAATTGACGCATTTCGATCAACAACATTAGATGCTCTTAATCCCATGGTCTTCGTTGTAGGTCTCATCTTAATTAATTTCATCAATGTAACAAATAATTGACATCGTTGTGTGTCATTTAAATTCTCAAAGTAATTATCCCAAATTCCCCTAGCTTTTCTTCTTGCATTTATGTCAGACATTTTGTTAGGCATTGGTTTTATAATGTTTTCATCAATTTCAATTAAGTGAATTGGTTTTCTTTGCAAAATGGAATGAGATGTTATAAGAGGTAAAGATTCATCAACATGGTTACTTTCTTCATTCAGTGTTTCCATACAAATTTTAGGATTAACATTTAGATTCTCAGGTAAAGGTTCAACATTTGGATTCTTAGGTAAAGGTTCAAAAATTGGATTCATATCAATTTCTTCATCCATACTAGCATTATCATTCAATTCAATATAAACATTCATTGCAAAATCATTATTCTCATATACATTTGATACAATAGATGTACTTTTCCTTGCACGAAGTTTTTGCATCCTCTTCACTTTCTTAATTCTCATCTCTTCCAATTTCTCCGATGTCTTGTTATTGACTTTCTTCTTTTCCTTACGTTGTCTTTTGTCACCCATGATTGCAGAATAATATATTGTGGGGTAGGGGACAAGATAAACTACTCAAAATTCCCAAAGAATATACAAGAATCTGCAGACCAGAAAGAAATAGGACATAAAACCTATGAATGAGGGGAAAAGGACGTTGGGGGGCCCATAAATATGTAAAGAGAATAACATGTACACGTTATGTTATTCCCCTTTTCCAAGCCATGCCTCAAGTCTTGGATTCGGTTTTGATCTCCAAGCCTGAGGCATGGACTTGCACAAACACAACAAACAACGTGTTTTTGCAGGAAAATACAAAAATGCCACTTTTTCCATGATAAATCAACATAAAACGATCGATTCTTTTTTAAAAAAATTATACCACGACGTATTGTAGAGTTTCTTCTTTCTAAAAATATATTTTTTCAATTTTTGACTAATATAAGGTTTCCATATTATTTATTTTCTAACTATGTATTTTTATAGCTATTTTTTGAATTTTAAACATGTCTATCTTTCATCGTGTATCTTTTTTTTGGCTCATCGAAATTGAAAAAAATATATACTAGCCCAAACTAGGCCTAATTCTATACATATTAAAAAAATCTAATTTTTGATTTTTTTTGAGGTAGTTAGGGGGGGTGCACGGTTGGAGCTCCGTTATGTTTTTAAATTTAAAATTCCTGTACTAGAAAAATCATAAAAAAAATACTCGCTAAAAAAAATTTTTTTAAAATGGAGCCCAAACTAGATGCTCCTAGCTATCTTTCTACCAAATGGTTTTCAAAAATACTAAATGGTTCTCAAAAAATGGTGGGGGGCACGAAATTCTCTCTATTATGTTTTTTAACAAAAACATGAGCACTTGTTGGTATTTTAGTTATTTGACCCACATAAACTTATCCATTTTCAATAAAATTTAGTAGCTTAGACACTAGACTCAAAATGCTATGATTCATGTTTATACAACATCTTCCAATTTTGAGTGTAACTATTTCAAAAAACTCGTACAAATTGAATTTTTTTATTTTTCAAAAAAATGCGTCCACTTAAGACCCCTTTTGGCCCCCCAGATTGGTGCACTTACCCTGTTACTGGTTATTAGGTTAGTAAATATTGTTATAGAGTTGTTATAATAAAACAACTTATAACAATGTTTTGTTGAGTGATTTTCAACAACTCACGTATGTGGAAGAGTGGTTATAGCCACCTCCTAAATTATAGGGGATCTATTTCCTAAAAATGTGTATCCTTGTAATATGAAGTTTGATCGGAGGATATTGAATATTATTCATTGTCATTTTTTTATTTGTATCTCTTTCTGATCTATGATCTCTCTTCAAATGTGTTGTATACTTCTCACTATTTCTTTCTTTCAACATTGCCTACTCAATTTTCAATTAAATGTGTTTCTAGTTTTCACTAAATCAAAATGTTTTCCTCGAATATTGTTTACTGAGTTTTCACTAAAACATTCTCAAGTAAAATACTATGAGAAATTGTTGGTTTTTCCATTTGGGTTTGATGAATATGAAGGAAATCAAACACAGGTTCTTGAGATCATATAACATCTCTTCAATCACGCATTCCTTAGAAAACCAACGTAGATGAATACAGGGTATACAAAGGCAATCCAATGTGCACAAGTAAAATCATATGATCCTTAGAAAGACAACCTACTGAAATGTGTAGAAGTAAAATACTCAGGAAAATGAATAAAGGGCATTCATAGGTAATCTAACACAGGTTCCTAAGAAAATATCGCATCTTTTCAATTACTCAATAGTGTGCAGAGCCCATAATTTTAATACATGCTCTAAAAATTTGGAGGAACTACCAACTACAGGTCACAATGGCCAAATTTGCTTGATTATTTTAAAATTTGGAGGGAGTGACTACCAACTACAGGTGACAATGACAAATAAAAGTATATAAACTTTAGAAGACCTAATAACTACAAGAAGATGACAAAATAACATATGAATAAATACAAAACCATAGATCATCCTCAATATAACCTAAACAATACATTTGCAACTTAGAAAAACCAATTTGAGACCAACTTACAAGGTCAATTTTTTATTCTTTCTTGAAAGTTGTTCCTTCCAGTGAGAGCACAACCAAACCAGAAAAAAGAAACTATGAATTTTTTTTTCCTACAAGTATATACATGCCACATTTTTGCATTAAAGAAAAACCAACAATACCAATGGTTCAACAAATTAAAGTGCCTACTCCATATAATTTACATACATATTGGTTAGTGAATTTGTAAGTAAGATGCCTAACACAAATCCCCTTTCTAATATAAGTTGTTGTATGTCCACACCTTTCTAATGAAACCACATTTATTTAAGGCATTTCCAACCATGGCATCTACTAAAAATCTCGTTTCCACATAATTTTTTTTGTACGTCCATACCCTACCTTGAAGCTCCCATTTTGGCATAGGGCTAGAAGTATGTTGACAAAGGTTGTGGAACCTTGCTTTACAACTTTTTCAAATTACACGTGCTTAGCTATTGTAAAATTTTCTTCGGTAGAAGCCTTGACCAAGTTTGAAATAATTTGTGATTTCTCTTCCCATGCTTGTATAAAAAAACATTTGCGATTTGTCAATTGCTAGCAAAAAAAATATCAAGGGATGCACCTACACATTATAATATTGTAAATAATGTTCACCTATAAAGTTTCAAAAAAAATCTTCAATAAGCAAGCAAAAACATGACATTGCACGGATGTGAAAATATAACCATATTTTTATCAACTAGCAAAAGCATCCACAGGTGCTTGTGAGAGGCCGATAGGCAGATTGGAGGAGTATTTGAATGCAGTAAATTAGCTATTTTAAGATGAGATGAGTTGCGAAATATTGGTAAAGTTTTAAGAGACAACAATCCATGAGGTAGCATGCAAAATATGTTGGCTCTGAAAGGTTTGGGCACCACTTGAAGTTGCTAGAGGTTGTATGTGATAGAGAGTTCCTGCAATGAAAAAGTGTGTAGTTAACATCATAGTGTGGATGCTTAATAAATGGAAACATAATTACATTATGGGTAAGTAGATGGTGATAACCTGTATTTGAATGTCAAAAAGGCTTAAGAACTGGCTGCATCTATTGTTGATGTCGTGCACTGGATGAAAATGTAATTTCTAATTACTTTGACATACATTCATGTAAAGTAACTTAACGATAAAGAGATTGCTTGGAAATAATGGGAAAACGTAATTTACTTATAATGAGGAAAGACATACCTGTTACCATCAATTGCTGACAACATCCGTAGGCGTTTCTCTTCTAGCAATCTTTGTTTTACATTCCTTGTTGTTTTGATTTCTGAGTAGCGCTCAAAACTAAAAGGGGGAGATATTCTCAGATGGTCAATGGACCTAACTCGGGAAAATGCCGTGAAAGTCAACCCCAGTTTCTCATCATCTCCAATATCAACAGTTGCTTTAGGTAAAGTTAATCCTTGAGACTTGTGTATGGTAAGGGCCCAAGCCATTTTTAGAGGCACCTGTTTGCGATTGCCTCTTATTACAGGCAATATAGGAATGGATTTAGGATTTATGGTGTCCCATGCAGGACCTGTGTAGTTATCAAATCGTACTATTACAAACATGGGCAAGCTGGGCGGTTTGGAGCCAGCAGTGTAGATAATGTCATGTATAGTACCAATAGAACCATTAACTAATCCAACTTCAACACAAAGGTTACAGAGCAACATAACACGTTGTCCTATACAAAGGAGGACCTCATTTTCCAATTGGTCATCATCTACATCTTCTAATCCTGAGCACCTCGTATATTCGGCAACACTCCGTGCGATTGGCCTGGATAAAGACTTAAGCATGTGTTTGTTATGTAGACGAACAAATTTGTTAGTTGCATATAAGTGGATTTCTGAATCGAAGGATTCTCTTTTACCCTGGCTGAAGTGAGTATTTATCTGTTTCATGAGCGTTTCCCAATCATGGAAAATAGGTTCAGCATTTCTAATGTTTTTCAAGATTGTGCGGAAGATGATTTGTTGTGGATCACTTCCTTGTTGTCGAAATATTACATCTAAGGTAACGACAATGTTGAAAGTGTCCCAAAGCCTTCTCCCTATTGTGTTTCCTGGAAGCGGTGTAAAAAGACCATTACAAGTGAAGATGAATGCAAAGTAACCATAATCATTGTAAAAGAAAGAAACCTATTAAATAATTAAGAAATTTTGGATGGTTGAAACACGATGCAAGCTTACCGACATATAATGGGACGTCCTTCACAGGAGGTAGTTGAGCAAGATCTCCAACAAGAATCATTGATCTACCACCAAATGGTTCGGTCGCATGTGATGGGAATGCTTGCTGGAGTCGATCGTTGATGTTTTTGAACAATTTGGGCCCTAAAAAACTCATCTCATCTATGAGAATGTAACGCACGTGTTTCATTTCTTCTTGAAACACTACCAGTGTTTGTCCTTTTAAAGCATGGACATCCCTAATCGGGATTCTAAGGCCACTATGTATTGTTCTTCCTTGTATGTTGAAAGCAGCAACACCTGTAGGAGCAAGGAGCAAAAAAGGGATTTTTCCATTTATTGATCGAGAGTCCAAGGTGATCCTTATACACTGGATCAAATATGATTTACCAGTCCCAGTTGTTCCTTGAATAATCATTTTGAGTGGCTCTGGATTGCCTACATGGTCGCAATGACCCACGACCTTGGAATATGCAATGTGTTGTTCTGCAGATAAATTGTGTATATGGTTGAGGTGTTCTGGAGTGTTATTGGTTATTGGAATGGAGGAACGAATGCTATCTAGAAAATGTACACATGTATCATGTAATGGTGCTGGTATAGAATGTTGGCTCCAATCATGGTCCAGGTCGTAATCACGACGACCAAGCAACTCGATATCTGAAAATTGCATGTCATTATGTGGGGCCAATGCAGACATGAGTTCCCATTCGTCCATATCTGAAGGGCCTACCTCTGGGTGTTCTTCGACGTTATCTTCAGTTGCATCATCAGATGCTGGTGATGTTTGCATGTAATCAATGTGCCAAGCATGGTATGTACCCCTTATAGATTCCTAGGAGTGAATTATTTCTTCATTTGTGATGCCAATATCAACACAAATGTTTCGAAAGGGTTTATATAGGAGGATTTCACTCCAACAAAATTCCACATATTCATCTGATTCTTCATCAGGGATGGAGTAAAATCTTGGCCATACGCGCACTATAGCTTGTGGCTGTCGAATTTTCCATTGTTCTTTTTTACGTTTCAGAGAATAAGACCATGACCTAGCAACATCCAGCATCACAAATATTTTCTAGTTGTGAAGGGCGATGAATGTACACGTGTAGGAAATTAGAATTAGTTGTATCGTCATCAATGTTCAGTTGGACACGTCTATATACCCTTCGGCCAACACTAAGTGTAATAAAATTTCTGCTACACTCCACAAGTGGTAGCTTCAACAGCATATGACATGTTTCTTGTGCACCAATATCACGCTCTGCTACTGTGTCTATAAGGAATTTTCAGTATGCACACAATGCTGGGTCTTGGGAATGATTGGCAGTAGCAACCCGCGTTAGCATGTCATGATAACTCTCTGAACTTTTTTCTGCTTTTGCAACATACTTTGCAATGTAATTCAAAACTGCTCGGTGGGAAAGAATGGGTTGACAATCTATGTTTTCCCTCCAAAGTGAAAGTATATTGGGATTATGTACATTGATTCTGTCATCATTGCGTGCAGGAAGATATTTTTTTTGGCCATCTTCATCTACAAACAATTTTGATTATGTCTGCAACTCCCAAGGAGCTTTATACCGACAAACATTTGTGGACCCTTTTTTTCACAGGCATGTGTCCAATGAGCACTTTGTGTGTCTCTCAACACGATTTACAATTTCTTCATAATCATGTCTTATATCACATTGCATTATTTGGAATGTGTCCATCAAACAAGGTCATCATTGGTAGATCTTGAAAAATGGTTATTCCTTTGACTCTCGTCTCTTGGATTCCATGCATTAATAAAATTATCATAATATGCCTTTGCTATTGCAAGTTGCGATGGATCATTCCAATCCATATTTTCGACATCTGGAGCATCCTTTAGCCAAACGACCATATGTCTATGAACTGATGATCGATACTGCCATTCATTCCTGCAAGAAATGGACATAGATAGTAGTTACATATAAGTGTCACACATAATGAATGTATATGAGTTTTGCGTCAAATACAATGCAATATAATTTGACGTGATTGGGGAGAAGAAAGAGGATACCTTGACCAAATGTCAGTTGTACCGAAGTGCTTGATGAGGACCTCATCAATGAAAATCTTGAAGCGATGATGCATATACATAGCAACAATATGTGGATAGGTAATTATATTTTTATTCCTCCAGTGGTAGCCCTCTGCAGCATTACTTGGGTGCGAGCCAGGCATGACTTGATGCAGGTCTGGCCATTTGGTATCAGCAGCGCTTAATGTAATGAAGAATGTTGGACACCCTAATTGTGTAATCATGTCCATCAACTCATTCTTACATGTTGTCCAATAGGCCCTAGTACCTCTAATGTTGGCTGCATAACGCATTACTTGCTCAGGAAGTTTGTCATCTGGCATATCTTGAAGGTGGTGGTGGAGATCTTGAATAGTAGTCGGTATGTTGTCACCCACATTTTTCTTCACAAATAACGATGCAGTGGATTGGGTTCGATGCCTCAACATAAGGTTCAACAAGAAATACCTGAATCTTGGATGGGCACCAAATTTGTTGTCATGGTATTTAATCAAATGCAAAGCATATTCATGTATACGTAACTTTTTTATTCGAGGTTGCAACCATTCAGCTTCACCACTTGGAAATAATGTTGGGAAGGCCATGTCAAACAAACCTTCAGTATTATATTCATTAACTGGAGATAGCCCAATAGCAGGCCAATCAATTCTGTCAATGGCACCTGGTCCTCCATTTTCAACAATATTTCTTACCTCTTCCATTTCACGGTGTGTGTTTCCCATTCTTATTGCAAAAGACGATGGTTGCTGCTGAAGTTCTTCAAAATTTGATGTAGTGGGGTCTTCAACAAAGTGTTCGACATTTTGATTTTCGTCAATGTTCGACTCAACAAATTGGAGGCTCTGAGATATGTCCATTTCTTCTTTAGGCAGTTCAGAAATGGCAATATTACATAATTGAACATCCTTGTAGTACCTATCATTACAAATTTTATATCGGAGGGCATCCAATACACGAGATCTCTTTACCAGATAGTCATAGTGTTTTGAATGACTTCCATGTCTTCTAACGATAAGAATATCAAGGTCCCGAACACACCGAGGAAGATAAGCAACAATCAAAGTTATGTCTTGCGGAAAGGTTATAGTGTGCCCCCTATACTTGTACTTGTCCTCCTCGTGCATGGCTTACTTGCATTATGGGATTGACACGAGCAATGAGCATCTCTTCAACTTGTGTGAGAACGCCCAAGACATGAGGTTGGACACCAGGGTCCATATTATTCCATGATGAAAAGTGATGACCATTACGTTCAGAGTAGCATCTTGTACAAATTGGTCCTGTGGCTGTGAGTTTGACTTTGATTCCTGGGTATGCCTCTTTACAAACAGTGCACAGTGGCATGTTTGCGAGGTTATCCAGTCTCAGGCGGAATGACCTTTGAATAGACATAAGGTCAGACGATAATCTTACTCGTGATTCTTGAGAATTGGAAAAATCACATGTTGTATGAGTCATCGCGATGTCTTGTAGCTCAAAATTACTTTCCGTGATTGTGGGATTCAGAAGGTTGTTAATGGGAACATGAGGATGTATTTGAGGGCACTGCAACATTAGGGAGTGTAAATTTTCTGCACTTGAAGGTTCACTTCCAATTTGATGAGGGTACGGACGGCTATACACCTGATGGAAATTATACTGGCCCCTAGCTCTCTGAGAAATGTATTCTTCATTGTTAATGCCAACATTATAATGGGTAGTCAAGGAATGAACGGAAGCATTACGACACGTTGCCACCTATGGATGCAAGGGAGGAGCTACTGTAAAGTCATTTTGTTGCCCTTCGAGCTGTGTCGGTGTGAAATTAATGTCAAACAACTCAGTCCTCGATGCATATAGTTGTCTTCTTCTCCTATTTATTTCTTCTCTTCGTGCATGATACCTTTCTCTTTTCTTTCTGTTTATCTCTTCTTTTTTCTCTTGATATATTTGTCTTCTTCGTTCTGTTTATTTCTTCACGCCTTTCTACATAAAGTGTCTGTTGAGTAACATTTGTTTGTTGTTGAGGTTGGGGCGCAGTAGGTTCATGGGTTCGAGGCTGCACACAATGTTGGTCACTATGCAAATGGTTTCGAGGAATGTTAATGCAGCTTGCATCATTGTAACATGTAATTATATTAGCTGGATCCATTTGGCTAAGCATAGTTTGATGGGAGTGATATCTATCTGTTTGAGTTGATGTCAGCATTTCAGAAAGGATAGCATCTGGGTTTGACATCTACAAAAGTAATAAACAAATAAGTAATAATGGTAATCATAGTAAATGTCACACAAAAGAATCAACTATTTTGTAATTTTAAAACTACCTAAAATTCTAGATTGCAATAACCATAAGAAACATGAATAACAACAAAGCAACAGTTGACATCGAATAAAATAATATAGAACCTATACATAGAATTGTAAATGATATGTGAAAGTTGTACAAGAATACAAAAATTCACCACATAAGTTTTCAAGAGTTGAGGCATTAGAAGTAGCATGAAATTTACATCCAAATATTAACAATTTGTCTTAAAAACAAAGCACATTAGAATATGAATATAGTCTTTACTGGGAATGTATAGAATGGATACCCTTGCATAAATGGAAAATAAATCTAAAATAAAATGTAATACTACATAAGTTTTCAAGAGCCATGGCATTGGAAGCAATATGAAAATTTGCATCTAAATATCAAGAATTTGTCTTAAAAACATATCACATTAGAATATGAATATAGTATTTACTATGAATGTATAGAATGGAGCCCCTTACATTAATGGAAAGTAAATGTAAAATAAAATGTACTCAGATATCAGTAAGTAGACCTATAACAAATTTCAACTCTGAAGAGTAATCAACTTTTTTAACTCTGGTAACATTAGTTTTCAGCTTTGGCGGATTGTTGAACATGTCCATTCGCACATGCAAAGTGAACGAATATTGATGGAATGCTATCTTCTTCTTCAGAAGTCGTATGTGCAATGGATTATCTTGAACCTGCCCATATGTTTCCTTTCCAGTTGCACCAATCAAATCTTTTCCTGCATCATCAAATAATGTAGCCCATAAATTCCCAGTGTGGTCTGCAATTTGAACTCTGAATAAGTATCGGTAATCACAGTCTGCGGAAATCACATCACATGCAGAGCATATCCAATTTCCTTCAGAGTTCTTCGTAATATTCTTTCTACATGAAGTTCCTGTGCGCATTGATGAGCAAGATGGATAAGTGAAACAATCCATTTCATCAATAGAAACTATAGTTCCTCTTAGGGATAGCCATATTGGCTTTTCCACACTAAGAGATCCTCTAGCCGCTATCTCAGATATATTTGTTTGCACAGAATTTAGAACCCCTTGTTGATCATGGGTTGTTAGAGACCGGGCATTGTAGATATTTCCATGTTCCTAACACCAATTTCTCAAAATAGTTGCCTCTTGAATACTTGGGTTTATAAACACTTTAGTGTTTGAAATTGTTCCTAAAGACTTTCCATAGAAATCGGTTATACGAACACATTTGAAAGCAACAATAGGATGTGGACCCATGGTAATGAGATCTTGGAGTTGAGAACCTTCCACGACGGATAAATCACCCCATAGAGTAACATCAATGGCATAATTATACGTATCTGTAATTTGAATTGTCCTCTTCTTGAGCTCTGAACCATCCTTCCTGAATAGTGTTTGAAAATCACTCACAAACCGAGCAATCCCAATTACATCTATCATAATATTGGCCTCCAAGTTGGTGATTTCACCAAGCAAAACAAAATGGAACGTGTTAAATGGGATAGATCCATCATCAAGTGAAGAAGCCTCCACTTTTGACATGCCATTCAACAATATTTCATATTCAGAAGGCAGATTATTAAATTTCTTATCAGCTTTTCGTAATTTTCCGTTTGAAATTGTGTAGACATTCCCAACTCTGATAATATCATAATGTCTATCAACTTGTTCATTGAAGCAGACAATCCGTATTTGTTCTTCATCCTTATCAATAATGTCAAAGCTAAATACCTTTCCAATCCCCCTACTGGTGCTGAAGCTACGAATGTTTGATTTAGAAGTAGTTCTACCTCGTACAGTCCATCCATCATGAAATGGGGACAATGCTCCAATAGGAAGTATTCGAACAAAATTGTCTGTTAGCAAATTATTTGTAGTAGAAGCATTCATTGATGTGGATGAACTTTGGGGCTCCATTTTGTAAACAAGTTGTCCTACATAATTTGAGTAATAAAAGAATGATAATAAAACGTTTAGATGATATAAGTAAGGAAAATTAATTGAAAGGAGAAGATAGTGTGCGTATCAGTTGTAAACATTGGATATATAATTGCACCTAGAAATATGTTTAGAAGATAATACAACACAACACACTTTAAAAAGTTCAAAGGTAAGTTAATCTTTTAAGCATGAATAAAGAAGAAAACCCAATGTAGTAAATAACAAAAAAGGAAAACTATGTTAGGTAGTTGTTCTTAATACTTTCATGAAGAAATGATTTTTCCTTTGTAAAACAATGTAAATAGCGTAAATTTACATAAGAAAATTATATGCTCATAGAAACTATCTAACACCCACACATCATAAATGCATAATGTAAGTTAATATTTTAAACATGACCACAGAAATAAACATTAGGCAGCAGAGAAGTTTTATGAAATTCCATATTGAATTAGTAAACAACGAAAATGAAATATTACATTCGGTAGTTTTGTTTCACGCTTTGAAGAATCAGTGACAACTTATTTCAAATTAAAATTCTAAACAAGTAATGCATGGAATTTTTTCACTCCACAGAATTTTGTAGCTCTATTTGGACAGTCTTTCTTCGATTTTGGATTTTGAACATGAATCCCCGTTTTGAATCAACTTTGTTATGGGTTCATATTCAATTGCATGTTGAATAGTATCATAAATCAGACCAAAACCTCTTGAGTAGGCATTTTTTGTTTAGAACTCTGAAAGGAAAATCATCCGAGGTTCAACAACACCAAACTTTTTCATGAGGTACTCTTTTATCTCTGTTGTACTAAGTTTTTTTCTTCTATGAAAGACAACATGAATCACAAATTGCTTTCTAAAAAACTATTCTTCGCAATGAACTTTCTTCACAGATAATGTCCATGTTGGTGCATCACGAGATATTGGGATGTTTGACGAGTTCCTAGTCCTCGTTGTACTTCAATACAACTGCAAAAATGGCAATACGTGAGGGTAAAATATAACTTCAACTTAACAGCGAGGATATAATTGCGGGAAGCTCACTCGTTAGGCAACTTTAAAAGCCTTTCGTATACTCAATCTAACGTCCAACTTGAGACGTCATAGGAGTGCTTCTTCTGGAAATAATCCATCAGCAAGTCCTATCCCCTGGTACCCGAGCAAGGCACGTGTAGCCCATATAAACGAGTTGTACGAGGGTCCAAACTATTTGTAATCACCATAATGTTTTTGTTGACTAAGTAAATTCTAAAATTCATTTTAACATATTAGTGCACATATGAAATAAGTAAAAACATGGCATTTCACGGATGCGAAAAGATAATCATATTTTTATCAAAAATAGTTCCTCAGTTATTACGCTCGTACAGATATGTTAGGGGACATGAATTTCCTTATTTTCCAAACATTTCGTTTTATTTTTGTCCGGCAGTCATTGTAATTTTTTTTGGCTTTCATATAATTATACGGATTTAAAAAATAAAAATACATACTGTAAAATAAGATTACTTGTGATGTTTCAGATATTAACACCCCATTTCTCTAACAAACCATTAAAAACACGTACAGTGTTCATGTATTGGATCTGGCAAAAATCCGCAGGTGGAATACATATAAAATGGATAGCTGGTAAGTAAGCATCTTCTTATTGAAAATATTTGATACAGCCAATACTGGCATAAATATATGATATTGCCGAGAAAAACTACATGCCCGCCAATAATTCAATCGCGTTAGGTAGTTCTCCATTTATCGCTTCTGTATTTTTAAATCCATTCAGGAATTGAGAAAACATAAAAGATTTGTAGCGTCTAGGATTATTCTCGTCCACGAGCTCCTGGGGAGCCCAAATCTGGGGCGTCTAGTGGAGGAGTTATAAAAAAGGGAAGTGAGATACGATTCATCCACCCTCTGTAAACAACGCGGTGATCTGCGCTGCGGTATCTGCCATTGCTCCATGCCTGCAACCAAATAATATTACACACAATATATAAAAATATCTAAGTAAGCGGGTGATGAGAAACAGAGAATGAATTTCACACCTTCATGGAATCCCCCAAGTTGACAATGAAAGAATCTGGTGCAGGCCTGACGTTGAACCACTTTCCTTGTTTGGATCGAATCTCGAGGCCTTCCCTTTCATCATTGTAGAGGATGGTCAAGCAACCTGGATCTGCGTGAGAAGCCAGAGCCTCGTCCCCTATTCTACATTTTTCATCACAGGAATACTTATTTATAAACAAAGTGGCTTTGCATTTTTCAAAATCACACTGGTAGAATGTCCTTGGATCCAAACCCAGGCTTGCAAGAATGGATTTAGTGATCTTAGTTTGCAGATCTGACAGAAATAAACTGTATTTGTCAATGGTTTCGCTGTAGCAGAACATAAGATAAATAAGATAACAAATCCCAAATCCATCCATGGCACATATCACTCATAAACATCACATGAATTTACAAGGCTGACATGGATAAGCTCTTCCAACACATACATAACATTGAAGAAAGAAAGAAAGAAACTTACCAGAAGTTTGAGTTTCCGTCTTCCGGCCATATCTTTCGAGAAATCTGCTGTATTAAATCTGGATTGGGCATGTCGAGGAAGTAGAAAGACTCAGACCGATTGTAAGTTTGGACGGCATTATAGGTTTGGACTCTTTCTTTAACCTCCGCCGGCATGGACAGTAAATCTCGGCTTACAGACATAACCTTTTGTAGTAGATCAGGTTCGATTCCATGGTTCACCACGCGGAAAAATCCCCATTCTTTACATGCTTCTTCGAGCTTGGCTACCTCGGGATGATTATGAAAATGAGCTCCCTCGAATTCCAATTCCTGTGGAAACTGTGAAACGTCAATCAGGGGGAGATCAATTTCAGCCATAGCTCCAACAGATTGCTCACTACTTCAACAAATTTCAGACTAATAAATACATAAATGATTGCGTTACAGATTTCATACCGCACGTTTTATTGCATTGCATCAATGTGAACTGTTCACATTATTTCAAATCACGAGGATCCCACGAGAGTCATTTCGAGAATTGCGTCCCATGTGATTTTTCTCAACCAGCTTGTAATGTAATTCAGTGTAATTGCGTCCCCCGAGTAATGTAATTTAGTATGATTCAAATTAATTCTGTAAATTAGTTGATCTTCACATATCTCCACGTATGGACTGCCATAATTGTCAGCCTTGAGTTCTACAGAATAAAAAATGTGCACAGTAATGGAATGTACGTGAATGCATGTATTGCAGTGCCCACCATTATCTTAATAGCTGCTAACGCTGAAACTCCAGCACGGGTTTCATCCATCCACCCATTATTTATTTATGTTCTCACCCCTTCCCTGGTTAAAAGTATAAAATGGTGGTGGTGATTAAAAATTCATATGGTCGGGTGTTACTCTTTTTTGTAATCTCTTGGAGATTTTCGTAATATTTTATTTTTTCTACTCCTGTGTATAGACATATTTTCCGTTGAAATCGACGTTCCAGGGATTAGGTTTATAGTGGAAATTTCACTAGATAAATTTATTGGGCATATTTTTCACACACAGAAAGTAAAAATTTAGAATAAATAAAACCCTGTGGGGAATAGTGAGTGGTAAAGAGAAACAACCTATAGGTTCTAGCAAGTTATTGGAATGACAGAGTAGAAATGATAACTTGCTAAAGACATTATTGGGTTTGCACTTTTATATACTGAATTACATCATGTGGATCTAGAAAAATCGTCTACGGAAATATGGGAATTGCTAAATAAAAGTTTTGGTGCTAAAGTAATCAATACAATATTTTCTCTGAAGTTGCAATTATTCAAACTCAAAATGAATTATGGAATGACAATGTCAAGGCATCAACGAGATGAGATCAATCACGAGATAAATGGTAGAAATAGAAGCCCCAGTTGATGATGAAGATGCAAAAGCCATGATCTAGGGGAGAGGACCCGGTTGTGGTGCAGGGTCCATTAGTGGAGATAGTAGGTGAATAGTCATTCACCTTTTTTTTAACATATTTTGAATGACATGTGAAGTTAATACAACCCAACTGTTTTCTCCCCTATCATTATTAATTAAACATGGAAGCATGAAATGTTGAATAAGGCAGTTTTTAATTGGTCAATATTCTCTTATTCATTGATAGAACTAAAAATATATATTAATTTATATACAAGTGTACAAAAACCAAGTCTGTACAGTCAACTACTCATTAAGTAATATTTTCATTGTATGCACATCATATCTATTACAGTCACTTCAACAAGTCACTTCTCAAGACTTTCCAACCCAGATCTCAAATCTCATGCACTAGTTTTGATGTAAGAGTCTTCAATCCAAGTATACACCTGCATAACAATAAATGAATTTATGGTCAGTCTCACCTTTCAAAGTGTTTAAAAACTCAGTACCATATGAACAATAAATTGTGTAACCAGCTGCATAAAATAATAAAAATGACCAACTAAAATATTATCCATTGGATTAAATCCCAATAAATCTCAGCCATTTGATTGAACTTTCATAGTGAATCCATGTCAACTAACATCAACCAATCAGAATTTAGGATGATAGAATAAAAGCTGGAGGATGGATTACAATTCCATTTGTTCATGCAATTTTCATCTCTCCAAGTTGAAGAAGTGAGGAGCAGTGCAGTTCAGGTAAGACACTCATGAATTACAAACTATTTCATAATTCAAGCCCTCTATTTAGTTTTTCAGTGACTGAATTTTTGAGAAATTAGGATAAAACATATATTTGAAGGTGGCAGTGAGGTGGCTGTGCAATGTTGGAGGTCAAGAATTTGGTCCTGCATCCATTGGTGGTGTTTTTTACTCTATAAATTTTCCCTTCCATATTTCTAACGATTGGTAACAGCTTAGCTCTAAACTCTATAAATTTTGCCTTCCATATTTCTAACGACAATTCAGCAAAGGATTGGTTCCATCGAGTCACATTAGATTTTTTTGATGAAGGATTGGACAATAATGCTGCTAAAACCATTATTAGCTAGAAAAACTTTTATACATTTCTTCATTTCCTCTCTGCAATAACTTTTATTCAACTGGACAGTGATACGTTTAACTGGCAAGTAACAAGTGCAGTATATTTTGTCTAAAGCTAATAATAAAGAACCTTTGCTTTTTGAGAACTCTTAATAAATGCTAAAATGAAGACTGCTACATGGAACGTGTCTGTCCTCCAATGATGTAATGTGATATTAGCATAAGTTTTATTGTATACACAAAAAGATAACATAACTGCAAATACAACACTATTGGAATATACAACTCTGTCGGAATATGACCACAACAGCGTTCTATAGTCCACCAGTGTTGTATATTGCATTTCTGAATTCACTGTATTGTTCATTTTTTCCAGATATCTCATTCTCCAGTTGAAAAGTATTTTTTCCAATCATCACTGTGATATTAGCATAAGTTTTAATTGTATACATAGAAAGATGGAAAGTATTCTAATTACATGTGCAAAAGTTATATTCAAAACATAACTTTAAATACAACACTACTGGAATATACAACTCTGTCGGAATATGACCACAACAGTGTTCTATAGTCCACCAGTGTTGTATATTGCATTTCTGAATTCACTGTATTGTTCATTTTTTCCGCAGATATCTCATTCTCCAGTTGAAAAGCATTTTTTCCAATCATCACTGTGATATTAGCATAAGTTTTATTGTATACATAGAAATACAGTACTTTGTCAAGTTCTCGTTAGAAATATGGAAGGAAAATTTTAAATTCTATCAATGAATAAGATAATATTGACCAATTTAAAAACTGTCCTCCATTATTGGACCCTGCACCACAACCGGTGCCTATCCCCTAGCAATGCTCACCCACTAGCCGTTAATGTTTTCATTGTAAATATATGCCTTCCATATTTCTAACGACAACTTAGCTTTAACAACTAGGGAAGAGGACCTGGTTGTGGTGCACCATATCTTTGCACAGTCACCGCGCCACGTCACTAGCCCGCCTGGGCGAGTAAAAACACTATAATTGCAGGTTTCAAAAGAACTGGTATTTGGCTAAGTTGTTACCAATCCTCTCGACAAATCCTTTTCAAAAAAATCTATTGTGACTTGATGGAACCAATCCTTTGCTGAATTGTCATTAGAAATATGGAAGGCAAAATTTATATAGAGTTTAGAGCTAAGCTGTTACCAATCGTTAGAAATATGGAAGGGAAAATTTATAGAGTAAAAACACCACCAATGGATGCAAGACCAAATTCTTGACCTCCACCATTGCACTGCCACCTCACTGCCACCTCAGCGCCACGTGGACGATCCGCATCAGTGAAGATATCGAAAAAGTCGGATTAATTGCATGGGACCAAGTGTTGTCCACTCGCCGTGGCAGTTGTTGTCCGGGCTACCGCCATGCATTGAATGCTCACCCAGCAGCCGTTAATGTTTTCATTATAAATTTTCCCTTCCATATTTCTAACGAACAATATAGTGAATTCTGAAATGCAATATACAACATTGTTGAACTATACAGCATTGTCATAATGAAAACTACAAGTCAATTAATTCCTAAAAATTAAACAAAAATCATTCATATTCTAGCATATTCCAGCATTTATTTTTGGTATATTTTTAATTTCTTTTCCAACAATCATCTTTCATGCTGTGCATCAGGTATTTCATTTACACCCATGAGAAAAGGTGCTATTGCTAGAAGATCAAGGAGGCCAAGAGTGAGAGGTGTACAATTATCACATAATTTAAGTGATGAAGAGGATAATTCAGCACCAACTGGTAATGAACCAGAATGTAGAAACCCACCCACTGTCTCGGTTCAAAGAACAGCTGCAACAAAGAAGCTTAGTGTCATCCGAGGTTGGACAAAAGAAGATATGGAAAAGGCGATAGATGATGTTGAGTTTAATGGGTTCTCAGTTAGAGCAGCAGCAAAGAAGTATTCCATTCCACCCACATCATTACACTATTGGCTAAATGGTCTCACCCACACAAAGAGGAGGGGTCCTCCAACAGTTCTAACTGAAGAAGGAAGAAGAGGAAATTGTTGAATGGTGCAAAGAAATGGCTGATATGGGTCATGGCTTGGAGTTAATGCAGCTAAAGGCAAATGTTGCTCAGATTTGCGAAACAAGACAAAACCCCTTCAGAGATGGGTTTCCTGGTAAATCATGGTGGGCTGGATTCAGAAAAACGTCATCCAGACCTTGCAATCCGAACCGCTGAGGGACTTGACAGGGATAGAGCTTTAAACTTGCGCCCCTGCAATAGTAACCAAATTTTATGATAATTTGGCCAAAAGCTATGGAACCTATTCATACGCACGGACGCTCTCATAAAATCTGGAATTGTGATGAGACTGGTTTGCAGGCTGGTAGAAATTGTGGAGTTCGTGTAATTGCGAAGAGGGGCAGTCGTAATGTCCCAAAGGTAATACCAAAGAGCAGGGAGTGGATCACCATATTGTGTTGTGTCAATGCAGCAGGTATGTCAATCCCAGGATTTTATTTGTTCAAGGGGAAAGAGAATGATAAAGAATTACATTAAAAATTGTGAACCTGGAGCATGTATGGCTGCACATCCAAATGCATGGATGACAAAGGAATTGTTTTTAAATTGGCTATGTCATTTTGCACGTTCAGTACCAGGCGGTGTTTCTCCAAATAATAGACACCTATTGATATTTGATGGCCATGGCAGCCATGTAGCATTACAAACAGTGGAGGAGGCAAACAAATTGGGCATTGATTTGATAACACTACCAGCACATACTAGTCATAAGTTGCAACCTCTTGACGTGAGTGTGTTCAGCCCTTTCAAGACATATTTTAGAGCTGAGAGGTCCAAATGGATGGCAGAGAACAAATGTGCAGATGTGAAAAGGAGTGACATTGCTGAGCTTGCAAGTAGAGCCTTAAAAAAGGCACAGACACCATCTAACATAATTGCAGGTTTCAAAAGAACTGGTATTTGGCCATTGAATTATGATGCTCTCCTAAATGACATGGCATGCAGCCAGGGCATTTGACAATGCAAGGTGAGGAAGTTGTTGATGCTGTCACAAACATTTTGAGCCTATCTCAACGAATAAATCCTGAATTAAATGACAGTGAAGAGGTGGTGCCTGAAACTCAATTCATGCAAAATGTTGACTCTAGAGATGATATGGGAAGCAGCTAGCAACACATGGAGTGGAGCTAAACGGTGCTCTTGGAAACCCAAGTAAACATCATCAACAATAAGGAGGGGGTCTTCAGATTTTGTAAGTAACAATGATTTGTCTTTGCCAAGTCAAGTTAACCCGCCACAATGGTTAGAGGATGCCATGAAAAACTTGGGTTACAAGCTACCATCCAGCACAGAAGATCAAAGCTTAAATCTGCCTTCCTTTCCTGAAGGACTAGAACAAGAAGCAATAATTCATTACTATGCAGATGTTGGAGATGAGGATGAACAAGACGAAGTCGAATTTCAAGAGGATGCTCAAGAAAATGAAATTAACTTAGAAGTTCTGCCACATGAACCTCACCACCCTGAAGAGACTGAAAGCCAAGATGGACGCGGTAAGTTACTTTCCCATTTTCTACGACTTCCAAGGGAGATCATAAACAAATCAGATGGTTCTATTAGACTAAGTAGGCATTCACAGATTTTGACTGCACCTGAGTACATGGAGCTATTGGTTGATGCGGAAAAGAAAAAAAGGAGGAACAAGCAAAACTAAAGTTACGGAAAAAAGAGACTGGCACAAGAAAAAAAGGTTGCTAGACTTGCAGCAAAAGAAAAAAGATTGCAGGAGAAGCTTGAAAGAGAAAGGGAGAAGCAGGCTAAGGAGCAACAGAAAGAGATTGAGAAGGCACACAAGCAACAAAGGAAAGAGCAAGAGAAGAGAGAGAGGGAACTTGCAAATCAATTAAGGGAATACGAAAAGAGGATGCGTGTAAGTTCTGCAACTGATCATGAAAATAGAAGGATTTTTCAAGATATGTTAAATATTCAAATTCCAGGTTATGCTCAAATTGGAACACCTCCATCACTTATGAATAACTCTTGTACAGTTCCATCTTGGTATGTATCACCTCATTTACTTTCTACAAGTTCAAGCAGTCCTAGTAGTTCATTTGCAATGCCACCATGGATGCAAGCTTCAGCAGGGCAACCAACTCCTCTGTCAACAACAGGTGCAAATCCCTTTTCAAGCGGACAACCAAATCCTTTTTCAGTAGGGGGACCAGATCCTTTATCAATTGGGCAACCAAATGCTCTGTCAAAAGGGATTCTAAATCCCTTTTCAGTTGGCCAATCAAACACTGTATCGGCAGGAAAAGAAAATCCAAAAGCAGTATAGAAAGAGGGCAATATTACTTACACTAACTAAGATATTGAACATGTGCCAGCAAACAATGCTTATTACCCCATATGATGATGGTAGTAATTTTGTTGGTGATACAATTTTGCTAGATGTATTCACCGAAGCCTTCCTATGTAGTCTCTAAAGTTATATAGTGCAATATAAATTTTGCGTATGTAATCAGAATACTTTCCAGCCATCCATGTATACAATTAAACTTATGTTAATATATCAGTAATGATGATGCTCTTCCATATTTTACACCCAATTTGGCAGTTGTAATCAGAATACTCATATTAATTTTGCATATGTAATCAGAATACTTTCCAGCCATCCATGTATACAATTAAACTTATGTTAATATATCAATATGATGATGCTCTTCCATATTTTACACCCAATTTGGCAGTGTAATCAGAATACTCATATTAATTTTGCATATGTAATCAGAATACTTTCCTGGCGTCCATGTATACAATTGAACTTATGTTAATATATCAATATGATGACGCTCTTTATTTTACACCCTATTTGGCGGTGTAATCAGAATACTCATATTAATTTTGCGTATGTAATCAGAATACTTTGTATACAATTAAACTTATGTTAATATATCAATATGATTATGCTAACTATTTTAATAGTGCAGTGTTTTAAAACATTAAGGATCATTGCCTGGGTGAGAACCCTCTCATCTCTGCCTTTTCTTCTCATCTTCTTAGCAGGCCGAGCCACATGCCGAGGACGAAGTCGGTCAGGAGTGGAGAAAATGCACGCACCCACCGGTCTGCAAGATACCACGAAATGGTCGCATTCGAAGCTCTGCAACAGAACAGACGAAAAACCAGACTGAACGAGCTCCCTCTCCATTTCCCACGAAAATGCGATGAAGGATTTGGCGGTGACCATCTCCATAAACCTACCCGCCCACATTAACGGCTGGTGGGTGAGCATTCAATGCATGGCGGTAGCCCGGACAAACAACTGGCGCGGCGAATGGCGTGGTGTTTTTACTCGACCAGGTGGCAGTGACGATGGTGCAATGACTGTGCAAAGATAGGGTGCACTACAACCGGTGCAATGCATGAAGCACTACTATTAAAATTCCATAGAAAGAAAGACATTTAAACATGGAAGCATGAAGCATGAAAGTACTTTAATGTTGATATGTGAAGTGAATACAACCCAACCGTTTTCTCACCCTATTCCAATTAATTAAACATGGAAGCATGAAATGTTGAATAAGACAGTTTTTGAATTGATCAATATTCTCTTATTCATTGATAGAACTAAATTAGGGGAATCTTACCATCACCGCCTAAGTACGATTCTTCAAACAATAGAAATATTGAACAAGAATTGACAACAAGGGATGTTATAATTAGACAAAAACTACAAACTGATATTGAGAAGATCCAAGAATCAAATACCAAGAAACGCAAAGAACCAGAGTTCATTACTGAATTAATAACATATTATTGTTGAATATAAAAGCATACCATTGCTTAATATAAAAACATACTAATAACAAAATACTAAAAAATAGAGACATTTACTGACTCATTGGAAACGAAAGAGAGTATTGGAATTGGTGTAGGAAACAATCTGATCAGAATTTTTGAGTTCCAAGAACATTGAAATGAGATTTGTTAGAGAAGATTAGTTACAAATAAGGATTGAAAAAGATTTAGCAAGGGCTAAATATTTCGATCGACGGGAGAGAATATTGAAATCAGACAATAATAGAACATAATAGAACATAATTGAAATCAGAAATATTTCGATTGGTGGATCTTTTGGAATCAGACAATAATAGAACATTTGTAATTGTCATCTGAAAGATGCAAACAAGTCTTTAGAACCAAGTCTATATTAATCAATATTCTCTTATTCATTGATAGAAATAAAAAATATATATTAATTTAAATACAAGTGTACAAAAACCAAGTCTATACAGTGAACTACTCATTAAGTAATATTTTCATTGTATGCACATCATAGCTATTACAATCACTTGAACAAGTCATTTCTCAAGACTTTCAAAAAAAATTACTACCATCATCATATGGGGTAATAAGCATTGTTTGCGGGCACATGTTCAATATCTTAGTTAGTATTGGGTGTGTTTTATACCATGCCTATGCAATACCATCCCTTTCGAAAAATGGGTGTGTTTTATACATCACTAATATCCCTCTAATCATACATCAAAGAACGGATTGATCATTTCAATGTAAGTTCAAAGATAGATCAAACTTTAAAAATATTACTAGAGACTTGTGATCGAATCCCTCTAATCATACAGCAAAGAATGGATAAATCATTTCAATGCCGAATCCCTCTAATCACATATCAAAGAACGGATAAATCATTTCAATGTAAGTTCAAAGATAAATCAAACTTTGAAATATTATTAGAGCATGCGGATCGAATCCTCTAATCATATAGAAACAAAAATAAGGGAAGGATCTATCACAGTAAGCGTACTTGTGGGCAACCTTACATCAAAATAAGGAATAGATCATGTCAAAGATGGTTCCAAGAACATGATTCCTTATTCATCAAATTTCACTAAAGGCTCATACCTGTCTCATGATATTTGTATGTCGAAAAAGAAAAGAAGCTTAATAAAAGGAACACTGCATGAAAAGTTAAATAAGGTAATCTATTGATATTTGAAATCATCCTGATAATCAAGACGAGGATGTAGGGTTTAAAACTCAATTATTTCTTCAATTCAAAAGAAAAACATCAATAATTGGTAAAATCCAATTATTAACATGCTCAAAACTGGGTATTATTAGGTATAAGAAAATAATTAATACTTCAATGGCACTTCATTAATGTCTTCCCTAACGTCAATACCTCAAGGACATTTATATAAAGAGCCACTATTTGCAAATCTTATCAGTAATCATGTTGCAGGACCACATAATTGGTTCAAAATGACAATTTTAAATCAGACTCAGCCCCGTTTGATCTACCCTTAAAAGTACTAACTGAACAAAAATCTGCTGAACTCATAAGACTATATAAATGCATCAGCGGATTATGCTTGCTCCTTGTTAGATGGTGAAAGGACAGTAAAATGAAAACAACACTGAATCTGTAATCCCTTCATCTTAAGAAGTTCTTAGACACCCAAGCTATGGGGAAAAAAATCACAATATATAAAACATATGGATTGTCTTCAAAGCACCATTTCAACCAGACAATGACTTGTGGATGTAAATAATTATTAAAACTCGGAAAGAGAAAATGGTTTATTGACCTGACTGAGTGGACAACAAACAACATATAAAATTTCAGTTCAAATTCATTTAAGAACCAGCTCCATCCATGGAAAGTAATAATGAGGAACAATTGAAACCACAACAATATACTATTCATCGGCATGTACAAGCATAACACTCCGTCCCGAAATTTTGTCAATAATGCATATCCTTTCAGCAGCAACTATTCTATCACTGTTTAACGTCACCACCCACAAGGCCAAAAAGCACCAGAAGAAAAACAAAAAAAAGCCGAAAAAGAAAGACATTTTGGAGGAGCAAGAAAACTCTGAACCAAACGCACCCAAAACACTGTCCTTAAATTATAAGCAAAGGCATTTTAAGTAACAAAACATAGTACAATCATGTCAAAAGAAGTTACAAGAACAAATAATGCAAAGCAAAATCGTATTGTTACAGCAAAATCGTAAAACTTCAGCACGTAGTAAAGCAAAATTTCCATAGTAGTACAGTGTTTAAAAACACTAAGGATCATCGCCTGAGTGAGAACGCTCTCACCTCTGCCTTTTCTTCTCATCTTCTTAGCAGGCCGAGCCAATGCAGAGGACGAAGTCGATCAGGAGTGGAGAAAACGCACGCACCCACCGGTCTACAAGACACCACGAAATGGTCGCTCGAGCTCTGCCACAGAACAGGCGAAAAACCAGAACCGAACGACCTCCCCTCTCCATTTCCCACGAAATGCGGTTCAGGATTTGGCGGTGACCATCTCAATAAACCTACCCGCCCACATTAACGGCTGGGGGGTGAGCATTCAATGCATGGCGGTAGCCCGGACTACAACTGGCGCGGCGAGTGTGGACAACACTTGGTCCCATGCAATTAATCCGACTTTTTCGATATCTTCGCTGACGCGGGTCGTCACGTGGCGCTGAGGTGGCAGTGTGAGGTGGCAGTGCAACGCTGGAGGTCCAAGAAATTTGGTCCCTGCATCCATTGGTGGTGTTTTTACTCGTCCATGTGGCAGTGACGTGGCGCGGTGACTGTGCAAAGATAGGGTGCACCACATATGGGTCCTCTCCCCTAATGAATATTTTGCCTTCAGAATATAGCAATGTTGTTTTTACTCTTGGTTACAGATGCCCTCCCAAAACACTGCAAGAAGATATGATTTCAACTCTCCTAGTTAAAGAAAAGAGATCCACATACATATATAACTTAGGAATTAGTGTGTTATACTCGAGAAGAACAAATCGTAAAAATTTGATTAAAAAACAAGGAAGAATTTTGAATGTTTTTACTCTACAGGAAAAGGGGACACACATCTTAGAATACTATAGAAATTCAAGCTAATGATCTTGCTCAAAGGAAATACTTAAAACAAATGAAGCAAATGTGGTTATCGCTGAGAAAGAACCAGGCAACAAAGAAGAACCAGCGAACGATGACATAGTAGTTATTATTTTGAAGACTTTTTATATTAAATGAATATTCATCTTATTAGAGGACAGGAGGCAACGAAGGAAGGAGGTCGAGCAAGCGATGTCTCATCAGCCACTAGCGATCAAGATGCTACTTGAGATGTAGTAGTAGTTGTTCGTTGTGCTTATCAGTGTACTTAGTAGTGTTGTGTTTTTTATTGTATTCATGTTTTAGATTTCTTGTTTTGTTCGTGATTCGTTCTAAATAAATCCTTTGATGTGACATTTGGAGAAAGATATGCATACTCAAAGAATCTACCTTTTGAGGAGGCAAGGAGAAGATTTTGAGGTAAACTCAATATGGATTGTTGTCAAGATAGTTCGTGAGCTTGATGACATGAATCCATGGAGAAATTCAGGACATTTGAGAACCCAAGGTAAAGGGACGTACCCATGAGAGCCTCGCGAATCAATGTTACGCAGTTATGCCTTTATCGAGGGTAAAGTGACAACTTGGAGTTGTACGTGCTTAGTCTAAGACAGTGCTTTTACATGGAATAACATTTGTAGAATATGTCTACTCTTCTCCCATGTTCACACTAAGGGTGGAATGTTAGGAATAAATCTAGTGTTCTATGTCAACTCCTTTAATTATTTTGTAATATAATCCAAACATTATTCACATTTTCCTTTACTTAAATGAATTTAACCATAATGTCATTTTAGAGAAGCCAACTATTATAATGGAGCCTCTTCATTCGGGTGAAAACTCCTTAAACACATATATTTATCACTTCCAAAATCTATTGTTTAGAATACCACAATAGAACTTGTGCCACTATTTTTGTATGGGATATCTTTCCCACACGTATTAGAAACTATTTAATATTGAAAATAAAATTGTCGTTAATAAAAAATGTTTGGCACCTAACTTTGTACATTAAGTTATGCATCGAAATGTGTAAAGTGTATTAGCTTCTACCTATAGTGCCTTAAATGTGATTGAAGGTACCATTGGTTATAGTAAATGATCCCATACCTTACCATTTATCTCCCATTTTCTAAAATTATCGACACCCTATTCATTGCTCTAGCTTGGAATCTGTAAAATGAGTACTCATGATTTGACCAATTGTAACTTTCTTAGGGCTTTCCATTATAACTTCTAAAAAATGCCCTCTTGTGTGTTTAGCCAAAATGTAGGCTTCACACTTCCCATATTTTGTAGCAAGGGTAGGAAATCCTACCATGCCATTCTTTTAAAACACAAGAATGCAGTCATGATTTGAGTGCCTTGAATCTCCCATGCCACAACATACTTGGACACATTTCATCTTCAAAGAGATGCCAAAAATTCCATGAAATTGATGGCTTGCCCTTGAGTTTTATTAACTTTCCTTCCTCATATTCAGTCAATACAAATACATTGAAACTTCTTCTTTTGATAGTGATTTCATTAAAATGGTGTTCCCTTGTTGACACATGATAACCAAAGACAACATGTTTCTTTTCAATTAAGGAAGGTAGATGACATTTTAAAGAAAGAAACTTGGAAGGCCCAAACACTTGAGTCAGATTGTACCATTTCCTTCTAGTTATAGAATTAGGCAGGTGCATGGAAATAGGAGGCCAAAAAGTAGCCAAAATTCAGTTTTGGGACATTTTCCCCATAATGCACTCACATTATGGCTTGATAATTCTAAGTTATAATGTGAGCATATATTAACATGCTCACTTTATGACTATTAAAAAATAAAATAAGAAGGCTTGAACAAGATTGCATATTTTACATTTTATTTTGGCCAAAAATGTGTCTGAGCAAAAAACACGTGTGGGAAATAACATGAGTAGGTTTTGGCGAACTCAAATCCTTCCAAATAACAAATCAACAATGGTTGAGATTCCAATAGGTAAGTTTAAATCTAATTTAAGGGTAGTTTTAGTAATTAAACTTGTCTTTCCTTGCATTGTTCCTACTTCATTTTTTATGGATACAAAATATTCCCTTGAAAACCCTCCTTCATCTAGAGATAAAGGTGAATAAAACCCACCTCAAACACCTCCTACAATTCTCGACATCCTCCTAATATTCAAGAAAACATTTTAGGGGAGATTCAAAATAACAAAGCTTAAATACAATGTTTAATAGTAACCCCAATGCCACTGGTACTCATCGCTGAGATATTGCATTTTCATTAGATTCATTAATATTTAATATTGATATCATGAATGTCAAATAAACACGTAAGATGATTAAAAAACTCAGTTTTCACAACTTCTTTGCAGACAAATTGTCTCATGATGTAGTGAAGGAAATAAATATCACCAAAGACAAGTTGTGTGCTTTGTTGATTGACCCCAAAAATAATGCACACTTAAAATTGAGTTATAAAATATTCCTAATACATTGGTACAACCATGAGGAGTTGCAACAATTTGAGGCACCTAATTATTTCTTGAGGAATGTTTATTGTGAGTTCATCCTTAACAAAATACTAAACTATTCTGATATTTGAGACTTCCAGGGAAAAGGAAAAAGCTTTGCACAAGATATATTAGGGGACCAAATTTACATAGCTAACCAGTGAAACCCCTTACTCACCCATCTATTAAACATGTTTCGTTCCCTTTATTTGTGAAGGATATTATGGAGGTTTTAACACTCTGATCTATTAGTTCTTTGACATATTTTATGATTCAACATCATGGACATCTATCCCATGATGATGAGGGTGGGCCTTTGAGGCATTGGGCATCATATCACATAGTTGATCATGCTTATGGGTTTGTAGGAACCTATGAGGGTGATGAGGGTGCTACTCAGCCTAGTCAAAATACTCCATAGGATAAATGATGCTTGATCAGAAGATACACATCATGATTATATGTTGGAAAATATCAACATATACATCCTACTAGATTCGACCTCTAGTATTGACCAACAAGTAATTTTACATGAATTTAAATGTAATTTAGTATTTATATTTCATATTTATTTAATTAACAATATTATTTCATTATGAATAAAAATTAATGAGTAATGTGTATTTCTTATAAAATTTTCGGTTCAAACAAAACATAGATATTATATCACATGCCACTTCCTATCATTTGGTTACAGATGTGTCAACCCCTTACCTATAAAAATTTAATAAATTAGTAAATATTTTATGTGTCAATTTACTTTTCATATATCGATTTTGATCTTAAAATCACAATTCGATGTTGAACAAGTGGCTACTGGACCTTCCACTTCCATGGATGTTGGTATGAGGGTGCATGACATGGAATTCATTGATATGGTTTTTGGTATTTTTTTTCATGTGTGATCATCATTTATGTAGATAATGAACTATGTTTTTTTTGGCCTCGAATGTATTTAGATAATGTCATTTTTGAACTTGTATGTGCATAAGTTTCATTATTTTGGCTAGATAACATTGTTCTTGTTTTCATTTTGATGACATCCACATTAGAGTCTCCTCTTGACATTCAATGATCACTAGATATTGGTATTTAGATTTCATTTAACTTGTATGTGAATAACATAACATTGTTCTTATGTGCTCCTCTTGACCAATGAACACATGTATAACATCTGATGTGCTGCTGACACATAGTAATAATGTAAATTTCATTATGAATTTCTTGTATTGCATTTCATCATTTGGTGTAAATAAATAGAATTCAAACATACTCTAATCTGATTATTCATGATTTTCATAGGACAAAGTGATAATTCTAGTTTGTGCACTTTCCCCTGAGGTTGATGCACATGAGTTTGATGCCCCTAAGGTCGATGATGAAAGGAAGAGGATGATTTAAAGGGATTATGAGATTACATTAAGTGTTTATTTGTAACTAATATCATTTTATATGTCATGTTTTGTATACTAATGTGTATATTATTTATTTGTATTAATAGGTGGAGTTGCAATCATCCCTTGAGAATAGGATTTTTTATAGGAGGAAGGGACATCCCAACTATGATATTGGTACTTCATCTTCTCGGGGGGCCAAGAGAACCTTATTTTTCAATGATACCCCATAGTTTGTATGTATAGACATTTTTGTTATATGCCTTCATGAAATGTAGGCATATATTTGTGTTTTGTTGATGTATATCATTGTATGCCTCTATGTATTTTTTATACATTAATCTTGTTAAAAAAATTTAATGACATCATGGCTTTTGAAAATCAATATAATATACAATACAAAAAAAATATGCTTTCAAACTTGTATAATGGATTGCACTCTTTATATATAAAGTGGACTAATAAGGTTCCATATGTATGTTATGTTAACATGTATGACTAATTTTAAATTTTCTATTATGTTTAGAAAATGGGTATTAAAATATATACAATTAACGTATAATTTAGCCATTATTATAATAATTTAATACCATAAATTATAACCATATAATGTCAACGCCAATTTCATCCACTTCCAATCTCAATATAATTATCATAACACTATGTAGATGTGGCTTGCTGAAAGAGGCGCTATACATTCTCCTTACTAAACACAACCCCTATAAACTATAGCACCTAAATTCATCTATTGCATAGCTACATTTCCAAGAAAGTGCATAACTCATAGTGAATTTAAGTTTTCCACACAAAAACTATTATAATATGCTCTTATACACACATATGACAAGTGAGGTTGTTTAGCATGGATGATTGCTAAGTGTTTGACCAAATAACTAAACATCAAGTGTTTGACCAAATAACTAAACATCAAGTGTTTGACCAAATGATTGAACATGTATCTTGGAAATTAACAAAAAGATTATGTTGAGATTGGTATCCAAACCATTTTCTATTGCTCCCATTATGGTACAAGATAGGAGTATGTTGAGAAAGGTTGGTGTAAAAAACCACCAAAAGATGATCTCTCCACCATTTTTGAGCATTGGATTGACTGTAAGCCCTTCTTTCTTGTACCAAGAAAACACATCCACACAACCAAATATTTAACTAATATTTTAATCATAACTTTTAGAGTTTCCTTTAGATAGAAAACATGACCAAGAAAATCAACCACACGGATAAAATGATCATTTGTCACCATAATTCCATTTAAGTGTTTATAACCCTCATCCGCTAAACATGCATGGTTGCATGGATCTAAAATGATACATTACATCACAACACTGAGAGCATCCTTACAAAAATTATTTTTTTCATAGCCCACGATTATGGTATTCCATGAGATCATGTCTCTTTATGTCATTTTTTGAACAACTTAGGTGCGAAACAACATTTGAAAAAACCCACAACTAGGGAATTTTCAGCTACAACATTTGAAAAAAACCCAATTTCCACTATGCTTTCACTGGTGTTCATGTGTTATTCCAAAGCATCAACTATAGTACAGGATATGAGTATGGTTATAAGAAGACACATCCATGATGATAAAGGTTAGTGTAAATAACCATAAGATATTATCTCTCCATCATATCCAAATGAATATTTTCAAGAATGCATCCCACATAGTAGCACAGTTGGTTATGGTACCAGGAGCTAGCTAGTAGAACCATTCTCCAACCAAGTCATGCATAGTCTCTATGAAGAGTCTGACAGATACATCTTCATGTTCGACTGCAAGCACTCCACAGGATATGAAAAATGCAGCCACGTGGTCATCTGGATTTTACTTTCCATCTCCAAAGAATTTTGGAAAATTATTTCTCGTCCCTTTAGGTAGATCAGGCATAGGAGGAGTCAGATTCAGAGGTCCAAAGGCTGCACCCCATGGAACAGGCACTGCAGGGGCAAGTGGCTGATTCTGCATCATGAAAGGAGCACGTATCCTTTGAGAATAAACTTGATGAATAATTCTAGCTATTAGATTATGCTAAAGATGATCTGGATCTGGATGTGTTTGCACTCTTCTTCCTGGTGAAAGAATAGATCTATGGCTTCTAACTTGAGGAGGATGATTGAAATTGAATTGCTCCTGCAGTCTGAAGAAATGATCAATCCTTCCTTGTGCCTTCATAGATCAAGTGAATGGACATTTAGCCAGGTTGCAACTTGAATGTGAAACACTCTGATCTTCAAGAGATAACCTTTGATTTGCAAAGATAGTTGTTCCCTAATGGAGTCGCCAAAAACTGTTGGCTAGATTTTCTGCATAGCTGAAAATCTAGGCAGTCATGAGATAAATCTCCCTCATTTACTGGTGAGGCTCCCGTGTAAGATTTGTTAATAAAATATGCTAGTATCTATTTTGGGGTTTTACTTTAACCATGCAGCTCATGAACCATAGTTGTATAGTTTTGTAGCAAGTCAGCAGTTGTCAAAGAAAGGAAATATCTAAAGAAGAAAAAAATAACAAAAACACAAAGAAGAAATAGGGAAGATGTGCAACCCAATCAATAGATTATAGAGTTGATTGCATGCACATAGACAGGACCAATATATATTAACACACAAAATTATAAGCAAAGGCATCTTCAGATCTATATCTAAAATAACCCAAAGTTTATAAGTAGATCTGAGATAAAAAAAGTTAGAAACAAAATGCACCGTGACACAAAGTTCTCCAGAAATATGCTCCTTTATATTCCTTTACTTCAAATAGATATCAAGGATTTTAGCACAAAGTCTGGAACACAAGAATGTTGCTTACAAATTCTAATTACTTAACTCGTAGGTTCTTCCTCTACTTATAACATTTAGAGGAGCAATTACAAGTAGAAAGCTTTGAGTGAACTAGCACATGTGGAAGTTATAAAAGAAACAACTGGAAATCTCCCTCCTGGAATTCCTCTTTGCATTACATGCATGATTTGCAACTAAAAATAGAACCTTCTATTTTACATGTTTGCCACTTATCTCTAAGTAGTTGACTTTTTCAAGTAATGACTTTTAAACCAATCACTTAAGTTGTATAATTTAATCAATCGCTCAATTACTTTGTCGAAGGAAATAAGAGAAAGAAGAAGAAAGCGGAAAATGTAGTATTGTCCTTTTTCATATTCTGTATGCAGCTAATTCTTTTACCTTTGATTCTCACCAAGCTGGATCTAGAAGCAGATGGATCTAGAAGTGGCTGGATCTAAAAGCCAGTGACTGTGATTTGCTTGCGGGTATTGCCTTTGACTGGTCTTCCTTCTTATCCTTGAAGCTTTTGCAGTTCTTCTCCAGTACATGCATCAGTGTAATGTTTGTCGTAAATAACTCATCATTTTTATTTTTCATTGCATATGAGCAATTAAAAATTCTGGAAAGCACTCCGGGTGAATGAAAATTCAATGAAGGCTTCAACGGGAAGATTGGGAGAACATCCACAAGGTCCTGGAAGGAATTCTCCATGTACTGACTTCTTCACGGGCTGCATTCGAAACAAGAGGACAAAGCCTTTGCAATTATGAATCTGGATTTGAATTTGGATCTTGATCTGGATAATGGATGGTAAGACCTAGCACACTCCATGACAAATTCTGGCAACTGGGTTGTGAATGGAAATGCTGCAGCTCGAATGATTCCACTGCTTTTGACTGCACACATGAGGGAAGTCTTTTCTAGCTTTGGATCTATCAATCAACTCGGAAAGAAGTTCTGGACCTAGATATGCATCTCCAATGTCAGCAAACTTAGAAGTGATGCATGACTCTGCTATGCTGTATTTTTCATCCCCGTTTTTCCATGGCCGAATCTATCTTTGTCTGAGCAATTATTTTTCTCTTTATTCGACCGGAATTCTTTACAAACTGGTGCGGATATGGAGATTTCTTCAGATTTGGAGGATATGTTCAATGTATTGGACATTGATTTAAGCTCCCTTTCTCTTATAAAAGCACCTGTAATGAATTCCTACAATTAATTCAGACAAAGATGGCAACCGAAACATGAGCACTTGATTTTAATTATGAAAATCTACATATATCAATCCTGCGGCCCCAAAAAATTGATGTTTTGTTTGCATGCAAAGCAAGCATGAATTTTATCTAACTTCACTTGAGCACCTGTACCACTATGCAGACAATTAATCAGACACAAATCAAGCTCCTTCAAACCTAGGCGCCAAACTTTAAAGACTTCCAACAGTAAAAACACCTTCTTTTGACGCAAAATTCCTCCTTCAATTGGGCGCCAAAATTGTCTGGGCTGCACTTACTTGCTAAATAATTAATTAATTCATCCTTATGGCAGCCCTTTCTTATATAACATTCACCATTCTATGATTAATAATTGTCTCTCCTATTCCTGGAAATTAATTAATTAATTAACACGCTTTTCTCTTCAATTTGGGCGCCTATTTTGTGCATGCTCATGGCTACCATTAAATAAATTAAATTTATTTAATTTTAGCTCTCTACTTCCAGTTCACATTAAGCTTCACAGTGTGCTTTGACCTCATCCACTAAAAATAGGAATTAATTACATCAATTAATACTTTAAAAAGTATTATTTCTTCTTCAATATGGGTCGCACTTTTTGGCATGAGAGGGGGCTGCATTAAATAAATTATATTTATTTAATTTTAGAATTCTATTTCTAATCTTCCCTTATCCTTTCTTCTTTGCATTGACTTCTCCTCCATGCTTAGGCGCCAAATTTGGAAAAGAATTTAATATTAATAAATATTATTAAAGCTGCCCTTATTACTCACAAAAGGTGGGTCGCACTTTTTGGCAAGGGTGACCCATTTCTATTTTTAAAAGTCTAATTTCTCAATGGGATTAATCCACCCTACACCGCAGCTCCAAAAATCCCATAATCCACTTAAGTTTTTTGACTTTCATAATGATAATTATTTGCCCTGCAAGGCAGGTAAGAAAATCTCATCAATGTCTTAAGTGATTTTCTTTTATTTTACAATAGGAATTTTCACCCTGCAAGGTAGGTAAGAAATTTTCGCCTGCCTGTTACCTCTAATTTTCCCATTGTGACTTAAGTGGCGTTGCCTTCCATGGGAAGAAGTACCCTGCTAGGTAGGTACAAAATTCCCCCTACTCGTGCCTGCTACTACTAAAAATCCCATTGTAACTTAAAATCTTCTTTTCCCAAAAATGCGACTTGCCCAGAAGAAGCTTTTTCATGCATGACTTCGTCTTTTGATATAGAACCAGACCTTCTCGTGGACAAATTTCTTTTGGCATAACGTCCATGGCTGATCTTCAAATATTTCAGGAAAGAAATTAGATTAAACCGGCAGAGGAACTAACCTAGAGAAATTTCACAGAAAACAAAACGGTAAAACACCAAAAACGCAAAACGTTGCTAAAAGTCACAGATTAAGCCTAGGATTCATTCTTGGTTAAAATCCTACTAGTATATGGGAATATTGACATGTAAGACTACAACACGGTTAAACCGGAGCACAATTTGCCTCAAACGGGGCTCAGAATAATTAAATAAAAATTTCTCGCAGGCAAACCTCAATGATAGAATATAATGAGTTTGGGCATCTAGGTATTTGGCGAAATTGGCTAATATGACTCTCTGGGAATATCTTGACACAATATAGACACTTTCTGGCAACTAAAACACAAAACGACCCATTATTTTAAAAGTACAAAATTTTTTAACATGGGCTAATCTCAGATTTCAGGGTCAAATCTAGGGACACCAAGTTTCATAACTGTTGTTCCAAGTTGATCTAAATTATTTCATTTGGGATCTCAAGTGCAAAACCCTTATATTGCTAGATTCAACCCTATGCAAGGGACACTTTTTCTAAGTATGTATCAAAGCTTGGATCTTCCCAGCCTTGAACAAGTTTCATTCAAAAGGAATAGATAGCATGGCGATACATACATGAAAGGTTTTCCCTAGGGCAATAGTTTAAGATTGTAACATAAAGTCAGGATGCACAGTTAAGATCCAAGCCATGCATAAAAATATCAAATATGCTCTTAGAGGGAATTTCTTCATGGAAATCATTGAACGTGAGGCAGCCCTTAGGTGCAATGAATCCATTCCGGAGATAGTGGATGACACAACATTCGGTGGGCCACAACATTGGTGTACCATCTATGAGTAGTACAGGGCTCTTCCGAATGAGATTCGTGATGCCATGTCACTCGCTGAAGTAGCATGGGGTTGAAGAATGGTAGAGTGGGAACTGCAGACCTAGGTCTAAACCCCAAAGCTATACGGTGCCTAAAGAGAAACTGAGAAACATGTATTGGAGGTCCCTGGGAGTAAGGAGGGGAGTCCCTCCATTATGACCAATGGAAGAAGAAAAACACTCAAGGGGTTGTGTGGAGGCTATTGCAGCTGAGGAGCAGCCCATGAGAATCCCTGAGAGAGCAACATCTCGATCATTGTTCCTAGGGATAAGCCCTTGGGTAAAGCATTTTCAAAACAATAGTCTGATAGGGGCATGGTGATTCGCGTGAAGAATACCTAGTGTGGACTATGTGCAGGGTGATCGCGTAAAGAAAGAATGAAAATTAGTCAGATTGTACAAGATGTTGAAGATCAAATTGAAGTGTTGGAGCATCATATGATTGTTCACTATCATAAGTTTTAATGTTTTCAAGAGGACAACTTTGTTGGAAATTTCAGAACAACCATCTACATGAATTCAAGTAGATGATGTTTATGAAAACTTACGAGAGAACCATGGAGAAAGCTCAATGTTGTGCAAAGCATCCAACACGACCACTACGTGTGACATTCATAAAAAGAAGCAACCCTAGAGGGACAGGTCACTTGTTCTATACGAAGGGATTCAACCATATTGATTGGTCATACCATCATTGCAATTAAATCTATGGACAGCTATTAACTAGCGGGAGTTGCAAACAATAAAATAGCAGGTTTTTGGGACAACACATTGGTGGGTATTCAATGTTTTCAACCCTAAGAACAATCTTCTCATGAGGTATTTTCAGACTCCTGTTGAGGTTGAAAGGACCCCTCGATGTGAGTCTGGGTTAATGAAAATGGACTGTCTAGAGCTCACTGGAAATTCAGTGTTACAGAGCAAGCATCGGTGAAAGATCTAGACTCTGAAACTGTCCCAGGACAAAAGTTTTTGAGATCAGTCAGACATGGAAGGTATGGTTGTGAGTTGTAAACATGCTGATTTTTAGGTATTTGCTACAGATCTGGTCCTGTCAGAGATGGATTTTATACTGCTGTCATAGACATTTCTAGCTCTCTATAATCTGGATTCATTGTGTCATCTACGAAAGTATCTGAAAGCCTGTGAGAGGGGACAATTTCCACACTTTTGACAGTACCCATAAACCAGTCATCAAACCTAAAGGAAAGTGTCCAATGGGGAGTTAGATCTGTTATTTTTGCAAGATTTCACCCAGGAATATTTAGCTTACGACCGCAGTTGTACACTGTATTTCACTTACTGTCCATGCAGCTTTGTGTGAGCTCCTTTTTCGTAATGTTGCCTTAGGATAGCCCTTGTAAAAGAATTTCCAGCCATAAATGGGTGAACAGGCTCATAACTAGAATGTAGCAACATGCTATAGAGCTATCGTAGGAGGTTTTTCAGAATAAACTTTCCCTCATGAATTTTGTAGGCATAAGAATACATCGATTGTCAGCTTGAATGTTTGGGGCAGCATGGACTGATTTTTTGTGCTCTTATGCCATCAATTGTATGCAAGTTTAGGTGAGAAGTTTGCAATGCAAAAAAGAGTTTGGTCCCTCATGTCTACAAGGCATGAAACTGAAGAATTTAGATGATTCTCTTGTTTGAATCTCTAATAAGTTTGTTCCACGTAAAAGGCCAACTCAAAGTAGTGATGGAGGAGGAATTAGCTGAAGTTTGCTATTTTCCCAAAGGATAATGAAAAGAGCAAATGAGGGCCAGAAGCACATAGCAGGAAAGGAGTGACATAATGAAAAATGTCAAATTTATTGGTCACTAGTTTCTGATTGCCCTTTGCAAGGAGATGAAATAGCCTCAAATGTCGACAAGACTTGTATGATGTGAAAGCCAATAAAAGATTAGCGACATTGAAGAGGCAAAGGGCAGCACTGAGTATGTCAGCCCAAAATTCTTTATTTGCTTAGCTATCATGTAAATCATAGCATGCTTTTAGGACAGCAAGAAGAGTTCGCTACAACAAGGTGCATAGATTCTTGTGTGGTACAACATTGGGACAACCTTGCATCAATACTTTCTAGTTTGTACACATGGAGAGTAGAGGAAGCATTCGAGAGATTGGTGATATGGTGAGCTTTCAATCTAGGGAACCCCACTTGAAAATAATACGGAATGACAACAAATTAGCAAATGGTATAATGACTCAAAATTATGATTATTTTTGCAATAAAGTCTCCAGCCAAGCATAAGATCAAATAAGGGGTGATGTTTGGTTGCTCCCAGAGTAGTTAGAAGAAGCATCCTTATGACAGTTATGATGCCCATTTAAATTAAGTCAATAGCATAGTGGCTAACATCATTTTTGGAAGCCCTCATTACTTTTTCAAAGTTGCATTCATGAATGTGATTAGAGGGTGTTCTTCCACCATAGTTGACAAGGGTGAGATGGAAGGTGAAGTTGCCCCATTGGGAATAAATGCTTTTGTTTGATCATAGTTGCTATATAATTTTAGTCAGTTTTTGTGGGAAGTAATGGTCCCTTTTTACGAATTAGATCCATTTTGGAGGTTGATCTTGCCCAGTTCCACTGTCTCGTCGGTCAAGAAGAAGATGAACAAGGGAAGCCCTTGGATTATATTATAGTATTTTCCTGCATTACATAATTATATCAGGTCTTTTGTATTTACTGTGTCCGCATGAGGAGGCCAAGTCGGTTGGAACGTGAAGGAGAACATGGTTTAATTAAGTCTTAAAAAAAGAAACAAGCTTCTAAAGGAGGTCAATCTTGCACGGTGAATTCCTCCCGCATGACCTTTGGTGCATATCTATGAAGGCTAGTATCAGGGGTTGCATAGAGCTCAATTCACATGGGTATCTTTTGGCACCAATACAACTTTTATCTATTTGGCTCTAGATGCGGGTTAGTCTAATCCAATCCACTAAGGGGCGAAAATCCATTAGTGTGACAAGTCACTTGAACGACGAAACCCGGGTCCTTGCTTAAAGGTTGGAGTTTACGAAAAACTCTCCAATTTAGCTGAAAGATCTGAGAACATGTCCACGTAAAAACTATCTCCATGACTGGTAACTTTAGCAGTATACAGCTTTGAGATAGAAGGACCATACTCACAGGGTAATTTGGCATTTATTATGTGAGCCACCTCTCCTCAGGGATTGCGGCTTGGAATAGGAGTGACTAATTGGGTGCCTTTTAGGGCATCTTTATTGACATTCTAAATTGATATTCAATACATTCTACATATTTATATGGTTTGTATATAAATCTATATACATAATGAAGGACATTTTAAATATTCAAGTCACATGTGACTATTATTTCGAATATTTATAAGTATTTAATATTTACAGTTATTTTATTTTTTAAATGATGAAAAATGTGTAAACGACTATCAAATTTAACATCTGATAGTGATTTATTTAGGATTTACCTAGATCATTAACTAAAATTATGAATTTTAGAATTAATCTAAACAAGCACAACAATAAAATGATTCATATAAACTAAAATATAAATGATAACTAATTTTATTTGATATTCTAAATAAAATGAAATAATTGAAATAGAAGGGAAAATGTATTAACCTGAAATAAAATTACCTTGAAATGATCTGGAATTGTACTGGATGATGCACAGGCGGAACAAAGTATGACAACACACCTCAAGAAGTTGTAGCAGATGAATATTCGGCCAGATTGGGGCGCATGTGGGAGGATTAGGGCGCTTGTGGGTGCCCTGGCCTGTAAAACAACTCAGAACCATAGTCTGAGTTGGTCGCTAGATCTTCACAATAACTCAGACTTTGTCACATGTATGTCACATTAGCTTCGATGATGTCATTGTAGATCTCCGATGAATAATATCCTACAAAACCTCACACAAAAGCATCAAACCCTAAAATAGAAAGATGCAAATGAATGGGTCTTATTGTCTTCAGCTGCCAAATGGATGGACTTACGAATGAGCATTGCACTACATTTTAGACCCGATGTAGTTCTATGATCTTATGTATGTAATCATATGCCTAGGGTACCCTAGCGCCAATGACGCCAAAGTAGTGGGAAATAGATCGATGTAAGAAGTAAATGGTGGATGGAATAGAATGAATACAACCCCTCCTATGTAGTGTGTGATGCAAAATAGTGCCCAAACTTAGTCACTTGCCATATTAGATAGCTAGACCTTAGTAGAGATAGTCTTCCCTTAATATAGTGTGTATGTTGTGTTTATATAGGGATATCTTGCTCAAATTTTGACACTAATGACCCGACATGCTGACTAGTACCTAGGGGAATGAGAAGGAAAAGTAGAAAGACCGACCTCGAGACACTAAATGAGAACCAAGTACAACCGGGACCAGGGCACCTAAAAATGAGGACTAGGGCACCGATGGGTACCCCAATCCCTTCATAGGCTCCCTAGTTAAAGACTAGAGACGACCACTAAGTAAATATCGATAGCTGAGACTCCATGAGAGACGACCAAAACTGTGCGAGTAACTGACGTCTGTGGAAGACACTTAATAACTAAAATGATGATAAGACTACGGGATAGGCCATTAGTGAATACTTTTCTTCTGTGATATCCATATATAAAACAACATATTTGGTGGTATACTAGTAGTAGTAAGTTCATGGTTTAGTGACTACATTTTCCCCCCCTTTATGTTGGTGAGCAGAAAGCTCAGTAATATAAAGGAGATAGACCTGCATACCTGAGAATAATCCGGAGAATCCCATGTTGCAGTAAAATGTGCAGATGTGGTAGTAAAAGTGTTTTGAAAGAACCATATAGCGTACCAAACCATGGATTAGTGTGTTGATCCATGTAACATAGAGAGAAATGTAATAGTGTGATGAAGTGCACTAAATGACAGTGATGATTGCAATGTTGGATGATTGATGATTTCGAATGCGTATGATGAAGATAATATAGGGTATGGAGTGATCAATTCCCAAACCGATTGTGTGTATACGAATAATCGACTAGAGGATTCAGGCATCCTACGGCCATAGGAAGAGTGTAGGGAGAAAAGTGTGTTATTCTCCAATATCTAACTATATCCTCAAGATCTATCTGTTACAGATGAAATCAAATCAACCTTTATTGGTTTTTGGATCCATGTAATTTCGATCAAACAATTGACCCATATAGGAGTGGTATAGGAAAGGAACTCTTGTCCCCACTCCACGAGTGTCACCGCAATGTGATGGCTTCCAAGTTAGGTCATCTAGAAGCAAACACGAAATGTATGATGGCTTCCAAGTTATGTCATTTGGAAACAAACGCTAAATATATAGAATAACTTCCCACGTTAGGTCATATAGGAAATTAATGAATATAACTCCCAAGTTAGGTCATGTGGGAGGCCGTATATGTTATATCGTTTTGATTGTTAGAGGTTTGAACACGTTAATAGATTGATTGATTGTCTTGATTGGTAACTCATAGAGATATTTTACGTTATTTTCCCCCAGTATATTTCATTAGGGGGAATTGATGGAAATATTTTAACGCTTGTTTCCCCCCTAGGTTAGGTCATTAGGGGGAAGTGATGAAATGTCATATAGGGAACTTGTACGTTTGTTTCCCCCAAATTAGGTCATTAGAGGGAATTAATGGATAAATGTCACGTGATAAATTAGTAAATGTTTGAAAATGAAGAATTGGTAGTATTGATCAAACGCGTGGTGATATAATGGGAATTATAGGATGACCCAAATGATATGCCCCCATTTCGATGAAAGGGGAAGTGATGATAAGAACGAATGCCAAGTTAAAAGTAAGCATGAGATAAATAGGAAGTGTGATAAAGATTGTCAAAATGTGTGTGGATTGATTGAAGGACAATGTGAAGGAGAGATAACACATGTGTAATGTATACGATACATTGGTAGGTAGAATTATAAATATAACTCCACAAACGGGGTGTAAATCGGAGTAGAAACTCTCAAGAAATGACAAAAACGGGGTGGCATGTATTACTTGCAAGAATAAGCGCGAAATAATGACCATGGTAAAATGGGTGATGAAAGTAGTAACTATAAGTAGTGAAGTGGAAAAGTGATTAGTCACTTCTTATTTGTTTGACACGATTGTGAGATTGAGCACTAAGTGAGTGAAGATGCCGCAAGTGAGAGCAACACGTCCTAGCAGGTTTGAGAGGGTGGCGACCACGGTAACATCACAGATGATGACAGAATTGGTAAGTATGATGTTTTTTTCACAAAATGTGTGTATAATACTTGGTTTTATCAGATTTTTACAAATTTGAGATTATGAAGTTGCTCGATATTTCATACCTAGACAAGAGCGGTGAGGGTGCTAGTGACCCTTGGGATAGGAGTGCCCAGATCTGGACACTAGTGTCCTACTCCTAAACACCCTAGTCCTGCATCTGGGTGCCCTGGTCCAAAATGTGTATATTTGATCTATAATAGTGTAATTGCTATTTCTAGTGTATAGTAATGTGATAAGAGAGTGTATTTGGAATTGTATAGAGTTCTAACGCTATGTTTGTTGTCATTTTGTGGTGCACATAGGGATATTCACTCAAGGGAACTCGACGGAGGTCGTCATTTGAGTACTTTGCTTGGGCTGGGCCTGTCAGATGATGAGTGGGATGTTATGGACCGTGTCAGCCTGTGACACATAACACAGATGGGGGATGTACCCCAAAATATGCCTATGTTGACAACATTATGCGAGAGGTGGTGTGTGGATATGTGTACATTTTGGTTGCCTATGGGTGAGATGACAGTTACTTTGGAGGATGTGTATTGCATACTGTAATTTCTAGTTGTTGGGGAGAGAGTATAGGTTATGTTGTTGGAGGATATGGAGAGACAAATGTGATCCGCGAGACGATATTTTGCGAGGACACAAGTACCTGCTGAGGCCCATATCAGTTTGGATGCTATCTTGAGATCAGGGGTTCCGCGCTTGCATAAGTTCATCACCATTGTGATTCCTTCATCTATATGATTAGAGGGAGGAGCTGTAGGCATCTTGTATAAGATGCATGATATATGACGATGGATAGAGGAGGAGAGCACAAGATACACATGGGAACGATGTGTGTTGGCCCACATATACAAGGATCTATACATGTTTACTCACAATGAGCATGGTGGCGGGATAGGAGCCACCACATTATTGCATGTATGGGTGTACGAGCATATAGCCATGTTGAGGCCAATTGGAGGTTCATAAGGAGAGTGGGCTAGGCCAGAGATATATACGAGGAGGTGGATTAATGTCCGTGGGTGTAAGATGGACACTGATACTTATAGGGCATTGATAGATAGGATGGGGCCCGATGCAGTTGTATGGAGGCAATGAAATGATTATGGAGGGTGGCCAGAAGATGTTGTAGAGATGCGACATATACATAGGACTATGTGGTTGGAGGATTGATTTCCAAGAGTGGCTGAGCTATTTCAAGTAGAGAGAGTATCACGATAGTTTGGCATGGCTAAGGATGTGCCCCAAAAACCATATATATGGTTGCAAGCGATTAGAGCACCAAGGAGGGTCAGGGATAGATTAGGGCCCACATCAGAGCAGCTAGCACGTCCTGGACCAAATGAGGTAGAGACGGTGATAGAGCCAATAGATTCTAATGATGCGGGTTGTATAGAGGAGTATTATGCATGGTGGATGACACATTAATGGGTATTGTTGTTTCCATTGTTCACAAATGCAACGGGGTTAGCACATGGAGGATGAGGGGAGGGGTAATCCCATGCCCCCTATAATGTAGTGGCACCTATAGCAGAGCATGAGTGTTTTGATAGTTTCGTTGTGTACTTTGTTTTTTTCCTATGTTATATTGATGGTTATCTAAGTTGTGTTATTTGTATTGTAGGTGACGCATATTAGTCCCTGATAGTAGACACATCCATCCACACATTGAAATGAAATGTGCCAACCAATGTACTTGGTGAAAGGATACTTGAGCGTGTGGAAGATATTGCAAGAGATCATTCCCATTTGTTTGATCTAGTGGCCAAAACAGCAGCGGCGTGCACTGTAAATTGCTAGGTGAGAGGGACAAGGAACGTGAGGAGACTCGATGATCTAGAGAGGCGTTGGATGATGGTCATCTAGCACAGGATGTATTCGTACGATATGTAGATTTGTAGCATGAGTATTCAAAGCAGTCTACAAAGGTTACCTTATTACGGAGGTAGGTTGAGAGGTATCGAGGTTGCGAACAATGACATAGATCTAGTGGCAAGGCATCTCGTTATAGGGCTCTCACAATACCTGAGAGCGATAGTGATGATGAGATTTGATTTGTAATCTTGTATATGATTTGGGGGAGTTGCCCCCCAATGATGAAACATTTTTTGTAATGATGACTGTATTCGATATATATATATGGATATATAACGAGTTTATTTCGGTATGTATCGATGTCGCAATGGAACTCAATGTTTGATGTTGTTATATATTGTTCTTGCATATAGATGTAGCCTCGCACTATAATGTTGATAATGATAGACATGTGTAATGTGAATGACAGTAGATAACATATGTAATTTTGTTTTTTTTTTTGAATGGAACTTGTAATGCGTAATGAGTATAATGATGATGGTAAAATGTATGGAAAAATAGATAATATATGATTACTCAACTAATGTGTGGTGATGAATTTGATAATGGAATATGATCATATTATGTTAGTTTAATGATCGTGGGGGGAGGAAGATTAGCGATGCCCCCTAGCGTGTGAATGAATAAGCTCATTTAGTTAAGACCCCTAGATAGTCAAGAATGAGCTGCGTAAGCAAGAGTGTGTCATCAGGAAATGATTGAGTGCGCTAGATGAATCGAAAAAGTGCGTGAAGAAATGTTCTTAGAGTAAAGCTCTCAACAGTCGTGTAAGAACCATAAGAACACAAGTGCATCATCGGGGGGTAAGGTGATAGTAATCACCTACCAAATACCAAGGCGAGGCGAAGCAGTGGAAGCATTTGGGATGGAAGCGGTATGAGTGTATGAACTGAACTGAATGCTATATGGAGTTGTGGTTGGATGGATGAATGTAGAGGGTTGTGGTAGCTGATGTGAAGCAATAACATGATGTGATAGATAATATGGATGGAGTGGATGTTGTGGATGTGATTGTGTAGTGACTAACAAACACGATGGAGAGCACACATGAGTGACAACTTGTGGTGGTGAAAACATAATAACCTTAGCATTAGATGGAGGAGACAAGTAGACGCGGGTAGAAATGCGTTGAAAAGGTAGAGGAGAGAGAGACTGCTCATGTGAGCGAAATCCAAAGGAAATGATGCCCTTATCCTCTAATTGTTGCAATATATCGTGAAGGGTAAAACAATCAATGTCCCAACATGCCAACTAGTACCTAGGGGAATGAGAGGGAAAACTACAAAGACCAGCCTCGAGACTCTAAATGAGAACCAAGTGCAACCAAGACCAGGGCACCTAAAAATGAGGACCAGGGCATTGACGGATGTCCCAATCCCTTTCTAGGTGCCCTAGTCAAAGACAAAAGACAACCAAGGAGTAAATAATGAAAGTTGAGACTCCATGAGAGATGACCAGAACTGTGCGAGTAACTGACGACTGTGCAAGAAAATTAATGACTAAACTGACGATAGGACTAGGGAATGGGCATTAGTGAATAATTTTCTTACATGAGATCCATATATAAAACAACATATTTGGCAGTATAATAGTAGTAGTAAGTGCGTGATTTAGTGACTACACTAGACCCTGTCATGTTTGGTTTAATTTTTAATATATATTATAAAAACAATTCAACAACTCATCTTTTTAAGATGGCACCATGTGGGGATTCAACCTGTGTTCCTTCGTCCGCCATAAACCTACCTCCAATCTATTTTCACCTCTCACTTCTCTAACCACCATAGCCTCCTAACCTCCTTCCCTTCTTCCTTCACAGTCTGTGTTCCATCCTTCCCTTCAAAGCTAACAAAATCATATTTAGCATGGAAACCAAATTGTTTCCTTATTGGTTTATTCAATTAGACGCATACTATTAACTTCCCTTCACTCTTAACCGTCAGCTCTTTATGAAATATCGTCTATCAAATCTTTTGCAAATATTGATTGTTAGATGGTGGCGATTGAACATACGGGGTTTAACTTTCTATTCAAAGTTATTTTAAGCTATTGCATTTTTTACTACGCCTAAGTCACAAGTACTTACTTCATACCTCTTTATTTTCAATTTTCCATTCATGTCTTTGTCTTATGTAATAATTAAAATGTTGTCCAATCAACAACCTTGATTTTGTAAAGATAGATCGACATATAACATCTACCTGTCTCCTGTATGGCCATCCGTTGTAGGGGCTCAATTACTATGCAAGTACTCAAACTTAAAAACTAAAAAGGGGGCCTATGAAATGCTGCGAGAAGCAAGCAGTGTGGTTGGGTTCATCCATGGTCCATCTATTCATTTGAAGTCCATCTGTTATGTTTGTCATCGTTGTCATCTTTTTCATGACCTCTATTTTTTTATGTTGCCTCTTTGTAGGGGTATGTTTAGAGTAAGTACGTTAGATCTTAAATTTAAGACACCAATGGATGTCTTTCAAACTTGGACATTACACCTACACTTTTATGGTTTTATTAGTAAACAAGTAATCTTCTAGTGAAACTTCATAGTAGATTGCACCTCACAACCTTCAGTCTTTGTTCACCTCTCATTTCTCCAAACACCATAGCTAACCATCCTCCTTACCGTCTTCCTTCTTGGTTTGCATTCCCTCCTTCCCTTTAAAGATAACAAAATTAGATTAAGAACAAAAACTAGGTTGTTTCCTTATTGATTTATTCAATTGAACACAGTTTAATATCTTCCATTCAATCTTGACCATCAACTCCTTATCAAATCTTGACCATCTAAAATTTCACAAATTTTGATTGTTAGCTCTTTGTAAGGCATTGGGGATTGAACATATGAGTTTCAACTTGTGATTCAAAGTTATTTTGCATTTTTTCATTTATTTTAGTACTTTGAAACCACAAGTATTTACCTCCCACATTTTAATTCCAGCTTCCCATTCATGTCTCGTCTTATTCAACAATTAAATGTCATCTAATCGAAAACCTTGATGTTGTAAAGCTTAATTAGCATATAAAATATTTTTGTCACTCATATGATCGACTCATGCAAGGGTTGAATTATTGATAATTGTTTGCGCATCAAGTGTTTTGTTCCTCCAATTTTACTTCTTCAATCCATCCCCTTCAACGTTTAAATCACAATGACTTACAATGCAAATACTAACTATTCACATTACATGTATTGATCGATTAGTCAAGTTGTTTTTTTGAGATACTCTCCAAAGTGCATCGTCTCAACAATTTGTGCATTGTACCCTTTTCCTCATTCAAGTGATTGAAAAAAATGGCATGTGTTTCATGTACATGTACATAACAAATATGAGTTCCACATAAGTCCCCAACATTTTTTGTACCCTTGCACTTCTCCTCTCTCAAAACCCTTCTGCATCGCCCATCTTCCTTTTAAAATTATTCGCTCCCACATGTTTAACTTCTTTGACACATCCTCATCAAAAATTTCCACCGTACACTTCAAAGTTCAAACTAACTTACCAGTTATAAGTAGATACACTTCCGTGGTTATTTATTCCGTGAACTCCGAGATATTACATTTGTACTCGTACATGAAAGTTAGAAAGGAAAATAGTGAAAGTTGATCTTTCAATCAATTGTTGTGGATTTGATGGGTTTCGAAATTTGAAGCTGTAAAATTGAGATTTCCTCACTCTTTTACAATCTTCCCCTCATTATAGAAACAAAAAAATCTTGATTGATATAACTTCTTGTCAATTATTACACTCATTGATAACGTTCAATTTTGTTGGGACCAATCTTATTCTTGACTGAATCGTAAATCTCAAAGGTCAAACATTTTCTGTATTCATAAAATTTGCGAGGTTTCCGTGAGTCCGATTAATATTCTTGACTGAATGACGTCTCTGACCCGCACTGTCCCTTCGTAGTCTAACATTTTACGTAGTCTGAAAATGTGTTATGTTGGGTAAGCTACTGGTGCATGCATTGTAACCTCTGTAGAGCCGAATTAAAGGTCGGGGAATGCCCTAGGCGAATAGTTTGAATGGGCGCCCTCCTAAAAAAATTATTTAATATTTTTTTCCATAAAGCAAATAAATAAAATTTGTCTATATTTTTGTATTTTTAAATTTACATCATGGTCATAATGAAATAATACTAAAAATATATTAATAAATTATCACGGAAGGATGAAAAATATTTTATGGATGGAATACATTAGTCATAGGAGATGCTCATAATGCAAAAAATACAATATTTTATACAAGGCTTCTTACAAGTCCTGATCTAGCCATATCAAGTAGGTGACATGAACTCTATCCTGAAATAAAACACCATTTCTTTGCACAAGAAACAAAAATGTTTATGTAGCTCCCATGGTTTTGTGAAGAGCCGTTATTTCGAACAGGGCTACGGGTTCCTCCATAACAAAGTAATAGAAATTTTCCCCAAAAAACTAGAAAATAGAAAATCAAATACTTTTTCACTTTAATTATACTCACCTCTACTAAATACACTAGCAACATTATAAAAATACATTAACCTTTTTCTAGAACAAATTACACACCTACATAATCTGGAGCTACATCAGAGAATCTGTAACAATACCAAAAAAATCATGTGTTTATAAATATGTGATATTTTCTTTTACTTGTAAAAATATTACAAATTTTTTGTATGTGTATGCGTGAAATTTATGTTTACTATACAATAATATCTATAAATGGGGTGATCAATATTAAGTCTTCACATAAATTATTTTGAAGGTTAAGTACTAATATTAACTGACAAAAAGGAAATTTTTAGATTTAGGCGCCCCCTTATTGTTGACGCACCTAGGAACTGCCTAGTTTGCGTAAGGCTTAATCCCGCTCTGCTCTGAATATATTTCACCTCTTTACAACGGCTTTCATCACTGGGGGACAGAGAAGGAACTTTTACACAGATGTATGCATTTCTGTATTTGCTTTAAACTGTCACTCCATTTCCTCATTTGTAAGAGCAGACACTTATTCAATTTATGATTACGTCGAAATCAGAGACTAAGAAAATACAGAGCTGTATGCATTTCGAATTCAAAGACAGAACGATACAGAGATGTATCCATTTCTGTATTTGCTTAAGCTGTCACTCCATTTGTAAGAGCAGACATTACACAATCGATGATTACGGTCGATAGGTATCCGACAATGGTGGCAACCATTCGCAGCCATTTAGCAGTGGGGTATACTAGAGAGAGGCCTTCCAGTCATCCTCTTCAATGGTGCAGTTAAAACTAGGATGAATATTCAGGATCTGAGGAGGTTGGGGACATCTGAAATCAGAGACGATAAGTATTTTGTTAGTACCATTACGAAAACAGAACAGAACAGGGAGTTCACAATTGAACAATCATGGGGAAGTTAGCTGTTATCAGATATGCTGGAATTGATTTTGCAGGCAGCCAACGAATGCAATGTGGTTGATGCCTTCCTCAGAAAATACTATCGCAATAAGGGAAAACAATAAACAGAGCATTCATTAGAAATGCATTCCTAATACCAATAGCAATCCCTGGGAGATACTTCTGGACAAATGCCACAGATTACCAATCAACAATAGCCTAAAGATAAATGGAATAGGCCAATGTGTTCCACCCAAACACTACTTTTTCCATAGAATATGACTCAATATACCATCAGGCTCTCATGCTTCAATATATCATAAGGCTCTAACTGCAGTCCCCATCTGATGTATCCCCAATAATCATCACAGAGTCGGGACTGACTGAGGGCCAAAGGATCTGAGAGGCACCCTTGCCAAATTATGGTTCCATTTTTGGGGACAATTGATGTTTAGAATACAAATAAGAGGAAGAATTACAAGGAAAATGGAAAAGGGGGAAAACAATGCCTGTTAGGATTCAGGGGCACGGTGGGTATGTTCAGAAAACCATAAGCCTGTCAGGGAAAGCAGGGAAAACAATACTGCAGCCACTGCTGAAGAAACAGTAAGAGGAAAACAATAACAAATGAAAAACAACAAAAATGCATGTTTATAGGTGCTGTTACCAGTGTTATATACCATCAGGTGTAATTGGACCGCTTGCAGTGGGCAATGGCTCCTTGAATGGGCACTCTGGAACTCCATCATTGTACTCAAACTATAGCCAGGCAATGCAGGATTCACATAAACAGATGAGTCTCTCTCCTTCAAGAAATGTTTGTGAGCCGTTCTCAAGTTACCAGAGAATGAAAGCTGCTTCTGAATACTCCCTCTCTGAGCCTAAAAACCCATTGTTTCTAGCTCCAATGCAATACTCCAGATTTCTCCAAGATATGCATGCCTAGTTTATTCATTATGCCTCTGAGAAATCTTCACATAAAGAGGCTTCATCATCTTTACATACTTCAGAAGAATCTCCTTTACTGTTTTTCGTATTCCTTTCATTGCTTTTACACTCTGCAATATTCCCATCCGGGCCCTCTGATTTCTTCTGAAAATCAGTGCTGCTCTCATCTCTCCCGGGACCCCTGGAATTATCTCTGGTAAGACTGAAAAAACAGGGGAACCTCGACCACCTTGAATCACACAGTAAAAAACTTGTTCTGCTTCTGCACAGAAGAATCCATGCCACTTTCATATTCGGCTTGCAAATTCATGCCAACTTTGGCTGAATTTTTCATTCCAAACAGAGGTATCTTGAACTTTGAAGCAGTTCTGAGCAAGGTGGGGAACTGGGTCTTGATCCCATTAACATTACCGACATTGCTGAGATCCTTTTCCATCATCAACCTCGAGCTTTCCGACCGTGTCTACATTTGGAGAAACTTGTTGTGGAAGCATTCTGAGCTTTGTGCAGCAAGTTATTTCCAGAAGAAATAGATTGATTTGGGTTGGACTGAATGGAGCTTGAAAATTGACAAGTAAACATTTGTCTGTCCACGGGCTGCTGTTTCTCTTTCAAGGAACCACCACGATAGAGAGACAATGGAAAATCTATGTCAAAAAAAGGGGCTGCCATGAGCTTGCTGGCTCTCTGAACTGTAATTGCTTTCACTGTAATTTCTCCATTGAATCGGGGCTCTTATAGCTCTTCGAATTCAATTTACTGCAATGTGGGGTGCATAGGGATTACGGAAGATCTACAGACCCAAATAGGAGCACTGACATAATCCTGTCCTGCGAGCATGGAGCACTGAAATAACTTGCATAAGCCAAGACCAGTCTGATGAATTTAAACAATGCAGAGGCATTCACTCATACATTTAATTACTTACATTTAAGGGTTTGAATTGTTCTATACTATCTTTTAGGTAGTAGCGGTCTTATGGAGAGCCAGAGGGCAACCCACAAATTTTAATTTTTTTAAACAAAAAACATCTATTAACTATCAATCGCATGTGTTCAATGCAATGTGAACACCGAACGGTATATGTTATTTGATTTAGAGGTATAGTTATTACTTTTGTAGTTGATGTTGGTAAGGGGTGTGATTGATTTTGTAAGTGTAGAAATATAGATGAGCCACTTAATTTTAAGGTTGTTTCTACATTTCAAACTTGTTATAATTTTGTACATGAATACATTTGATACCGTTTTCGATAGTTAATTACTTTTATAGTTGATGTTGTATGTATTTAATTTGGGTTAATTGGGTTAGTCTTGTGTCGGTTGTTCGGTTGGTGTTTTGTTGAAAAAACCTTTATTGTACAGTTGATAATGTGTGTGATTGATAGTGGTAGTGTAGGAATATAAATGAAACATTACATTGAAAGGTTGTATGTGTACATTTAATTTTGTTACAGATTCATACATTTAAAGTTGCAAATCATATTTGACAACATCAAATACATGAATACCTCCGTACACATAATGAGACATGTATACATTTGCAGTATTTATATCATGAATGGTAGCCTTTTATGGGCAATTTTATTTTCAATAAACATGATTACATTTGATACCCCTTGAACGACATTACCGCTTTGGATACAAGAAGTGTTGAGTATAGTAGTAGTGGAGGTGCTATCAAAGTAGAGAGTAGTATTTACGACAAGTTGAGTGATAGTAGTCTTGCTTCCTCCTTTCTTCTTGTTGCAAGTGTTGGTACGTGCGCCATATTTGAGTACCTTTCGAATGAAAAAACAGGTGAAATGCGTAGATTTGCAAGCAAGGGAACTCTGGAGAAAGTTGTGAATGTCAGACCCTGCCTTTCAATGGTTCCAATGTCGATAGTTACTCTATGCAAAGTAAGTCCTTGGGACTTGTGGATAGTTAATCCCTAGGCCATTTTAATCGGCAGCTGTCTTCGATTCCCTCTTGAAATAAGGGGTATGAGAATATGTAAAGGGTTGGGGGGATCCCAACATGGGCCATTGTATCTATCAAATTTGACAACAACAAATAAAGGTAATGTTGGTGGTTGCATTGATGTGTCGTAGACAATGTCAGTGATTGTTCCTGTAGCACCATTTACGAGGCCTGCGTCAACCCATAAATTTTCAATAAGCGTGATTTTTTGTTGTTTGCACAACATAACTTTGTGTTCCAACTGATCATCATCAGGATTTCCCGGTCCAGCCCGCCTATTACTTTCAACAATGGATTGGGCGATTGGAACGTTCAATGCCTTCAACATCTGAAGGTTGTGGGAATCCACCAAATCATTTTTTGCAAACAAATGTGGTGTGTCCTTAAAAATGTTGAGCTCTTGCTGAGTTAGGTTTGTGTCTGTGTGAGACATTAAGAGTTCCCAGTCCTCAATAAGAGGGGTTGAATCTCCCATGTGGAGCAATAAATTCTAGAATGAAACTTGTGCATTGGTTGTTCCTTGTTGCCGAAATATTGTTTGCAATGTAATGGAAGAATTGAATCCCTTCCAAAGGTTGGCTCCGTAGGAATTACTTGCATAAAGAGGATTGTCCAAAACTGGTGGTAATTGGCCAAGGTTGTCGAGGAGGATGACTGATTTGTTCCCAAATTCAGATGTTCTTGAGTGTGGGAAAGCTTTACGTAGCCTACTGTCAATTTTTCTGAGTAACTTTGGGCTGATGAAACTCATTTCATCAATAAGAACATATTCTATATGTTTCAGCGACTCTTGAAAAGATGATAATGCACTTCCTTCAAGGGGTTTCAGTTCTTTGATTGGAATACGCAGGGTTGCGTGGATTATGGAAGCAGAGATGTTGAATGCTGAAACACCGGTAGGGGCGAGCACAAGCAGAGGTGAGGGAGATGTGGTTGATGATGTGAATGAATTCCATATTTTATTTATCAGAAATGATTTTCCTGTGCCAACATTCCTTGAATTATCAATCTTAGTGGAGGTAGAAGTGTTTTGTTTGTTGAATGGTGTAGTATAGTATCAAAAGCTAGTTGTTGTTTTGAAGACAAAGGAAGTGTGGAAGATGGTGGTGGGGCCTGCATGTTGTTGTTATTATGTCTATCTTTTCTCTCTCGATGAATGATGAACCAATTATCTACAAATCTGGCGGAATGTCATGTATGCTCCAATTATTGTGTATGTCAAAATCTCGTTTCCTCAACATTTCAAGACTGTCAAGACCCATCTTGTTTCTCAGATGAAGTTGTGCGAAGACTGAATACTACGATGGTTCATGTTGAATACTGCATTCGGCCTCAGAGTCAGAACTAATATATGTAACATTCCCTATGTCTGTGGTAGTGCGTAAAACATGCCACGGTCTATAGTTGTGCTTGAACATGTCCCAATTGTCATTGATGTCATGTGGGGTTGAGCCAAATTCAGTGGCAATATTTTTGAAAGGCTTGTATAAAAGGAGTTTTGACCAACATAAAAGGTCATATGACTTTGAATCCTAAGCTGGGACATCCTCAAATCTCGGGTGGACCCGGGTAATTGCTTGAGTCGGTCGCATTTTCCATTTATCACCTTTATGGTTCTTGTTGTAGCTCCAATCTTGAGCAACCTGAATAAGTGGTAGGTGTTCCTTGTTTGTAGGACAAACTTTATATGCATCCAAGAAAGTGGTTGTTTGTTGTGCATCAACGTCACTTTCAATGACACATCTCAGAATTTTTTTGCCAACATTTAATGATACAAATGAATGGCTGCACATAACAAGTGGCAATTTTTGCAGCATGTGGCATGTTTCTTGTGCGCTTATGACATGTTCAACAACACTTTCTGTGAGCATTTTTCAGATCGCAATATGTGCTGGAGAATATGCGTCAGCATCTCTTGAAAATATGGATAGCATTTGGTGATACATTTATGAACGTTGTTCCACTTTTGAAGCGTATTTTGTAATATACTTAAGAAATGCATGGCGGGAAAGTACCGGTTGGAAATCAAAATTTTCTCTCCATATGTATATCATAGTTTGATTGTGGATGTTCAGTCTGTCATCATTTCTAGAAGGGAGGTACTTAATTTTCCCATCACTTTCAATGAGTAAGGATGACGTAGGTTGCGTGGCCTAGGGGGCATTGTACCTACACTGCAGCTGTGATTGCTTTCTACGTAGGCATGTCTGCTCTGAACATTTAGTGTGGTGCTAAACACGATTAAGAAGTTCTTCAAGGTCTACATGTGGGGAGGAGGATAGAATTTGTGTTGTATTTAGCAAGCAAGGGTCATTTAGGAGTGACCTGCGAACAAAATCCAAGTGGTTGCAAGCTGGGTGGGGGTTCCAAGCAGACACGAACTTATCAAAGTATTGTTTTGTCACCTCAATAACTGTTGTATCCTCCCAGTCCATTTCGTCAACTTTAGGCACATTTTAGAGCCATAATAAACTGTGGACATGTGTGGAGCCTTGTATGTTGCCATTCATACCTGCGAGATGAGGGAACATAAATATTAGCTATGTAGTTTGGAAAAAACTTTTAAATAAGTAGATTTTATTACCTGTACCAAAAGTCTACTGCTCCAAGTTCCTTCTGCAATATTTCTTCGCAAAATATTATGAATTTGTGATGTAGGTATGTTGATACTTGATGAGGGTTAGAGACAATGTTAAGTGTTCTCCAACACTATACGGCTCGAGGATCAGTTGGGCATTCACCATACATAATATTGTGGAGATCTGGCCATTTAGTGTCTGCAAAACTTAGAGTGAAGAATAAGGTTGGTGTCCCCAATTGTTCCACCATATCTAAAATATCACTTATGCTTTTTGCCCAGAATAAACGTGTCCCTTGAAGGCTCGATTCAAAGCACATTAAGTTGTCCGGGAGGTTGTCTTTGGGGCATTCCAGTAGTTGTCTTCGTAGATCTCTAATTGTCAGAGGGATTCGAGATTCACGATTGTGTTTCATAAAAATTATTGTTGTGGACTGGCTCTTGTGTCGCATTATGAGGTTTAGAAGGAAGTAAAAAATCTTGGGTGGGAACCGAAGCACCCATCATTGTAACGCATCAAATGAAGAGTGTATTCATGCATTGGAACTTTTTTATGCGGGGTTGTTGCCACATTGCTTTTCCTGTTGGAAGCAAAGTTGGGAAATTTATTGAGAACATGCCCCTCGTATTGTATTCATTTATTGGCGAGAGCCCAAGCTCTTGCCATGGCATGGTAAATGGAGTGTTACCATCGTGGTTGAGCAAGAACTATTCGATTTCCTCTTCTTTTGTTCCTGTATTGTGAGGTGTTGGCACGAAAGACGATGAGTGTTCATATGTTTCATCAGAGTCAGTGGGAACATCAATACCATGAGCTGTAGAGGCACTTTGCATTTGGGTAAATTCCATTGTGGTTGTGTTAAGAGAGGAGGAAACATTTGATGACTTGGATGGTAGAGAGGAAAGGGCGTCATCGTCGATTAAGACATCTTTGTAATAGGGATCGTGGTGGATTTTATATTGCAAGGATGCCCAAACACGAGATCTACTGACGTAGAAATCATAATTTTTTAAATTAGATCCTTCCCTTTGTATGAGAACTATGTCCAAATCTCCAAGGCGGTGCGGTAGGTACTTTGCTATTGAAGTAATGTTTTGCGGGAAACTTATGGTGTGTCCTGAGTATTTGTATTTCCCGCCACGTACTTGGGCAACTTGCAGGAATGGATTAACTCATGCGATAAACATCTCCTCGATTTGGGTTAAAGACGTAAGAATGGTAGGCTGGTTTTCAGGGTCCATGTTGTTCCATGAAGAGAAACGGTGGCCATGTTTTTCAGATTTGCATCTGTTACAGGAGAGAAAGCCTTCAAAGGAAATTGTTTTAATTCCAGGGTAATTTTCCAAACAGATTGAGCAAGTTTGGATGTTTTCCAACAAATCTATTCTTTTGTGAAACCGACATTGGGCTTCAATAGTCAGTGACGAGGGCGGGAATATGGGAAATCTCTGTGTATGGGAAGGGGTGGGGTGTTATGTTTGAGTCGTTTGTGGATTGTAAGGTGGAAAGCAGTCAAAAGGAGAGGAAAAACTAGTTGTACATGTGTGAGGAACCGAATAAAGGTCGGTACTTGAGTCAGTTTCATGTGGCGTCCTAGATATTTGGGGAAACGTGGTAGTAGTTAGCGAAGATGGGTTCGTATAGAAGGAATTGGTATGCTCGTGAAAATTTGTTTCCATGGAAGTTACTTGCGTAATGTTGGTTGGAAATCCTTCAGTAGTTGTATTTGATGGCAAGATTGGAATGTCAGGGAATCATAGGTTGTTGGTCGATGTAAGTTGAAGGATATTAGAGATTTTCATTGTTCTATGCTCTAATTTATGAACATCATTTCTCAATAGTTATGTGAAGTTTATTTTTTGCATAGTTCTCTCTTCATTGGGCTTGTTTTGAAGGAGTCAACATGATTACGAAGTCACAGACTTATGGAGTACCACCTGTTGAAAAACAATCGTGCGGGTCAGCAAGGAACGATACATTGTTTGATGACATACAAATGCAAAAATAAGTCAAAATATAAAACTATATACAACTGTAATGCATGTGGAGTTCTAATGGGAAATACTCTTAAAATATTTACAAGGATGCATTTACGTAAAAGTACTTAAGGAAAAGATTATTAGTTATATGGAAAGATATAGTGCGTTCACATAGTATACAAGGATGTAAATACGTACATAACAAAAGTGCAAGTAATTTCCATTTATTTTCTTAAAAGTACTTACAATCCACATAGTAGTAGGAGACAATAACATGTCAGTGTATAAGGGAATACAACAATTTTCTTTTGAAGCAGGGAAAAAAGTGAAACATAGATATGAAATAAGCAACATAGCGGTGATAGTTAAAAGTATAGAATGGGATGGGTGAGGGTGTAAAGTTTGAAGGGACATGTGGGTTAGAAATATTTGCGTAAAGGTTACAGAGGAGTTGCATTTTTTCCGCTTTCTTTGAACTGAGGATGACACATTTCAATATGTTGTTTCTGCAGTATGTCTCTTTTTTCAGTGAAAGTGTGAAGCAGTATTCATTGCCGATGACATTGCTTGTAATTTCACTAGTTGCATCTTCGTCTATAGACAATATATGGAGGTCGTTAGCTGCAACACCTATGATTGACTCAGTTGTCTCATCAAAAGTGGTAACTGATTGAAGTTCTCCTGTTGGGTCCTTTAGATCGATCCTGACTGCATATCTATAATCATAGTTCTGAACTTGTACGTTGTAACTCGAACTAGAACCATGAACCATTACCATTCTCTCTCACCTTTTTCCTGGATTGTTTGTCACCTTTTTGAAGAGGACATGCCTTGTAAAAAAATTTGTCCATGCTGATATTTGTGATTTCTGCAGTAACCATGGCCCATTCATTTCTCTCAGTGTTCCTCATATGTAGTACCTCCGAAATCATTGTTACAGAGGTCAAGCTTTTTGGAGGGCCCATAAATTGGCTTGTGATAAAGGGCACCAGAAGGGAGTAGTCATCAGAATCTACCCAGCCATGAAGTGTATTGGTTTTTGAAATCAGAGGGTTGACGTAACATTTGATACTTGAAACAGTGTCAACTGAGGTCCCATTGAAACTGGAGATGTGAGCAGCTTTCAAGGCAAGGACCAGAAGAGGTGGTATAGAAAGCATGTCTTCAAGTTCTTTGCTTATCTCATCTAAGTGTTGTCCCCACAATGTGACACTTACACTGAATCCTGACATGTCCTTTAATTGTAGAGTTCTTCTCTTTGTTTCAGACTTGTCATGCCTACGAATTATTGAGCATGGTGACATCGCAAGAACAATGCCAATCAAATCAACTGTAGAACCTGCAACGCTTGCAGGTATGTCCTTGATTTTGGTGAAGTGAAAGTGATGGGAAGGTATTGTATCCTCATTTTCTATGAGTGGAGTTATGGTTGAGGAAGGTTGCCAAAGTATTGTTCAAATGGTTGTAACATAGTTTTGCATCAGCAATTCTCGCAATCCTCCCATTGGAAATTGTATATAGCTTCCCATTTTCAATATGCTCATAGAATGCTTCTGCGACCTCATTGAAATAGGTGATGTGGATCTCCCCTCCTTCTTGATCCACAAAATCAAACCCAAACACGAAGCCATCTCCCCTTGCATTGTGATATTCGCGAAGGTTTTTTTTGCTAGGGCATGACCCTTTACAGACCACATGCACATAGATGTATTCAAACCACTTATTTTAGTGGGTGTTCTCGCAAAATATTTGTTAACCTAGTTTGCACTTACATCTGTTCGCGGAAACTAACTGTGTTCGAGAGCATTTTTTGGTAGTCGAGTTGGAGCACCAATTACCAAATGTGTTTCAACAACAACATCCATTTCAATGATAAGAACAATCCTGTAATGGAAAAGAAAATTGAGATAGAATTAGAACTGAGCAATGGATGGAAAAAACAAACAGAAAGAAATTATAATTAATATAGGGAGTTTATGTACATTGGTAATTGAGTAGGAGATGAAGCTTATAGTTCACTTTTGATCATTCTAACGCAGGATTTGTGTAAGCACACAATGGAGCCTTCTTGTATTGATTTGTCGATTACACGACTTAAAAATTTGGAGGGTAGAAGTGTTGTTTGAAAATGTATCCCATCTGAAAGGTCAACACGGATGTTGGGCACCCGTGTTGAGAATGGACCTTAGGGAGGACAAGTGCAGTATCTGAAATGTGGGGTCAACATTGGAACCACCCTCAATCAATTGAGAAATGCCTTCGTGAGTCAAAGTTATTTCCATGGCAACTAAAAGATGCTTGAGATAGTGGGAGTTTTGCAAATATATGGTGGAAAATGTAAACTTGTAGGGCAGTCAAACATGAAATGAAGGATGTGTTTAGGAAAGCATGCATTTGTAAACAATGAGAACCTTTAAATTTTGCTTCCTTATTCATTTATATTTTCTAAAAAGTGCAAACATGAAGTCTAACCCTTTAACAATTCAATATGCAAAAAAGTGATATAATGTACAAAGCTTTGGTTGAAAACAACTAACATTTGCATGGTTGTTTTTTGACATTTTAAAACTATATGTATTTGTGTGTAGATATAATGAGGAACACATTAAAAATGCGTTGTTGTTGGTTTACATAAAGAATCGAGTAATTGTATAAAGGAAAAATTGAGCACGTATGTTGTAAAGTTAGATTTTTTGTTCCATATGTTCTGTCATAATATATACATGCATTTATTTGAAATGAATTACAGTTTATTATGTTAAACAAATAGAATGGAAAACAATAACAACAATATGTACACTTGAAGTAAGAAAACTATAGGTATTTGTATGGAGATACAATGATAAAGAAATTTGAAATGTGTAGTTGTTGGATTACAAAAAACTGAACATGTATTTTAAAAAGTTTGATTGTCTATCTGATATATACTATCACAATACATACATGGAATTATTTGGAACGAGTTACAACTTGTATCAAAAAACTTATAAATACCACTACAGGCTATTTTTTAAAATCAAATTTCTTGCTTTTTACTTGTGTAATTTTCTTTGCACGTTTCTTATATTTTTGTCCAGTTGCAGATGCCTCGATTGGTATTCCCATTCTCCTCAATTTGTGGGGTGGTTCATATTTCAGTGCATCTTCGTTAGAATCATAAATCAAGAAGAAGCCTCGTGAATGATATCCAATTGTTCAGAATTTGGAGAGAAAATTTGGGGATGTTGGCATCAGGTGGAGGTGATCTCTGAGCATTTCGGCTATCACTGTTTTAGGTGGTTTTGGTTGCCTGCAATGCAAAACATTAACAACACATTGAAGATGCTTAAACTCTTCCTCCCTTCAAGCGAGGCGTAGTTAATGTCAAGCCTATTGTAGGGAGGGGAATTGTGTTTCTAGTCTGTATCATATTAAACTAAAGAGGGAAAAGAAGTATGTTAGTCCAAGAAGATGTTCTTAGGTATGACGAGTAACTTAAAAATCCTTGTCGATGATCAGTCTAACGTCCAACTTGGGATGCTTCAAAATGGCCTCATTGGGGAGTGATCCCCTTAGCACATAATGAATCCTGACATTGATGAAGACACATGCCCCCACATGTCACTTCGGAAAAAGGATTGGAGCCAACTATAAATATAGATGAAACAATCAAAAGAAAATAACATGAAAGCACTCTACAATAATCTCTTAGTCCATAACATGTAATAAACAAAACAAATGAATAAATACTTCAATCAATATTGAAACCCACCTAAAGTTCGTTTAGAGACAACACTCTCTTCTTTACCGCAGGAGAAAGAGAATCACAAATATCCTGCAAAAAAGTGAAAGAAGAAGTTAATAAAACTAAATGTATGTGGTAATCAGCTGACCTCAAGAAACTCAAGGAAATAGAGATGTAGACCAAATTTAATAGTGAGATGAACTTAAATATAAATTCTAAAGGAAGATGTTGTGAATATTCCCTCTGGCAAGTTAGGCTAATTATAAGTTGTGATAACATATACAAGCAAAAATCCAACACATGTACCTCTATAAAATTTTGTCAGCAAAGTAAATTAAAAGTTGAACCAAACAACATACATAAATAAGGAATCATATTAACAAAATAGCTACCTGATAACCTTACCAATGAAATGACTATTGGAAAATAGGTTGAATGGCGATAAATTGGGCACAAAACAAAATTGGAATTGCGAAAAAATGAAAAATTTATTCCTATTTTGGCTATCGATTGAGGCGACAAAAAGGAAGGATTCAATTTTTAAAAGTAAAGCATTTACATCAAATCAAATAACAAATTTCTCAACAATACATAAAATGTAACTTTATGGCTAAGAAAAATAGGGGAAAGTGAAAATGATAAGTACTTTTAAACCATGAAATTGATTTGGACATAAAAAACAGTAGATAATGTAAATAAAATACATAAAAATTGTTGATAAAATGATGACAGAAAAAAATAGATTAATTAAACCACTAAAACAACTATAGTAATTGCCCTCAAAACCAAATCCTAGAGAAAAAAGTTTTGAAGGTCTAAAAAATTAGCACCCTTTCCATGTGGAGAAAAAATAAACAATTAGTACAAATTCCTTGGAGAAAATTACCAGGAAATTGATTTGGAACCTCTTCTAAAGAATTGTGGGAAGAAAAGATCAAACATTAAGTTCAAATGAGATAAGCTTAAATGGTGGTAGCTCATCATGCCTTTCATAGCATAGCCTCAAGTCCAAATCTCCAGGGCATTTCATCAAGCTTTACAAATTCATGAAACCCAATATTTATAAACACATTACAAAAACGAAAACGCTTGCAGGGGATATTGACTAAAAAATAGAGGATTTCAGACAATAATACACAAATTTTATACTTAGTGATGATGTGTTCCTGTCCTGTACTTACTTTTGGAAGTCCACTTTGTAATTTAATAGTAATTTGATTACTAATTAGCTCAAGCCATGTACTTGGTTTGGATTCAATGTGGACAAGGGTACTCAGGCTCATATTAGGGAAGTGTCACTATGCATGTGTTAGGATACAACCGTTACCGTAGCCACAGGAAAAATCCCCCTACTATTGACCTCAACTGTTAAAGGGTGAACACTCGAGTGAGGCCATTGCTTATGGAGGGATGTCAAAGAAAAGATCATGGACTTTGGGAGATTGAAATCATTAACCAATATAGTTGTTGTAATTAAAACAAAAACAAGCTTTAGGAACTCACTAAACCCAATATGCGTGATTGTGATTGAAATCCAAAAATATAAAATAAATTAAATCAAAGAAAAGATCATATGTATATGAGCCAAAATTTCATACAAAACAACACGATTACGTTCCTGAAAATGTTACACTCAATTTGGAACAACAAATAGATTGTAGGAAGCTGCTAACTTTCTAAAAGAGAAAAGGGTATTTACTCCTGACCAACACATAAATTAACTCAAGGATGCCAAAGGAGAGGAAATTTGCAATGCATACATCAATGGCATTCTAAGAATGGAGAAGGTAGTCTGCAAAATCTGGTGAAGAAAGATGGATTGATTCCAGATCCTGCTACATGCTAGGCATTGTTAGAAGGGTAAAATACAATGCAACAATGGTGTTGTATTTAGTTATGAGTAATTCTTTGTAAACCAAAACCCAAATCAAGTCTAAACGCATAAGATGCTCTTGAGAGTTGATTCTCTTTATATTTAAATTTCATAATGTGCATTTGTTATAGTTAAAATTTTATTCATTGACATTGATTCTTGTGTTTTCATAACATGTTTACAGCCAACAGAAATAATGCTACAAATTTGTGAAGAAAGTGGGACAGACATTGCACAGGCTGTAAGGAACTCAAAAATGAAACAAAGAAGGGAGACTTCTCAATTTGTCATGGCATCCAATGTTGAGTAGGTTTCTCATTTTGTATCTATATTAGAACTTATCCTATTTAATAGACTTGAAAGAAACTAAATCTGAATAAAAATTGGTAATTAATATTTATTATAATTAAAATTAAAATTAAGAGCACTGACTTGAGCTAAAATAAAATCCAGAAACTAAACTGAAACAAAATTCTCATTAAACGATATATGTTACCCACGAAAAACCCTTCACCACAACACAATTATAGTGCAGTCGATTATTTATGCATAAAGCCTAATTTATTTAAATAAACATCTAAATTGTGGCCATACAGAAGTAAATTGAAATAAAAAACGCAATTACCTGGTACTTCTGATCCTAAACTGCTCTGCGCTACTGGAAATTGAATTGAATAGATACTAAGCCTTTTCTAAAGCAAATATCCTTTGCTGTTTTCGATCATTGTTGTCGAGTATTTAAAGTCAACTGCAAACCCCCATTTAACATGCGATGTTAAAAATAGCCCCTGCATACATCATGCACCAAAAAACAACTGTTAAAAATAGGTAAAAAAAGGCACAAACGTCCAAACGACTGTCAAACCGTCAAATTTAACACAGTCTCAAAAACATCTGGAAGGACCTTTCCCATAGGGGGAATGCCTTCGGCGTGATTAACAAAAAAACTTGTTACAATTAGATACAATGCCAAGTAGTATAACTAATAACCAAGAAGCGTCCTTTGAGATATCATGATAACAAATTAAAGCATAGTACAATAGGAAGAAGTCATCCTTGTGAGTCATCGCAATGAAGGATTCGATGAAATGCTTGGCATTTCTCCGTAGACCACCCGATTGGAATATGACCTATGACATGAACATTTTCCTGATCAAAAGCCCAGTTGGCCCAAGCATCCGCTGATGAGGGTCATCAATCCTCGCTATTAATAATGTCAATCCGGGTTGGTGTTCGAAGGCTATATGCATTAAGAGAAGAAGATCTTGGAAAGGAACTCCTTTAAACACAAACTAAACTTACATAAAATAAATCACTCATGTAGAAATTTAAAGGCACACTTGCAGAAATGTAAACACACTTGCATAAAGGAAATCACACTTGTAGGAATATAAAGGCACGCTTGCATAAATGAAATCACACTTGCATAAATAAAGGTTGCATGAAAGAAATGAAACTTGCATAAATGAAATTTCTGAATTAAAAATAACTGAAAGATAAAAAGACACCAGCAGGTTCACAACAAAAATTGTACTGAAGAAGGATCACATAACATAAAATCAAAAGTTTACAACAAAAGAGAAAACTGCAGAAATACAGAAACAAACATTAACAAATTGATCCATCTTCCTTAGAATGAGTGGCCAGCTCATTCCTTGGAAGAGGAATTAATTCATACTTTTAATTGAGAACTTGCAGAATAACTTTACTTTAAAAGATTGGAAAGAAAGAACAGATCTTTATTTCTTGAGAGTAAGGAATTACATATCCAAGTGTGGAAGGTTGCATTTATAATTTATACGTCTAAGCAACTCCTTTTTCGAGATACAATCTGATCTTATATTTATTCTAATCCTAACAACTAAGATCTCCATCTCCACAGAATATGGAGAGAGAGATATTATTGGAGTCAAAGTCTTATCTCACTTATTTTAGGAAGATTTACTCCCAAATCTTCTCCTTGCTTTTCGGTAACAAGAATCACAATGATTTTATTCCTCTACATTATTGGAAGAAGGATTTTCCTCAAAATATGATTTTGACTAAATACCTTTCTCAGATTTTCCATTTGACTTTGTTGTTTTTGACTATGGAACTTTTGACGCTTGTTTGATACACTTTTTCCTTGGACTGCAGTTCACTAAAAGTTAGATTTATCTTCATTGGTAAAACCTGTTGTAAATCTAAATATTTTTTTTGTTAAACATATTACTATGAACAAAAACCTCTCTCATTTTTTCCATTTCACTTTTCTGTTTCTGTTTATGGAAATTTTAGTACTCGCAGATACACTTTTTCTCAAACTACAACTCACTAAAAGTAAGATATCTCTTCATTGGTAAAACCTATAGCAAATCTGAATGAGGTTCTTTTTAAAAACATTTCTATGAACAAAAAACTCTCTCATATTTTTTTTTTTACTTTTATGTTTCTGTTTATGGAACTTTTAGCGCTCGTTTGATACACTTTTCCTCATACTGCAGCTCATTAAAAGTTAGATCTCTCTTTATTTGTAATACCTATAGCAAATATGAATGAGGTTTTTGTTTATCACATTGTTATGAACAAAAACCTCTCTCATATTTTCCATTGGATTCTCTGATCTTTCACAATTCCTCAAAAAATGTCAAAATTTTCTTAGTTCCGGAACTAAGCTTGCGAGTTCCAGAACTAACTCTGTGAGTTCCGGAACTAAGCCTACGAGTTCTGAAACTAAGCCTATGAGTTCCAGAGCTATCTTAAAACAACTATAACTTTTGCATACGATCTCGGATTGAGATGATTCTTTTTTTGAAATTGCATAATTTTTTGAGAGGACTTTGAATATGAAATCAGATTTGAGTTTAGATATACCATACATGATCAATTCCAAATTTCCCAATACTAGCATTATCTTTCCTTTATGGCCTGCATACACAAGACTTTACATCTTTTTCTAATTAATCAATAGGATTTGTCAACAAAATAGATAACAAAAGATTTCTAAAGAATGAACAAGATATATATCCTATATTCTATCTTAAGCAAACTATAAGTTCCTAGATTACATTTAAATCCACTTTCAAAGGTAACTTGGAAGGATAAAGTAATGGTAATTTATGGCCTCATCATCCGCTACTTTATTACTCTCCCAAGGAGTATGAACATAAAGAACTGTCTAGAAAACTTGAGCCAAAATACCAATATTCTCTCGGATCTGTGAAATATGCCAATTAGAAGAGTGAATGGTGCCTTACCTACTAAGCAGTCGAATAATCATTTGAGATTCAAATTCAATAATAACTTTGGTCCACCCCATTTTGGCCACCTCCTTCAAAGCATATTGAATGGAAAGGATTTCAGCCATATTGTTTGTGGTAATTCCAATTTGTTGCTCATAAAAAAGGTGTTGTTGCACTGCACTATCTCTAGCTATTCCTCTTATACTAGCTTGTCCTGGATTTCCTCGAGATGCCCCATTATTATTAATTTTAATGTAGCCTTTAGGAGGAAGTTTCCAATGTTTAGGACCCGATGATAGGTTGTGATAAGGACTTTATATCATATTCTCCTCTCTAAGTTCCAAAATTGCAAGAACTCTCTTCCATTTATCTGATACTGGGTTTGGCAATTTGACTTTCGTTTGGAGAGTTTCAGCAATATTAGCTTTGATAAAGGTCCAGAAAGAAGCCAGTTCCTGTATTTTCCCTATAAATATGCACATGTTTCTTTCTTTCCAGACATTCCATAACATTATAGTTATAGAAATACAACAAACAATATTCATCATAGGGGTATCATTTACAGCCAATTCCAAACTGTGAATAACCTGCACCATGTCAGTGGTATCATTCCAAACTAGGGTGAACATGTCAGACATGTATTTCCGTAGTTGTAAAGAAAAAGGGAAAGAGGAAAAGACGATCACACATTTCCACCTCATTTAAACATAACACACATATAAAAGGTCCTTTCAACCCTCTTTTCATAAGATTTTCTGAGCAAAAGAAGTATACCCTCCACCACCATGTAACTACCATCAGATTTCCCTCCCCACCCTAATTCATCTTGCATGCCTGACAAGGATAGCTGGCACAGCTATAAAATGTACATCAGTTGTTGGATTTGTTGTTGCGATAAGTTCACTGGCCATTGAGAAAATGGAATCCAGTCTTTCTGAGGATGTGACTATTGATAATGGTTAACTTTTATCTGTCCTTGTGCATAGAGTGCATTCATAACAGGTAGAAAATCCAAGTATCAAGATATAATTGGTGGAAATCCATTCCACGAGTCTGTCCAAAAATTTGCTTGACAACCATTTTGACAGTCCAAAATAAATTATCTTTGATAAGAGCCTCCCATAGGCGAAGGAAAAAAAATGTAGTAGAGCCGCTAGTAGGTAAGGAATGGTGAATGAGTTGAGTTGTTGGTAAACCACTTGCATATTTAGCACACACATTAATAACCCATAAGTGGTGTGGATTTTGGAGAAGCCTCCAATATAATTTAGTTGCCAATGTCATGTTGTTCTTAACACTATCTCTAAAACCAAGACCCTCAGTGTGTTTAAGATGACATAAAATCTTTCATTTGGCTAAATGCCATTTTTTATCATGTTGTTTTCCACATAAAAGAAACCTCTGACTAATATGATCTATATCATGAAGAATCCTAGCTAGAATATGAAGAAGTGAAACAATATATATTGGAATGGCTTGCAAGATAGTTTTGACTAGGGTCATTCATCCTCCTAAAGAAAGCCATCTATTTTTCCATCTATCAAATTTGGATTTTATTTTGTTCGTAAACCCATGTCTAATTTGTAAGTTTTTGAGGAGAAAGGAAACCACCAAGGTATTTAAGTTGCACAGTGCCCTGCTAAAACCCTCAACATCTGAAGGATATCCTTTTCAAGTCGTGGGGAGCAATGAAAGAAGATGATGTTGGATTTACCTTCATTAATATCATGTCTGGTAGCCTGAGAGAAAAACATGTAGAATATAGGCAATATGAGATGCTTCTCTCTTAGCAGTTTCCCCCATTATAGAAGAGTTGTCCATAAACTACAAGTGTGTCAAAGGCGAATCCTATCGCGCAAGTTGGATATCAGTTAGTTGTTTTTGTTTCTGACAGCAGCTAACAATCTCCCAAGAGACTCTACCACAATTATAAACAAAAAGGGAGAGAGCGGGTCACCTTGCCTAAGTCCTCTCGAGGTTAAAAATGTATGGGAAGGTTCCCCATCGATGAGAATAGAGAACAAGATAGCAGTGATACAAGTTTGGATCCTCTCAATCCACTGAGCAGCAAAGCCAAATCTTTGTAAAATAATAGCCAAAAATCCATAGTACACTTTATCATATGCTTTTGCAAGGTCTAATCATAGGAACATGGTAGACTTTTTTCTAAATTTTCATAGAATGAAGAACTTCTTGTGCCAAAACAATATCATCTGCAATTTTTCAACCTGGAACAAAAAAACCTCCTTGTTCTGGCAATATAATTTTATGCATAATAGGTTTTAGCCTTTCAACCATCACTTTATTAATGATTTTATAAAAAACATTACATAAAGGCAATTAGACAATATTCAACAATGGTATATGCCTCCACTAGTTTAGGAATCAAAGCTAGATGAGTGTAATTAAGACTTCACAACAGATTTCTTTCCTGTCGACATTCCTCAACCAACTCCAAAAGATACATCTTAATCAATTGGTGATTGTCTTCCTCTACAGTAATATAAGGAATATTATCATAGATGGTCTATTGTGCCCTCCCATTTAGGGCAGAGTTTTGAAGCAGATTGTTGAAATAATGTAAAATGACCTATTGGATTCCCCTCTTGGATGTCTCTCGATGGCCCATTTCAGTAGTCAAAGATGCTATATAGTTATGTGCTTGATGAGCCAAGACTGACTTGTGGAAAAAAGCAGTATTCTTGTCTCCTTTCTTTAACCATTGTACCCGTGGCTTTTGTTTCCAAAATATCTCTTCCCTTTGCTCCCACTCCTATAGATCTCTAGTGAACTCAATCTCCTTCTTCTATAGATCAAATGAAAAACCTTGCAATCTAATTTGTTGGTTAAGGACTTGAATCGATTCAAAGAGATCCCTTTTTCTCTAGCATGCACATTTCCAAAGACATTCATGTTCCACTCCTTAATTTGTCTTTGAACATAGTTAAGAGTTTAGTGAAATCTATGCATGCAGTTCCCATATCTTGCCTTCCCATCTTTCCACCATTTTGCAATCAAATTAGGAAATTTTTCATGCCTCATCCACATTAATTGATAGCAGAAGGGTGCCTTAAATGTATTTGACTTTTCTAATCTCCAACAATACTGGCCAAAGGTCGGATCCCCCATGATCAAGGACATTGGCAATTGGGAGGAAATCCCTATTCATCTAATCCTCAGATATCATAAATCTATACAATCTTTCCCTAATGCAGCTATCCCCAGTTCTTCTATTAGACCATGTCATAAGACCATTTTGGGTGTGGACATCAATTAGTTGAAGGTTCTTAATAGAGTTACTCATAATGGTTGATGAAGCCTCCAACTATGAATTTCCACCATGTTTTTCCTATGTAGAGAGAATAGTATTAAATTCTCCACCTATAATGTAAAGATACCCCAAGTGATCATTCATAATAGAATTAATAAGGTTCAATTGAGCTTTCTTGCCATTTAACATTAGTTGGGGCGTAGATATTAAGGAAGAGGAGTAATTGATTAGATTCCATATCTTGCATACCTAGATATAGAACTTCATACAAGCCCCAACTATGTAAGATCTAAAGGTGCTGAGGGTCCCAAATACATGCCCTACCTCTTAAAGCTCTATCAGATCCTAATGCAAGCACTTGACTTTGTTTTCTAATATTATTGGCTAAAACATTCATTAATTCAATCGATGTCTTAGTTTCTTACAAAAATAGCATCTGAGGCTGATATTGTTGCATCAATCTTCTAATCTCATTTATTTTAGAAGGGCTCCCCTTTAGCCCCTGCACATTCCATGTAATGACCCTCATTGTTAAACCTGTTCAATAAAGGTCGTTAGATTTGCTACCTTACCTCCTTTAGTTAACCCATGACATGTCTTCTGAATATAGGAATTATTTGATTTCTGTCTCGGGAGAAGCAGAGTGTCCAATCTCATTTTTTATTGAGATTCTTGATGCAGCCCCAACGATGGTGTGTTGCTACCCCACTCGAAGTAGATGGGGAGGAAGCATTAAGCCTAGACAAATTTCTTCCACTTGAGCCACATGTGGACCCTTTTCTTCACTTACTCCAGACAATTTGTGTTTTTGTTGAGAACCGTTGATATTATCCTCTTGAAGATTGTTATTAATTTGTTCTGTATTAGTTGGGGCGTAGATATTAAGGAAAAGGAGTAATTGATCAGATTCCATATCTTGCATACCCAGATATAGAACTCCATACAAGCCCCCACTATGTAAGATCTGAAGGCGCCGAGGGTCCTAAATACACGCCATACCTCCTAAAGCTCCATCAGATCCTAATGCAAGCACTTGACTTTGTTTTCTAATATTACTGGCTAAAACATTCATTAATTCAATTAATGTCTTAATTTCTTACAAAAATAGCATCTGAGGCTGATATTGTTGCATCAATCTTCTAATCTCATTTATTTTAGAAGGGCTCCCCTTTAGCCCCTGCACATTCCATGTAATAACCCTCATTGTTAAACCTGTTTCATAAAGGTCGTTAGATCTGCTACCTTACCTCCTTTAGTTAACCCATGACATGTCTTATGAATATAAGAACTATTTGATTTCCATCCCGGGAGAAGCAAAGTGTCCAATCTCATTTTTTACTGAGATTCTTGATGCACCCCCAATGACAGTGTGTTGATACCCACTCACAGTAGACAGGGAGGAAGCATTAAGCCTAGACAAAATTCTTCCACTTGAGCCACCTGTGGACCCTTTTCTTCACTTACTCCAGACAATTTGTGTTTTTGTTGAGAACCGTTGATATTATCCTCTTGAAGATTGTTATCAATTTGTTCTGTAATAGGTTCATTCTCTTTTGAATTTACAGTTGTAGTAGGCACAAAATCTACCAACACAATTTTTGTTTCAAGAACTTGTGAGACAATAATATCTTCCATACTCAGATTTGCATCTTCTAACTGCAGTACTGCATAAGGGTTGGAATTGGTTCGCAAGTATTTATCAAGAGGTTTCCCTTTGACTATCTTTTTATTATTTGGCACCATAAATTCGTCTTGTTTCTCCTTCCCCACAATTGGGATATGTATTGCATGAGGGTAATCCTTAATAAAATGTCCATATACATGACATACTCTACATCTGAAGGGAATGTTCTCATAATCCACTACCTCCCATTGTTCATCGCCCAAATCCAACATGATTTTAGAGGGTAAGGGTTGGGTCATGTTCATATAAATGCATAGGAAAGCATATACCATGTGTTCCATGTAAATAGAAGCATCTGCAACACGGACATATTGACTCAAAGTATTTCCTATAGATTGGAAGATAACATGATTCCATAATTCAACTGAAATCCCAAACAGTCAGAGCCAAACCGGTACAAGTCAAGGAAGATCCTCCTCCACCTTAAACATAGACTGCCATGGTTTCATGAAGAGGCCTGCTCTACCAAAGAACCATGGATCCCCTTGGAAAATATATTCTTTCTCTGCCATAGTTGCAAAGACCGCAAGAAAGTAACTATTTGGGTAAGTTGAGATAGAATATTCACCTGGAACATGCCAATTCTTGCTGGCATGTTCCTTAAATGCCATTAGAGAAGGCTTAAACCCCAAAAACCTCACGATCAACGCCCTATCTTGTAGATTTTTTATTCCTCCTTGCACATTTGAACGAGGAATTTTGAGAACCGGAACATCAACAACAATTTTCATGCATCCAAAAGGCATCTTTCAAGGATCCTTTTTAAGCAAGCACGCAAAGGTTTTAGTGTTATTATTTATTCGAACATATTGAGGTTGAATTCCCCTAATTGCCTCTTTGAAAGACATTTTTGATGATTCCCCTTTTTCTTGGACCAAATTGGCCATAGGTTTGTTTGCATGCGGGTTCAGAGTGGATGTCATCTAGGAAAAAATTAGAAGGAAAAAACTAAAGATGTTTTCCCTATATCGGCCCTTTAGGGCTCGACTGGCTTGGTATCCCACTAAGCTTGAGAAATACAAAAACTGAGAACACTCCTAAAAACAAACAAATGAAAAAAATGTCATGCAAAAATAGACCAACCTTAGGCCACAGGAGAAAGACCCCTCTCCAGGCAGTATTAGAGCGCTTTTATGTTTTGTAAAAATTGTAAAATAGTTTCCAAATTTTAATAATAGAAATAAATATAATAATATTTTTTTTGAAATATAATTAAAATTTTGACTTAATTAATGTGTAACTGACATTTGAAAAAAAGAGTTCCTAAAATCTCTTGGCAACTTATCAGAGCCCTACAACTAATTTTTATTTATACTAGTAGTAGTCGTTACTCTAGAAATTTAAGAGAAGATTCTATTATTTGTAATAAGTATATATGTTATTGTGTGAAATTTAAAGTTGGCTTCTTAATTTTTTTTTCTAAGAATGTTTTAGAAAAGAGGTTGTTTAGTCATTCATTATGAGTTACTCAAAAAATATAATATCATTTCAAAATTTTAATGAATTTATCAAAATAATCAAATAAGTGATGAGGTCGGAATCGTGCCCAGGGGAATTTGGCGGAATAAAAACTCCTTCATTCTTAAATGCTAATGCTAAGAATTATGTGCACCTAACCTGCAAAATTCTTTACAAATTCAAAAATATATATCAAAAGAAATACCCCTTAATCTTCAACACTATACACAAGAAAACATTCTTACACCTTCCTCAAAATAATGAATTCAAATCCCATCGAAATTTGGTGGAACTAACATTTCATTGTCTTTGACAATAAATAGGAAGGATGTCTTTTCTCATAAATCAATCTAGAAATTATATTTCTCTCGAAGGCACCTTTGAAGATGCCTCTGCTAGGAAGTGTCAAATTCCGGTGACCTTTTCCGAGTCCATATAACCCCCAAGCTTTTCCTTGCATGCATTCTTCTGGGTGGTTAACAATGGATGGTCTCTTGTATGCATGGGTTTTCTCCTACATGCCCTTATCAACCTTGGCCCTCCTGGGTGCCAGTTAGCTCACCTTCAATGCAGCTTTTGCGTTTTTGTTAGTGAAGTAAAATTCTATCCCTAATTCGATAAATGCTCTAATTTTGTTGACCATGGGTTCTATTTTTTTGGTCCAACGACAAGCTTAAAGACGTCACCACTGGAAAATATTGGGTAGGGTTTATTGTATCAATTTTTATGGCTGCGCTCTATGGATTCATTCTTCCCTTGATTGAGCTTCTTTACAAGAAAACCACAATTAGAGTAACATATTTGTTGGTTATGGAAATGCGGCTCATAATGTCCTTTCCTATGAGTGTTGTCTGTGGATTAAGAATGGTTATCAACAAGAATTTTCAGGCTATTGGGAGGGAGGGCAGGGCAGCTGATGTGGGGGAGCTCAATTATTACATGGCGCTTGTCTGGAATGCAATCTGCTGATAGCTTTTCTTCTTTGGGCTATTTCAGGTTGCATTTAATACTTCTGCTCTGTTCGCTAGTAGTTTTCCAATTGTTTTTATTCCTGTGTGAAATGTGGCTAGAGTAATGTTTTATGGAGACAAAATCACTAGGAAGAAGGGCACGAATCTGGCAATAGTTTTGTGGAGATTTTTTTGTTATTTATATGGGGAACACAAGACCTCCATATAGTTGAGCCATCCATAAAATCATAAAATATAGAGGAATTTTGTCAGATGTTGTAGTTGCAAATGCTTTGGTATACATGTATGCAAAATGTGGAACATTACACAAGGCACGTGAACTGTTTGAAAAAATGCCTCAAATAACGTGGTTTCATGGACATTGTTGATTACATGACATGCACACTGCAATTGGCAGGTGTAGAGCCAAATTCCACATAAAAGTGTGGTGGTTATGTGGAAGTGTTTACTTGGTTCATGTAGATCGCATATGAATATAGGATTAGGATTATTTATATAATTTGATTTAAAACTTAAAATGATGCAGCTTATTTTCTTCTCTCAAACATCTATGCAAAAATGGGTAGGTGAGGTGGGGCTCAAATGTTATGGAGATTGATGAAAGATAGAGCAATTAAGAAGATCCTTGGATGTAGTTGGATTGAAGGCCAGGAGACATCATAAATCATAAATCGCATTTACAGAGAGAGAAGATCTATGCAAAGTTGGAAAAAATGGCTTGAGAGATGAAGGCAACAAATTATTTTTCATATTAAATACATTTACTTAATGATGTGGAAGTAATGGAAAGTGGAAGAAAATGAATTATTTCTCTACCACCATGGTAAAAAGTTGGCAACTACATTCGGTTGGTTAAACACACCTGCTTGGAACAACTATTATAGTTGTCAAGAACCTTCAATTATGTGCTCATTGCCACATTGCACCGAAAATTAATTCCAAGATTGTTGCAAGAGAAATTGTTGTGAGAAATGGGAACCATTTCATTCATTTTAAAAAGGGAAAATGTTCTTATGCGATTATTGGTGATGCTAAATGAAGCAATCTAAAAATAAGCTTGCACTATAATAATGTGCCATGTGCTTGATTATTCTCAATTTATAGAAATTTTTTTGTTTAGTTTTAAGTTTACAAACACTTTTCCGCAAACTGCAACTCTAACAAACTTAACATTATTATCCTCTTCGGCATAATTTGCAACTCATGTGCAATTGCTAGTCTTTCATTTATGTGTGGATGCAATAGTTTCACCTAAGCTAGTCTAGTTTTTGAGAATAGTGTTTAGCATGTGTAAGCTTAAACACAAATTTGCCTCCAATCAATCATCTAGAGTCAACTTTTAAGTATTAGGTAATGCCACGGTAGTTGCTTTTAAAAATTGTTTTTGTGTAAGGTGTCATGGTCCATAGTTGTATTCAAATGTGAACCTTTTTGACTTTGCCATTTTTTAGTGAATGAAAATATTCATAATTGTGATGATGGATGTGTCGCCACTTAAAAATGGTTTCATATTTTTAGAATGTGTATTTGTTGATTATTGGTCTAATTTAATTTTATTTATATATAATTTTTAAATAGTTTTTTTTTTTTTTTATCATGTTTTTTTATTATCATTATTTTATGTTATAAAATTTATTTAAGTCCATTTTTTTTTGTTTAGAATATTGACTATATGTTTTGAGCATATTAAGATTGTGAAGTGTGTGGTCTTACCAACACTTCACTAGGTTATTCTCTTCTTTGTCAATTTGACCTCTATTTTATCATTTTTATTTTTTCGATTGTTTGAGGTTAGCTTGCACGTCAATAAAGTGTTAATTTTAATTTCAATTGTTTATAAATATACATACATCCTAGTTAATTTGGGCATCCGACAATCTACAACATCTAGAGAAATCTAAGAAAACATTCATTATCTATCATAACATTAACAAAGTTTTGAGCTAAAAGTTAAAGAAAGAAATTATAGTATTTACAAGCATTTTAGAGAATCATAGCACTAAAGTCCATCCTTACAGACATATTGCATTGTATTGGTTTGTCAAATTACTAAACTATTGTAATGATTGGTGTAGTATTTTCAATATTATGTCAAATGGAGGAATATGATAAGAATCAACTAGGTGGAATACAAAATCTCAAAACAAATCTTCCTTTTCTGCAACTTCAAATTTAAATTCATAGTGATTTGAGTGAAAACGTAAGATTTTGAGCAATCTTTTTAGAAAAAAGTAGGCCAATCTAGTCATCATGGAAAATTTTCATTTTTAGCACTTTACCAAGAATGTCAAGTGCACGATTTGTTTATGCCAAAAATGTCAAGTATATGACTTGGACACCTTGACCTTAGTCACTATGAGTTTTCTAAGTTCTCTTTGTCTCGCTTAAAACCCCTAATTTTTAATGCTATATTTTAACAACTATCTCTTGATTGCTAGAAAAGCCAACTATTTATCTTTTCATCTTGCTCCACTTTTCAATAACTAGCTAGGTCTAATTTATTGATTAATATACATTGTAAGCCTAATTGATTTGGATGTGTTATAAGTATATATTTTCATCTTTAATGTAAAATCCATTTTCCCAGAAAATATTATGATTCTAGACGTAAAATCTATACACTTAGGGTACATTTCTAGGTCCTAAAGCATACTAATGTATACATGATTCCCAAGCAAGAAAACTAGTGGTTGACAACTTATTTTGGGCCTTTTGCTTTATCTTTTACATTTTTATTGGCTTTACACAACCTACAAATTTTCCGGAACTTGACTCATTTATCTCTTATGGCCTCAGACACTAGCACCCAGCTAGGACAGAAGTGCTCAGGCGCTCATGTCCCTCCTGGATGCTCTTGACCCTCTCTATCATTTTTTTCCCTTTGGGGTCTCTTTTACCTCTTTGGCATCTTTTAGTACTTTGGTTCGGTCTTCCAGTTGTTAATTACAAAATTCAAACAAGGGAATCATATATACTCAGTTACTTCTCCAAAATTTGGGGCTAAGCATTAAGCATTATCTACTATCACCTAAGCTTGCATTTAAGGCACAAGAGCATTTCAAAGGCATACATCTAGCACATCCATATAGGGGGAAAGGGGATGCATCACTCTGAATGCACAACATAGGAGGGGAAGTTCATTTTATTCCATCTCACACATTTACATACTTGGAGCATTCTAGGTCTAGCCTGCTACCATAGTGCAACTTGCACAAGGGCAACCTAGGGCATCATTACATACGCACATACACAAAGAACTACATGGACTTTGAGATGTAGTGCAACACTCAGTCGTAAGACCACTCTTAGGGTGACCGTCAGGGTCAGTTTGACTCCCCATTCTACATCTTCTTTATAAGGTTTGATGTGGATTGTGGGCATGTGAAGCTAGCTATCCATTTTGTAGGTTACATATACGATTGAAGACATTGGAGAAAAACTAGAGCGACAAAAGAGGACCAAAAATGAAGATTTTCCATACCAGAAAAGGACATAACCTGAGCATCTTACTGGACGCTATTGCCCAGATCAGTCACTAGCACCCGGGGTACTCATGTCCTCTTATGGGCACTTTTGTCCTACACATCTCTAAGTTCCAGAACCTTCATTGAGTCTTGATGACACCCTTCGCAATTTTTTCCAGTAGTTCCTCAATCCATATCACTTATTGGATCACTCAGAAATTCGCTAAGTCATATTCTTTCTCTCTATTGCTTAGGGTTTCATATTGTATATGCTTATTGATTGTGTCTTACTATACATAATTATCGGAATATCATTTGTTATAGTAGTTACTTTGAAATTTATATTTAATTCAATTTAAATTAAATCAATGATAAACTTGTGTTCTCTTTCATACAACCTTAGCATTTCACATTTTGGTGAATATGTGCTCTCTTATAACCCTCTAGTGTTACACATATCTCTTAAAGATAAATATGGTTTTTTTTAAAATTAGGGTTTATTCTATTACTTTCATCTAGATTCAATCACCCTAGCTCCATCATCTGCCATTTCATACCTTGATCTTAACTTTTGTAGGATATTCTTCCCAAACCCTATAATACTTGTGTGTTGTGTGCATGTGTGTGTTCAATGAACCATTTGATTTTATTTTATGCCACTGTAATTAATTAGGCCTAAGGAACAAATTAGAAAAGGTGTTATGATTAATCATGAATTTATTGATTTTGTTGAAATTCCTTTAGCTAGGCCCTGTTTGAAAATTAAATTGATGCAATCATGGTCAAGTTTACCAAAGAAGGGATTCTTTCCACTAAAAAACCCTCACTAGAGTAGACCTCCTAAAAAGGTGAGATCTTGGAAACTAATTAATTATAAACTAGAAACAGATGACAATATTTCTATTAAATGCAAGAAAATTGAATTACATATTTAGGTACATTTCCAATACACTTCAATTATAGTCTTCTATGAGACTCCACAAGGACTTTGCTAAGAGATCCCTACCTAAACCTATCATAAAGCTTGTAAACTCTCCTAAAATTTTACAAAACCAAACTCTAGCTCATAATTACAAGGACATTCAACCTAATGCCTCTACTTTCAAATTTAGGCTTCTTAAAATGCTTTAAAAGTATGCATCTCCCTTCTATTTATATAATTCACATGTTCTCAAGAAGGAGAGTAAAGATACAAATGTGGTTAAATATCCCATGAAGAATACTCTCTCATGTGTCCATGGTTGGTGGTTAATATGCTTATAATGTTCCTCTTCATCTGATCAAGCTAGAATAATGTGGTCCCTAGTTGTGTAGGAGGAATCAAGGTCCATATGTGCATGCTCAAAATTGTAGCAATGTTGATATGTGCTCCAAGTGTGTGAAGATCCAATCATTTAATTGATTGGGAGTAGTGTCACCAAACACACTACTATAAGACTTCCACATGCATCTAATGGTATTATAATGACATCAGGCCTTGGCGTATTGGACAAGCACTGACAAATCTCACAACAATTCGTGATATCATGTAATCTTTAACAACATCAAATAGAGTCGTGTGACATTCCCCAATGTTGTGCGGATATAAAAAACTTATATGACATGAGTAATATTTTCACGACATATACACTTTTGCATAACTTCTACAGTTTCGTGTGGATTCCATAGTATTGTGCAACATCTAAAAAACAAATATAAGGTAAGGAAATCATTTTTTTTCTTGCTCGAGAGTGGAAAAAGATTGCATAAAGGTATTTCCTACTAGCATTGTGCACATGTATTGTGTAAAAACATTACGCAAAAGTTTACTTTCTAAAACTAATTGCATTTTTGTTGACACAAGATTGTGCATGAGCTCAAATGCTCCTACATCATATATGTTGGGTAAGAAGAAACTTGACCCCCTTCTCAAGAGTTACTCTAAAGGTGTGATACGAAATGACCAAATCTTGTGATCTCCACTTCGGTAAGCCCATATACATCTTCAATTGCTTGCTTTCTCCACTTCACTAGATATTCCTTGTGTTCCTTTCTACACATCATTTTCACTACAAGGTCCTCCAAAACACATTTCACTTGTTCACTCTATTTCTCTATTAGTTGTTGTCTCCAATCTACTAATGCATGGCTCTCATCTCCACTTAGCTACCCCTCATAATATGGGTATAGATAATATCTATGATGTTGAAAATATGTGAGATATTTATCCCTTCTGGTAGTTTTAAATAACTCATTCTTTGCAAAAAATTATTTAGGACTCTAGTTGGTCAAATCTTCCTCCACTTTAAATTGTCATAAGTTCATCATGGGAACCTCTCCTTCCTCATGTACACAAAAACTAATTCTCCCATCTTAAACTCTAAGTGTCTTCTCTAAAAATCTACGTGCACTTTATATTACACATTTCTCTTCTCCAATTTTTTGTGCAAGTTCTTGTGCACTTCCTTAATGAATTGTGTGAAATCATATACTTCTGTAATAATCCCCTCTTCTCACAGGAACTCCCTCAGCTCCACAATTCCCAAGACTTGTGTTGACAACTTTCATTTTTCCATCTAATTTACATTGGTGATACGTAGAATTAAATTACAACATAATGTTGAGTTTCTTCCATACTTTAGACCAAAAACCGAACCATAAATTTCATATATCTATAAGATATAATGGTGCACGATAAACCATGTAGCCTCACAAATTCCACAAAAAATAAATTGAGAACATGAGTAACATCATTGGTCTTTTTGCAAGCAATAAAATGAGCCATTTTCAATAATCTATCCACATCAACAAAAATAGATTTATGACCCTTCTGCACTATGAGGTCACGAAATAAATTCCATACTTAAATGCTCTTATGGTCTCTTAGGTACTAGAATTGGTTGGTATAACCATAGATTCCAAATTCTACCTTTTTCCAACTAGAAAATTCTACATATCTATACATAATTATGCACCTCAATAGCCATATCATAGCCATATAACATCTATCACCTAATTGTGCCAAGGCCTTATATACTCCAAAGTGTCATGACATTCCTCTCGAAATGTTTCTCTTAGACCAAATTATTCATCATAGATACTTTCAGTACACATAACTATAATCCTTTAAACAATATTCCTTCCCAGATGAAATATTCTAACCATGGCGTGTAATCGATGATCAAATGTTTTGAAAATGATCTTCAATTATTCTGTAAACAATCTTCATCCTTTGTGTGGAGTTTCTTTATCCCCTAGTGTAGACAAAAAATCTATGCACTTGGGTATATTTCTAGGTCCTAGAGCATACTAATATATACATGATTCCTAAGCAAGAAAACTAGTAATTGACAATGTATTTTGGGCCTTTTGATTTATTTCCTATACTTTTATTGACCTTACACACCCTACAACCATGTTGGTATTTGAATGATTTATCTTTTATGGCCTCAGACACTAGTAGCCGCAGAAGCACCCAGACGCTCCTATCCCTTCTGGGTGCTCTCGACCTTATTTGTTTTCTTCTTACTCCTTTTGGGTCTCTTTTACTTTTGGATCATATTTTACAACTTTGGGTCAGCCTTTTAGTTGTTCAATTACGAAATTCAAACAAGGGAATTATAGATATACATAGTTATACATCTCAAATAAGGGGCCAAACACTAGTATTATCTACTATCACCTAATCTTGTATCCAAAGGCACAAGAGCATTACAAAGAATCCATATAGCACATTGATACAAGGGACAAGGGTTGCATCACTCTGCATACACATCATAGGAGGGGAAGTCTATTCTATTCTATCTCACACATTTGCATACTCAGATAATTCTAGATCTAGCTCGCTATCATAGATGTAACTTGCACAAGGGAAAACTACGACATCATTACACAGAAATTTACACCAAACTACATGGATTCTGAGATGTAATATAAACGCTCAGTCATAAGATCACTCTTCGGGTGATCACTGAGGTCAGCCCAAATCCCCATTCTACATCTTATTTATTAGGTTTGATGTGGTTTGTGGGTATGCATAACTAGTTATCTATTTTGCAGGTTACAAGCACTACCATACGACACTAAGTGAAATTGGAGTGATAAACGGAAATCAATAACGAAGATCCTCCTGCACAAAAAATATCATAACCTGAGCATCTGAATGGAAACTAGTGCCCAGAACAGACCACTAGTGCCTAGGCAGTTCATTGTCCTCATGTGGGCACTTTTTTCCTGCATATCTTTGAGTTTTAGAACCTCTAGTGAACCTTGGTGACACTCTTCCCCAGTTTTTTCCAATAGTTCCTCAACCAAGATCACTTCCAAATAAAAATCAGAAAGGTCATCTATATCTCTCACTTTCTTAGGGTTTCATATTATTGCTTTCTTGTTTCTTGTCCATTCAATGTACTATATCATCTGTATATCATTAGTTACTCTGAAATAACAGTTTAATTCAATTTAAATTAAATCATTTGGTGAACTTATTCCTTACATGCCCATTATTAGATATTTCATGGCTTCCCATCCCTTTTTTTCCAATGCTTCCCCATTGTATGTCCAGGTTCAACTTCATAATCTCCTTGTTAAGCATGTCCTAGTTGATCCTGATCTGGTCTTAACATATGCACTTTCCTTTCTCCATCAAATAGGACTTTATGCTACTCATCTCAATCCATCTACGCTTTGTATCTGTGGCTTTGATGCTACACCTAAACAAGTATTTGGCACAATATCTCTTCCCCTTACTATGGGATATTTCACTCTTAATGTTTTATGTCATGTTATGCCTCATGATGTTCCTTATACTATCCTTCTAGGTTATCTTTGGTTACATACTATGCATATGCTTCTTTCTACCCCTGTCATAGCACACAAAGCCTTTGATACACCTTCTTCCATGGATACTGCTACAGTAGATTCCACACCTCATATCACTACTCCTGATGATATTCCCCTCATACATGATGCTAATGAAATTACCTACATTTCACATCCTTCTCCTCTTGGGGTACACCTAGTGCTTTTGATTTACATGATCAATTCTCTATTGGTACCCATGATAATCCTCCCATTGTGTCTCACTCTCAATACACTTCTATTGATCATATGATTAGTGCTTCTAATGTCACATCTCTCTTTGCACCTTCCTCATCATAAGTTAGAGAATTTTATGTTGGTTTTACAATGATTCCTAATCCTCACACTTTCCAATATCCTATGCATAATTCATTTAATATGGTTTCACATTATCTTGTTACATCCATGGGGGAAATCAATTCCCCTCTTCCCGCCTTTCTGTCTATGATCATATGGGATAATTCATACTACTTTATTGTTTATGATCTTCCCAAATTGCACCTATTTCTTCTGATGAGTCTTATTTCTATACCTCCATTGCTTGACATTCATACTGATGAGCCTCCTATAATTACATATGTTACACATATTTTGAATCACATACTGATCCTTACGTTTGCACTTACTTTTTCCACTATTTCCAACACACAAAATGCTACACCTATTCTATTTTCTCCTAATGGGTAAATTCTTATTGCTTATACACTTCCTATTCATCCAGTTGGGATCTTAGACTCTATAGAGGTTTCACCTCACCATGTTGACATTATTATTTGGTATCTCTTGTGTTTACCAATGTTCTACCTATTCTAGTTTTCTCCACATGCATGGCACAATCCTACTCCACATGTTATGATACATACAATTTCACATGACATATTTTCATCTTCTTTAGCACATCATGGGCCCTTTCCTACTACTTTCATTGCATAGATCACCTTGGCATCCACATTTGGGGGCATCCTAATTCCCCCACATTACCAGATGATGCACTCTAGTGCTACAGTTTATGCTTGACTATTGAGGGCACACTTTATCAATGAACCTCACATCATCTACTCTTGCTACACTTCACGCTCAATGCTTTATGATACATCTTTCCTAGCATCTTTTACTCTCTCTCGTTGTGTGCTTCATGACTATCTTTTTGAGAATCACCACATTGTTGGTTCACATAATTTATCCTCATTACCCAATGAAACACTCTAGTGCTACGGTTCACACTTGACTGTTGAGGGAACACTTCATCAATGAACCTCACATCATCTACTCTTGCTACATTTCACGCTCAATGCTTCGCAATACATCTTTCCTAGCATCTAATCTCTCATGCTCTGCTTCATGACTATCTATCTGAGCATCATTACATCATTACCTGATGACACACTCTAGTTCCATGGTTCATAATCTATTTTTGATGGTCCAATTCATTAAATGAACCTCACATATTCTACACTTCATGCCCATTACTCCACGATACATATTTTTTAGCATCTACTCTTAATTACACACATAAAACTCATTTCCTGATGACACACTCTTGTTCTATGGTTCATTCTTGACTGTTGAGGGGAAATTTCTAAATGAACCTCATTTCATACACATCCATTGGAGGGAAACGTGGCTCCTCCTCTCTCCACATCTTGCACATCATAGCACACTATCACACTCACACAACATTTGTGTATCTTGGTTGTATCTACTCTTGTTAGCTTATTCTACTTACATATTACACTTTATTTTCCTATGCTAGTTGGGTACTTAGTATGTCATTATCTTTTTCTATATACATATGCATGTTCACTTGGTATCTTGAGGTGAATGTAGGACAATTTCACATATTCATACATGATACATGATGCTCAAAACAACTCTTTACCAATCTTGTTGAGGCTCCTAGGGGCATATACTTTTGTTACTATCACACTCTACATCACAGATTTTATCACTTAAGTACTTCCTATTTATAGTCACTATCACTATAATTTTCACTGATCTATACACACTTTGACATACTACTTATCTTTCTAACATATTAATGGGTACTTCATGTGTAACATTTTCCTTGCATGATATATACAACCATGGCTATCTATCACTTCTTACTTCCTATTGTTTTTTATTGTTTACGGGCTATGCTCTATGTCTTGATTGATCATTGTATGCTTTTGGCCACTTCAGCCCTGATTTACTTATGACATTTTGAGCGATGTCCCATGTATGCAACCCAATTTTTTACAGTCCATATTGTCTTCCTAGTTTTGTTACATTGTTTTCTATTGCATGCTAGCTTTGTTTACACTAACACTTGTCTCTAGCCTATTTTGTTTGCATGTGTCTTGGTTTCTACCATGCACATCCCCTACCCCCTACAGGTATCCACACTCAGATATGCATATCAGCTTCATGTCCTATCCTTTGGTCTGCATTCTGCTACAGTTGTTACATGCACCCCAAATGAGGGGGGTTATCTATTGGGTGAACAAATCACCCCTACAACATCTAAGAGCTCCAGAAAAAATCAACACAATAGAGAAACAACATAGGCACATAGTTACAAAGAGGTCAAAAATTAGACTTGGGTCCAAAACAGAGTAGACACTAGTGCCTAGTCCTAGACAATAGTGGTGAGTGCTTGTGTCCCCCTTGGGTGCTTATGTCCTGGGGAAAAAATAGTCAATTTCTTAGTTCAACACAATCTCTAGTATCAGGCACTTTCTAGTTACAAAATTTAGTCTATCGGTTACATTTCAATTACAAAAAGTTACAACATGAACAACAAAAACAAATCAAGGACGTACCATCTGTAGTGGTGCTTATTGGGAAGCATCATGGATGGAGAGAAAAATTATACCTCTTTCCCCAACACTCTTCTTTTAGCGTGAGATCACCAAAAAAACTCACTCTTGACGTGAGATTTCCCAAAAAACTCACTCTTGGCATGAGATCGCCTACAAAACTTGTTCTTGGCGTGAGATCACCCAAAAAAATCATCCTTGGCACAGATCACCCAAAAAATTCACTCTTTTTGTGAGATCATCCCAAAAACCTCAACATTCAGTAACAAATTCAACATAATCTCCAAGAAAATCAAGATAATTTTCTATCTTTTACTCTTTTATACATCAGGTGCACACTTTCCTTTTACACAATTTTACCTACTTATACACATGTTACTTCAATTTTTCATATACAGGACTTTGACTACTTTTTTGATCTTCTTTGAAGCAACTCACATCAGCAAGCACAAGCTCCAACACATATGCACTTCACCCCTAGGGTCTACCTCCCCTTCCTAGTTTCACGCTTCACTTTATGATCACTTCACGCTTATCTTGTCCACTCGAAACAATATTAGAAACACTCTTCTCTATAGGATCATAAGGTACACATCTTATATCTACTTTATTCTATCGAGTATTCAATCAACAACATAATGTGGGGGAAAATGTAGACACAAAATCTATGCACTTGGGTACATTTCTAGGTCCCAGAGCATACTAATATATACATGATTCCTAAGCAATAAAACTATTAATTGACATCTTTTGTCTATATTTCTTTGTTTCTTATACTTTTAATGACCTTACACACTCTACACCCATGTTGGTATTTGAATTATTTATCTTTTATGGCCTCAGACACTAGCACTCATTCAAGGCAGAACCGCTCGTGCACTCCTATCCCTTATGGGTGCTCCTGACCTTCTTTGCTTTCTTCTTATTCTTTTGGGTCTCTTTTACTTTTGGGTCATATTTTACAACTTTGGGTTGGCCTTTTAGTTTTCAATTACAAATTTCAAACAAGGGAATCATATATATATACATAGTTATAATTCTCAAATAAGGGGCCAAGCACTAGCATTATCTACTATCACCTAAGCTTGTATCCAAATGCACAAGAGTATTACAAAGAATCCATCTAGCACATTCATACAAGGTATAAGGGTTGCATCAATCTACATATAAAACATAGGAGGGGAATTCTATTTTATTCCATCTCACACATTTGCATACTTAGAGTATTCCATATCTAGCTTGCTATCATAGTGCAACCTGCACAAGGGAAAACTAGGGCATCATTACACACAAATTCACACAAAACTACATGGAGTCTGAAATGTAGTGCAACACTCGGTCATAAGATCACTCTTCAGGTGACTACCAGGGTAAGTTTGAATCCCCATTATGCATCTTATTCATTATGTTTGATGTGATTTATGGGTATGTGTAGCTAGTTATCTATTTTACAGGTTACATGCATGACTGGAGACACTGGAGCAAAACCATAAAGACAAAGGGAAATCAATAATGAAGTTCTTCCTATACAGAAAAGATCAGAACCTGAGCATCAGTGTCCACGTAGAACATTCACTAGAGCCCATGCGCTCCTGTCCACTCGTGGGCACTTCTGTCTGACATATATTCCCAATTTGTCCTAACAGTTCCTCAAGCCCAGATCACTCAAAAATCAGCTAAGTCATCTATCTCTCTCACTTGCTTAGGGTTTCATATTATTGTTTTCTTATTACTTGCCCATTCACTATATTATATCATTTGTATATAGTTAGTTACAATAGTTACTTTGAAATAAAGGTTTAATTCAATTTAAATTAAATCACCTAGAACCCTATCACACTCACCTATTTTTTCCAATAAGATGTATCATTTGCTTAGCGCATCTTCAACTTTATTGGATTTGAGAAATTTAAGTGGCTATAAACAAGTTTGACAAATTTTTAATAACTACATTTGAAATTTTAGAAAATAAAAAATACCTAGTTGTCATTAATTTAAAATTTTAAGGCTTATCTTGAGATTTCTAAATCATTCCCTTGAAATCTTGAGATCATTATCAATTCACATTTGTATTCAACATGATATATAGTGAGTTTGTGAATTCTCTTGTATTTCCTATCAATGATTCCCTTACATTACCTTTTGGTGTAGGTGCAAATTATATTTAATTGCATGTTTATGTGAAAGGCGTGCTTCAAATCAAGTTATATGGGATTTAACTAAAAAATTATGACAAATAAGTTAGAGACCACTTGTCAACGACATATTGTTTTTTTTATAATTTTCGGTCATTCTCAACATTTCTGCATTTTTTAATATTGTGATATGTGATCAATGTAGATGGGGAGAAGCAAATTCAACTAACACCTTAACGTCAAGATATAATTATGAACCCGATGATTCAATGCCCAATGAGACTTCCAAGATAACTGAGAAGGAATTGTATTGAACATTCTTAGTATCAAATGTGGAGATGTGGGGTTTAGATTTTATAAGGATTTGAGTTGACAATGCCATGAAGAGAAGGCTTGAGCAGTATTAGATTTGCGAATATGTGGCTAACTCGTGCAATTAAACATCATCTAATAAAAAACCTTGATGCCATAAAAACTAAAACAAAAAATAACAAAGCCCATTTTCCCCATATTTTTTGTGTTCCTTTTAGTTGTGTATGTTCCATTTGTTGGCGCCCTAGAACTGATAGATAAGTTGACGACATTGACAAACCAACCCCTCCATATGGCAAATAAAAACACATTACAACATTATTCTTAATCTTAATAATGTTTTTTGATTAGGTATACTCATGTTACTCAATACTTATGTCATCATATCGGCCCCTGAAATATGCTCCCTTTTTTCTAATACAGAAAATATTTTTATGAGACCTTCTAGATATATGTCAAAATATCCTCCCAAATTCATCACCTCTCAAGTTTTTTTATAAAATTAAACAAACGTATCAAAATTTAATTAATAAATTTAAATCAACATATCTAAGTTAGTATATATTATAAGGTGTTAAGTTTTAACTTGTGTTGGAAATAACTATCCCTCTCTAAACCATGGAAAGGCCATCCTATCCGTCTTTCCTCTTCTAGAGAAGAATTATGGCTTGCTTTAGCTACCATGAAAAATGCAATTCCCAACATCTATTAATACATTTTACTTGTAATATTTTCCATCTCATATTCCTAATGTGTGAAAATTGTTTCATATTTAGTGTTACATGGATATTTCATGAACTACTTCATTATTAACTTCCTAAAATAACACCATTTAATCATGTTGTGATGGTCAAGAATCATATCTCATGCCAAAAATATTGCAATGAATGGAACCACTAAGCGTGGAAGGAAAACAAAAAAATATAAACACAATTGAAAACATCGTCTATACTTTGTGTAGAAGCAATGACTTAAGGGCCTTGACATCCATAACTCTAATGACAATGTTGATTAATTTTTTTGACACTATATTGCATTTTAATGGAGAGAATAAGATTGATGGTGAGTATAAGCTTGAGGGCACGAAGAGAAAGGGTAAAATCATGTTAGAATCAAACATATACAAACTTTCTATCTATATGTGGTGGTGAAGGAGACTCTGCAAATCCTCTAGGGCCGGGAGGAATGTGGATGCTAGGGTTAATGGCTTGAGGCTTACCCCTTGAGGAATGGGTCATTATGGTCCCTCTGTATCCTTTGAAGAGCTCAAATTCAGAACAGATTAGATATTTTGAGGCTATGTTTCCTCCTCTACTTAGCATGTGCATTGTGTGAATACTTATGCTTTCTAGTGGGAATGTTGGCAAGATCACTCGCAACATCCCATGGATCTATTTGGGATCCTCCAACATGTCAGATAACATCTCTACTTCATGTTGTTTTGTTATGTGATTCCATCTAACCCTTTTTATACCTGTGCCACCATCCTCCTAGTCTGGCCAAAATAAGAGTTTAGTGAAGGGTATATGCAACCATCAAGGATTAATGAAAGGTGGATTTTTTAGATGTATTTGTTAGTGTTGGGGTGTAAAGACATCATGTGCTAATATTTAGTGTTGCAACATGCCACTCGCCACACATTAATAGAAACAAACCCACAATCCACAAATCCTCCATTACGTCGACAAAAAACATATTGTAAAAGTAGTCATGAATAAATTCTAATTGACATTCTCCTTGATTGTGTTCCTAGATAAGTAAGGCTATTGTTTTCCTTACTATAATTGAGGTGCATTAAATAGATTATTACACATTTTTACCTCCATTCATAAGTAAAATATAGTACTTGCTACCAAAATTTAAAGTTCGTCCATCAATGTCTATCATAACATCACCCTTTGCAACAAAGGGCCCAATTATTTCCAGCACCACTAAAATATTGTCATATGAGATTCAATAAAATTGCTTTCTTGACATAATTAAAATATAGGGAACAATAAATGGGTAAAATGTTAGGAAATCATATTAATACTCATTTATTTTTACGGATTGATATTATTGTTATAAAACTACTCATTAATAATATAGTGTGTAGGAATATAATAATAAGTGATATGTAATACAACTATTTGTGAGTTATTAACTCACTCAAATAGTTTAAGTAGATATTATGTAGGAGTGGTTAAGATGTGTAGGAGATAGAATAAGTGTAGGAGATAATATAGGAGATATGAATGATTGTAAGGATCATGTGGTTGAAATGTGATAATGTTATCTCCTATAAAAGTGGAGATCAATAAGCCTTTATATATGTATCCATGAAAATGAATAAAGTGATCTAAGAAGTGCATTATTATTGAGTTTATTCTGTGTTAGACGGATCTTTGGTTTTCATTTGGTACTAGAGTTGTGGATTCTTCTAATAAGATAATAAGTGTAATAGTGTAGAGAGGCTCTTGTATAATGTATTTCCTCCGAGAATGATAAATCAATGTTATAAGGTATTTACCGAATAAGATAGTATTTTTATTTTTAGATGTGTGATTTAACTATGTCAAAATGTGTTGCCCAGTTGGATCAGGGTCACCTAACTTTGACATCCATTAGAAATCAGATGGAGGATGTTTACATAGAGGGAATGCATTGAAATCCAATGCCTATGTGCGGCCCTACACTGTCATGTACGTCAAAAATCATGATGCAAAGGTTACATTGCACATGGCACAGGTGCTTAGAAGTAGAAGCAAAAAAATAAATACAAGTAGAGATTACACCCGAATGAAGCACCTTATAATCCTCAATATTCTTCTTCTTCTTCATAAACAAAGAAAACATCAGGAGGCATTAGTTTCCTCTCATAGATAATTGAACCCGATACAGATACAGATATAGAGTCAGATCAATCAATTTGTATATAGTAAAATGAGGAGATATTAGGGTTAGATATTTATCTCCTTTTACAGGTCTAATTTAACCCATAATGATGATGATTTTAAGATGGATATTAGTAAGAGATCTGTTTATTACAGTTTTGTGTAACGTTTTTTACAACCCATTTCCCCCAATCTTGGAGATTTACTAAGTATCTTGAGTCGTGGTGTCAGTTTGACTTTAGATTTGGATATAGAGGCTTGGAAGTGGCGAATTTTGCACCATTTAGAGATATTTCAGTTCCATGTAACTGGAATTCCCACTGAGGTAACTCTGAAGGTTAGATCAACTTACTATTTTATGGTTTAACATGTATTATTGTTAGTTGAATAGGTTTTGCTAGTGAACAAAATAAAATTTCAAGTTTGTAAGGAATAATCAAGGAAGAAAGAAATTAAAGATTAGGCATTTTCAAGTTTACTTCTACGATTTATGATCATCCTGCTATGATTCTTACAACAACAGAAATTTCTACTGGTAAACTGTCATGGTATTTATCTTTGTTTATATAATTCCATATGTTGTGATATATGAAGGTTTTTGTTGAGAAAATGGGAATCTCCGGTCTAAAGGCCACTTGAAATGGTAATGGTAATGGTTTGTATTATCTCTACGTTTTTTCTTCATCGGATCACCATGGTTATGGTAAAGGATGGGGTAGGGCACTGTGATTTTTTTAAGCATGGGATGTCTGGTTACTTTGTTGTGACTTGAAACTGAGAGTTGCATATTTTTGTTAGATCCTTCAGTGCAATATTTACATAAAAGATAGTAAGTGTATAAATTTATATTTGATTGGGTAGAGATTCATATAAATAGCAAAAAAAAAATATGTTTAGACAATATAACTATGGGAATGAAATCATTAATGAGATCTTAAGATATGAACATAAGAGGCAATATTTAGATATGTGTATCTCACAGTGCTAGCTCGCAAAGGCCATTAAGCCAATATATATTAGTAAGAGGTAGTTTTCTTTGCATTCAATAAGATTTCATGGCTTGTACTTTCTACTGGTATAATAAATTTAAGTGCATATTTTTGGTGATAGTAATGTCTAAATTTTTTGTAGGGTGCTATGGAAAATATATTAGAAAGGAGTGCATTTCAGCAACTAGCAAATAGAATCATTGTTGAAATGGATGATGCTCATATTAAATTGTTGGACCCAAATAATTATTCTCATATAGAGAGAAATCTAGTATTTTCTGGCCTTGTTGGATTAAGAGTAAGTTCTGGAACTTTCACGGCTTAACATGTATATCTTATTATTTGCCCCTATTTTCCATTACTCTTTGAGTTAGTATGTTGTTTGAGGAATTTTCTATTACAAGCCTTTCATATTTTTTGTAGGGACTTCTTCCTTGGGTGTGTAATATTATTCCTTTTGTATTCCTGTTGGTTAACACAATATTGCATATTCAAAATTGATAGGATGCTCCCCGTGACGAAGTTCATGAAGCAATAAAATATTATAGAGAATCTAGTATTCAGGTTAATGGTGATTACTGGTGATAACAAGATCAAGGAGAGAAATCTAATATTTGTTGGCTTTGTTGGATTGATAGTAAGTTCTGGAACTTTCAAGGCTTAGTACATATATCTTGTTGTCTGCCCCTGTTTTCCTTTACCCTTTGAATTAGTATGTTGTTTGAGGAATTTTCTATTACACGCCTTTCACATTTTTTTACAAGGATTTCTTCCTTGGGTGTGTGGTATTCTTACTTTTGTATTACTATTCGTTAATACAATATTGCATATTAAAAATTTATAGGATGTTCCTCATGAGGAAGTTCACGAAGCAATAAAAGATTGTAGAGAAGCCAGTATTCAGGTAATGGTGATCACTGGTGATAAAAAGTTCACAAGAGAGAAATATAGTCTTTTCTGGGCTTGTTGGATTGAGCATAAGTTCTAGAACTTTCAAGGCTTATTATGTATATCTTGTTGTTTTCCCCTACTGTCCTTTACCCTTTGATTTCCACAAAATTAACCAAAGAAATGATTTCCCCAATTATTAGTTTTTGATTAAAGAATTCATCGAGGTTTCATATTAAATGCACAAAAGATTATTAGATTTGTAACAACCTAACAACGTTTGAAAATAGGTGACAAGAGTCTAGGTTAAGGAACTGTATTGCTGGTAAAAGGTACAAAGAAAAAATCTTCAAATACAATTGTTACATAGATTGTCTGCTAATAGTTTGAAAAAATGCTCTGTAAAAAATTCTTCTTAAGAGCTATATGTAAGGAAGTGTATAAGGTAGTTCTGCATGGTGGAATCCAATCCAAGTTATGAAAAAAATAAAAAATGTTTATATAGAGAAGAAATCAAATGGAAGGCAAGACTATTATATCTTATCAAAAAAATAGTTCCCATCTGCATAGATGTGACCTGTCAAACATGTGGATAAACAACATCTAAAACTGATTTGGAAGAGTAGTTAAATATATATGATTGGAGGATGTGGTTCTGTCAAAATCACTTGATTTCCTATCATTTCAAAATTCAATGCTGAGTTTGATCATACCTAAAGCCACACCCATAAATCTACCACTTAAACAAAGAATTAAGCTGATAGACTATAACATAGATCATATAATTCACTGAACCCTTCTTCAAAACCTCTCTCCCTCTTCCATTGTTTCAGATCCTCCAGTTTAACATCCTTGATGAATCCCTTTCGATGTTTATATCACACATTTCTCGTGAGATTTCTAGTGGTATTCACGACCTATGTGAGATATCAAACATTCATTTTCTGAGGGAGAATGATTCCCTTCTAGATAAAAAATACATTCTCCTTGTCAAATTTGAGTTATCATATGAGATTTTTCCATTGTCGTGCTTCCTTGTGGTTTCTAGTATGCAATCTTCAATGCCATCCATTGTCAAACATTCTCTTTTACAAATGCCTTAATGTTATTTTATTAGTTTGTTAAAAGTGTTACTTAACATATTTTTTTGCAAATATAGTGTCTTTAATCATAAGATATGGTCTTTATTATTGTAACTCAATAAGTCCAAAAGCTTGTAAGACACTATTTTATATAATTATGTTTGTGATTGTGCTTGGATCTGGTCTATACAAACCAATTATACATTGTCAAAGTTAAGAGTTTTATTTTGTCATCATTATCAAATTTTGTGTTGTTTTTTCATCAAAAGTTAATAGTGTTAATTTTTTTTAAAACAAAACAAAAATTGTTCCATTTGTAAATAGATGTATTTTTTGGAGAACTCGACATCTGATATGCATGTCAAAATTGAGGGGTGTATTTTCTATTCAAGCAACATACAACTAAAATTCTTGGACTAATTGGCTGAGTAAACAGCAAAGACAAATAGAGGCTGGAGTAATCAAAGGAAGGAGGTTAATCAACAACCTCTCGTCATACACTAGTGATAGGGTCACACAAATGCATTAGTGACACAACTTTTCATTTTATGTGTAAGTTTGTGATGTATGGTGCGTGCAAAAATAAAACATTGTAATCAATCCCTTGCTAAGATTGAAAAGATGAGAATGTGTAAATAATAGATATTGTAAATAGATTAATAGGATCGAGCAATTGAATACATTGATATTATGTCAGTCGTACTTCTTCATTGCTTGACTAGTGGGAAGATTACTTTGTTGAGCTCTCATGCGTAGGTGAATCCATGGAAGAATGGTCGATTGGTGAAAGAGAATTCACTTGAAGTGAAAGCGAAAACTATTTTTTCATATGTAGGTGATCATGTGCAACATATATCCAGAATAGTAGAATCCAGACTTAAAGGTTGCATCCTGTAAGGATACACATTTATGTTTCGAGTACCAAGGGTGTGTTTACTCCCCATGTTTGCACTAAGGGGGGAATGTTAAAAAATAATTTTGGTGCTCACAATGATTTGTAAGGGTTTATATTATTGTTATAACGAGTTGTTATAAAACAAATCATTATTAATATTGTGTGTAGGAAAACAATAATAAGTGATATGTAATACAACTATTTGTGAGTTATTAACTCACATAAATAGCTGGAAGTAGTGATTATATGGGAGTAGTTGATACGTGTAGGAAATAAAGTAGGTGTGAAAAATAAGATAGGAGGTATGAAATATTTTAGGGAACATGTGGTTGAAATGTGATAAGGCTATCTCCTACAATATTAGAGATCAATAAGCCTTTATATATGTATCCATGAAAATGAATAAAAGGATCCAAGAAGTGCATTATTATTGTGTTTATCCTGTGTTAGATTGATATTTGTTTTCATAAAATAGAATGGATGTAGAAATATAAAAAACATTACAAGGAAGAAGAAATATTAATACTAGGTTGCTTTCGCGTATTCCACATTTGTGTTCTTTTCACTTCTAAATGGTTGGTTTATACTGAATCTTGCTATATTATTTTTCACATCCTACTACAAATGAATGAATAGGGGATCTTCACTTATATATACACAAAAATACATTCGAGAAATGACTTATCCACATACAATATTTCACAATACCGATTGTTGAACTTGTAATGTTAATAAGTAAGTGCATTGATAGTTGTTTTTCCAAACTAGACCGATGCAAGGAAATTATGACACAACACAAATATCACATGGCTCTGGCTTCTCTAGTCATTGTCATATGGTCATATTTGTCATGTTCATGTGAATTTGGTTCTCTTGGGCCCCACCAATGCTTCTCATAGTCACATGGTTTGACCATCTATCATAGCAACAAGTCTACATCTAATATTTTGAAGGAAAACAAGACATGAGTGAAGAACCCTGCTACTCCACCAACTTATGCCACCTTAGCCATGTGTTATCTGCTCATTGGTTGCTAAACAACCGACTTAAGGTAAAGGATAAACACAACCCTCTGTTGTGTTATACACACGTTGGGGAAATCATGCCTATTGATGTAGGAAACCCTAATTTCTACCTTAATTGCTAAAAAGAAACCCTAATCATAAATGTGCATAAAATTGGGGAAAGAAAGAACCCTGAACGTAGAGCTTCTATATCTAACATATGTAGAGTTCAGAATTCAAACATATGGAAGTTTCCCCATCTATAGGAAACAACGAAGGAGGCTGCAATACGACCAACTAGCCCACCCCTCCATGCATTACACAAATGGTTGCTTCTTAGACTATTTACTATTATCCTTTATTTTTCAACCAGGTTGATGGGGTAATCACTATAAGAGCAATGCCAAGTTGCATGTTCAAACCTTGACAATAACCTTTCTAGCAATGACGAAGTCGATGAAAGAGTGGGGGTCATGAAAACCTTGCTTGATATAGGTACACATGAAAATGCTTCAAATTTAACAATTGTTAAGACATACAATGTTGATGAGGCAGTTTCACTCAAAGAAAACTCTTGCAGCTTATTTATGTTGTTCCTTAGGCAACCATGGAGAATAACCTAAGATAATGGTCTATAAAGATGGCGCGCAACCACCTTATCGACCATGTTTTGTGGCTATCAAATTTATTTGCTCCATCGAGTCCACTTCACATGTCCCTATCTCCAAAATGTCTCGAGACTCACACAAGTGAAATCTCTTCAAATTGGTGTGTTGTACTACCCACAAATCACAATGTCTTACAATGCAAATACTAACTATTCACATTACATGTATTGATCGATTAGTCAAGTTCTTTTTCGAGATATCTCCAAAGAGCATCGTCTCAACAATTTGTGCATTGTACCCTTTTTCCTCATTCAAATGATTGAAAAAAATGGCATGTGGTTCATATGTGCCTATACATAACAAATATGAGTTTCACATAGGTTCCCCCAACATTTTCCGTACCCTTGCACTTCTCCTCTCTCAAACCCCTTCTTCATCCCCCATCTTCCTTTTGAAATTATTCACTCCCACCTGTTTAACTTCTTCGATACACCCTCGTCGACATTTCCACCGCACACTTCAAACTAACTTGCTAGTTATAAGTATACATACTTCTAGTTTGTTTATTTATTTAGTGGACTCGTAGATACGATATTTGTACTCACACATTTAAATATTAATGTCCAGAAAAGGCCAAGAATGGCCTATTTAAATATACATGAAAGTTAGAAAGTAAAATACTGAAAATTGATCGTCTCCCAATCAATTGTTGGATTTGATGGATTTCGTCACTCTTTTTAAATCTTCCCCTCATTGGGGAGACAAAAATTCTTGATTGATATAACTTCTTGTCAATTAATACACTCATTGATAACGTTCAGTTTCGCTGGGACCAATTTTATTCTTGACTGGATCGTAAATTCAAAGGTCAAACATTTTCTGTGTTCATAAAAATTGCGAGTTTCCGTGACGTCCGATTATATTCTTGACTGAATGCCGTCTCTGACCCGCACTGTCGGTTCGTAGTCCAACATTTTACGTAGTCTGAAAATGTGTTTTGTTGGTAAGTACTGGTCATGCATTTGTAACCTCTGAAAATATTTTACCTTTTACATCAGAGGGGGACAGAGAAGGAACTTTTACAGACATGTATGCATTTCTGTATTTGCTTAAACTGTCACTCCACTTCAGGGATGAGATTTGACGGCTGACCGTCCATCTCTGAGGTTTAGAGATTTTAAACAGCCCGTCCATCTCTGTTAAATATGTTTTCTTTATTTAATTACACTGAAGGCGTTTACTCTGGTAGAATCGTGCCCCCCCTCTCACGTTTGATGTGCGGTTTTCTCAGCCGTCCACATGACACGATGCATCGTCGACATTTTGATCCCGACCGTCCACGTTTGAGTTTGTTGATGACGCACGGCTTCGCATGAACCTTACACGTGGCGGCGAAAGGAAGGAATGTCAAACAGCTATTAACGAGCTCCCTTTAGCACAATTCCCCGTAACGTTATGTTTATTTATTTAATTTAATTCTTGCCACAACTATCCAATTACTGCTAAATTTACAAGGTTAACTTGGGTTTTGGCGTGGTTAACGCCTCCGGATCTCAAATAAAGTGCTTGTATTATTATGCAAGGAAAATGACGGGTGTGAAAGGCCGTTTAGGATGTGTCGCTCTCCATGTACTACTCTCGGTTTTGAATTTGAAGCGCTTAATCCAATTGGTGGGTTTGTTTGACATGGGTCTATTTTTCCCACTCAATTTTTATTTTGATGTTAAATATACAAAGAATCAAACAACAAATACGATACTTTTGAAGCTATATGATTCATATCGTATCTTTTCAACCGCAATCTTATCAATCTAAGGAATATCTATATCGAATGCCCTTAAAAACAAATCTAAAATGTGTCCTAACTCTACAAACCCTAAATTTCCTACATTACACTTGTCCTATTAAGAAAATATTGACAATGGCGTACAGGATAAGGATAAATCTAAAATGTCTATAACCTGCAAACCCTAAAATTTCATTACGCCGAAGGCATTTACTCTGGTAGAATCATGCCCCCTTTTGACAGTTGCACAGTCCGTCAATACGTGGCTATCTCAGTCATCCACCTAGCACGTTGTATCGTCAACCTTTTTGATCCCGTCCGTCCACGTTTGCATCACATTTTTGGTCGCACAACGTTTCATAAGAAGAGGGGTCGGGTGATGAGTCTGTCATAACCACACATGTCACCGCCCACACAGTCACATTGTCCTTCATGGATCCCTTGGCATTCCTGCGCGACTTCACAATCCACGACAACATGGATAAAATCATGATTTCCAACGATAAATACTACCTCCCAAGCAACATCAAAACTGCTTATAGAGCCAAATATATATGGTCGCGGCCACACATGCTACATATAATTTATTTATTGAATACATCATGTTTTATAATATTTTTTAATTATTTATTTATTCTATATATATACGTTATTACTAATGGTATGTTTTATAATTTTTTAATATATATATATATATATATATATTATTTTTTTTGTTTGAAAACCTAGCAAGTCAAACGGATTGCAACAAAATTCTTCGGCTAAGCGGTCAAGGAATGAGGGGTTCCATTTCGCCGAAATCTGCCCGGGGTACGATCTCGGCCTCATCCCTTAAGTATCTCTTGAGCCTTTGCCTCAACAAGAATTTAACCCTGGTGGGCTCTTTGTGAGCCAAACAACTTCACCATTGGGTCAATGGCCGTTCGATATACATATCATTTTTATTACTGATACGTTCTACATTTTTTAAAATTCTTTATTTATTCTATATATCTAATAAATTATATTTGTATATATTTATATAATAACATATATAATATTTGTTATATTGTATATTGAATATTTTTGTTAATGATACGTTTTTCATGTTTTTATTAAGCTCAAATTATATATAGAACTTGGAAATTTCAACTTTCGATTCAAGTCTTCATTTTACGTACCAAAATAAATGTATTATGATAGATGATCTTGAAACCATAGACATGCATGCATTTAATTTTTGCCATTTTATTGGTAACATTTTATTCATGTCTAGGTCTTAATATCTACCAAATTACATGTCACACAATTAAAATTATTTGATGTCGGGGGTCATTGGAAGAGAACACCTTTACAACTTTTAATGGAGGAAACCCTGCTCATTACCCCGATATGCAGAGAGAAACCCTAGATGGTGGAGATACATTAAGACAATTTTCTAATCCATACGGAGCATGAAAATGCAATAAAGTCCACCTGTCATAGATCAAGAGAAGTGGAGAATTGAAGTGGTAGAAAAGGACATTCAAGGTCAAATTGTTAAGAGATGAGCCAAGGTCTTATTAATAGACCTAACATTGTTATGAATGTTCCTACAATTACCCGAACTTGCAACTGAAAGAGGGGCTACAAAGTTTAACAAGAAGGATTTTTGGCTCGTTCTCGACCGAGTCTCAGACCTTGAACCTTTTGGAATTTTCCCTTTTTACGCCAAAGATGATTCACAGGTGGGTTGGGGGGGGCCTCTGACACATGTCAGAGAGATGTTCGGGTGAGATGAAGTGGGAGAGGAGGAAGTCGATCACAGACAAATCAGAGCCATTCAAAATTTTGTTTGCATCAAAGAAATTGTTTGAAAGCAAAGCGATGCCTGGTTTAAGGAGATTTAGATAACTGGCAGTAGTGTTGGGTAGTGAATAGTGTGGGGTTCCTTGTAGCAATCTATGCGCCATTCTATGATGTGACATAACATATAGTCAAGTCACCAGAGCAACTGGCGAGGCAAATTGGGTGTCGAACAAGATATAATAAGGCCACAATAAACAAGCCTCATTAAAAATGAATATAGATTTGGATTTAATTTGCATCAGTCCTTTGATAAATTTCGTAGAAGCAAATGATTTAGCGTTTAAAAACTTAACTCTTCATTCACGAGCGAACACAATCAATATATAGACATTTAAATGACCAGGCCCACTTTCTACAAGTGTTGTAATTTTTCATGAGATAGAACTATTTAAACGTGTAAAATTTGCATTCATAAGCGAACAATCACTACAAAATATTTTATCTTCGTTGAATATACCTTTTCCTGATCGACTGTGCCCCTTAATTTTTCCCATTCTCAGTGTTGGCCTTTGTTCCATGTACATTTTATTTCTGATGATGTCACGGGATTCTGTTGTTTCAAGCCACAGGTAGGTGGACAAAGGAAATCCAAAGAGTGGAATTAAAGAGCCAGAAAATAAAGTCTCTTGGCAATTCTATGATGGTGGGTTACCATTGTAGAAGGGTAAAAAGAAAAAGCAGCAACAACTGAGGAACATCAGAAAGCAATCAAGCAAATCTAAAAAGGAAAAAAAGGGAAGAAACTGTTTATAAAATTATGATATAGAAGGCTATGCATAGGAGCTTGGAGCTAGGCGTAGCTTAATAGATAATTACTCTTCCCACAATTCTCCCTTAAAGAATAGAAACTATAAGTAAAAATATGAATAGGAAGTGAAAGATTTGGGTGCGTCGCATTTTGAATTTGATAATGTTGTCTAAGAGAAATGTTTGTTATCGATTAAGAAACACTATATAGCTGCCACTTAGAAATACACAGAGTGTGTGTGAGATTGTTACAAGCGAGATTGTGAGCAGGAAAATAAGGACCTGAGCACACTCGAAAGAGAGTTGGAATATGTGGCCCAAGGGAAAGCTCAGATATTGAAGGAGAAAGACCAATTACTTAATAATCTCAAAGAGAGCCAAGAGAGAGTAGAATAGTACAAGCAAGATTTTAAGGCGACAATGAAAGATTTAATTAAACTGAAAGTAGAGATGAATGATAAGGAGATTTATTTTTCCAAATTTGAAGAGGAGTTTAAAAACACAAATGTGGGTGCAAAAGACGAGGCTTTTGATAGCCATATTTTCATGGAACCATGTAATGAATCAAGAAAGCATTACATTTTGTATGTTTAGGTTTTTGTGCAGATGTGAATAGATAAAATGTGTGAGTGATGAAGCCTTTGGAGGTTCTCAGATGTAACAAGGTGCGTATCATCACAATATTAATAAAAACTTAAATTAGTCCATTTTTTAATGCAAAAAATTGTTCACTTAAAATTTGTTTGGACTAGGAGAAAAGCATTAATGTTGGACTATAATATCAATCATGTTCACTTTGTGCATGGTCAAGTTGAGGTACAATAGTTTGATTGAAAAAAAGACCATAAACAAAGGTAAATAACATAATTTCCCACATGCTTTACATATATGCTAACATTATCTATTGCGCAGTTTCTGTGGATCCAACTTGGAATGCTCAATCCTAGGTTTGACTCCGACATTGACCATTTCAGAACTAAAGTTGTAAAATATCAATGATGTTCGCTCTGTGCAAGGTCAAGTTGAGGTATAATACATTGATTGAAAAAAAAGCATAAATAAAGGTAAATAACATAATTTCCCACATGCTTTACATATATGCTAACATTATCTATTGCATAGTTTCTGTGGATCCAACTTGTAACACTCAATCCTAGCTTCGACTCCGACATCAACCATTGCATCACTTAAGTCGCAGTGTTTAGGTGTACGATTGTATTGTACATACATAATCACATTTGATTTTCCTGTGATATGTGAAATTTGAAGCGTGTGGATTTTTCCATAAAAGCTACACTAACTATGTTGCTTGGATGTTGTACAAATGAGGACATGTTGCCTGCAAATCCCTCTAAGAAGCTTCAACAATCGGTGGAATTTATCTTGCCTTAATGTCATTGCGTAGAAATTAGCACTAGTTCCATCTTCACTTCAGGTTTAGATTATACAAAGTCATTTCAGAGTTAGAATTGATAACACTCAACTCAATATGACACCCTTTTAAGTTAATTCCAAAAATGGGAAACAAAATCACTTAGAGAAAAAGGAAACAAATTCTGTTGGATACTGCATCGGTCCAAAACTTGTCAATGATACTACACACTACTTTGTCTATGCTTTGGTCGGATAATACATCCAACTCCAACGTGTTGCCCTTCACCCTCAGCCTTCCGTCCACCAATATAAGGGATCGATCGCTTGCCGCCACTCGATAATTTCACTTAGTGTGCACAATGGCCAAGGCATCCCCGATGCCTCCGACCATACATCCTGTAGCCAAAAATTATATAGATATGAGCAAATTTATTTATGTATTTTTATATCTGGTATGTTATAATTAATAAGTATATGTCTACTTAAATTGGAACCTTCTTTAATTTAAATAATTATGGTTACAAGAAATCCATTAATTGTAACGAGAAGTAATTTATGTAGAAGTTTCGCCATATCAAAAAAGGATGAGAGTACGATTAATGTCCGAAATAAAAATTAATTTGATATAATGGATACTCCTCAATTCTTAATACTATATATAAAAATGTCAATAATTCTTATTCAATATAAATGATGTAATATTTATCCCAAAAAATAAAATGGTTATCCATTAATAAACAATAAAAATATATTTAAAAAAACAACATTATATATATATATATATATATATATATATATATATATATATATATATATATATTACGTCGAAAGGTGTTGTCTTGGAAGAAATCCCAACATCCCTCTGACATGCACAATAAAAGAAGCGGACATGTTTTATCAGTTGTACATGGACGTCGATGAAATGAATCCCCTCCTTCACCAATCCAGGGACCCTATGTTCACCAAAAAAAGGGAGTTTGTTTGTTGTAGGGTGAAAAGTAATTACTCTTATTGTATATATATGATAAATTTCACTTTCTTCAAGGTTTATTATTGGATGTACCTTACCTCTGAGAGTTCCAATGAAAAACATATTAAATGTTGTCTAACCAAAAAAGTTAACATTTAAAAGTTATAATAAAATAATAGCAGATCCCCCCTTTTCCATTTTTCCTTCCGAAATATTCCAAAGGTGTTGTCTCGGGACAGAAATCCCCCTCAACACTCCCTCTGACATGCACAATAAAAGAAGCATGTTTCTACATGGTTATCTGAGTTGTACATGGACGTCGATGAAATAAATCCACAAATAGTCTCCTTCACAGAGAAAAAATCGACTATCTGAGAGGGTCGCCTTTGGGAGGGACCGAACCGGCCGGATCGGCCGAAATGAGAACTTCACAAAAAAAACCGGCCGAACCGGGCGAATTTGGACGGTCCGAGTGGGACATTGTTTGTTGTAAATGGGTGAAAAGAAAAGTCAATTAAACTCTTAATTGTATTATTAAACGACGTTCTACACCACAAAAACTTTTCTTAATGAGGGTAAGATAAATTTCACTTTCTTCAAGGTTTACTAACGAAATCGCACAAAATTGGTACCGTTGTCGTGGTTTCCGAGCCTTCAAGAAATTCCTCTGAGAGTTCCAATGAAAAACATATTAAATGTTGTCTTACAGGTGGTTGAAGGACCAAAAAAGTTAACATTTAAAATGGCTTATAGGCCCTTGTAGTAAAATAATAGATTGAACTGTGCATATCATGATCCCCCTTTTCCATTTTTCCTTTAATCTTTCTACAAGTAAATATTCCATTTCATTATGTTATGTAACTGTCATCACCTCTTCTAGTGTGCACTTTGCCTCTGTATGGTGCCATGTAGGCTTTCAGCATTATGGACAAGTTTGTGGCAGGTAGTGACATTGATTGTGTGGCCCCTCACATATGCTTAGAGTGATCAAACTTCTGAAACATTAACTTAACGCTATACACCGCTATTCAAAAGGTCGACAATGTTTTCTTTTTTGTTGAATCATGATACTCATTACTTCTTTCACCATATCCCACACCTATTACACCCCTGAATACGAATGTTAATGAGGGGGAACCTTTTTTCACATTCTTAAAATCTAAAGAGAAACCATAATCATATATGAGCTTGAAATCGACAACGTACTGAACCCAAGATGCGAAGAATTGCAGTTTTTAACATATGTTGACTTCAACATTGAACCAAAAATGTATGTTTCCCTTTAAGTATTCATTGAGAACACATTGCTTTCTAAAATATGTCTAGACTATATTACCACGATGCCCTGCTAACCATTTCCCCTTTCTTCATCAAACAATTGACAAAATATGCACATGTTACATATTTTCCTCCTCGTAAGAAAGTCTACTTCCTCAAAATGGTTTCACCCAATATTATCCTCTCCCAATTGCTTCTCCTCCCTCTAAACCCATATTCTACGACCCTCTTCCTCCTTTTATGTTTTGGTCCCTCAAAATCAACCTCCTGTTGCATTGCCCCTTAGGCGTTCACATCACACATTTCACATGCAATTTCTAGTAATTTTAAAAATGCATTGTTTGTTTTAGTTGTATTTACAAGTGTCAGGGTATGTTTCAGGGATTATATGCTTTGATATAAACACATTTTTAGCAAAATATGTTATTTAAATATCTATGTAATGTTGCACTTATAATTATATTGAATTTGTTCTTATTGATAATGACGGTATTGCCAAGTTCTTTCACATCAAATAGAGATGGGCTGGTAATTTTACAAAGAGTACAAACCAGTTAAAATAGGAAAAAAAACCTCTGGAACGGGTGTCAAATCTCAGCTCTGCTCCACTTCCTTGTGCTCCTCCATTTGTAAGAAAAAACATAATTTTTCCAGAAATAGATATTCAAAAGATGTCCCATACAAAAAGCAATATTTTAGGAAAAAGAAATATATGGGAAAGAAAAGAAAATTCATACCAACTTGTTTTATTTGTAAAGGCAATCATTATTCAAATGAGTGCCCAAAGAAAGATACAGAGAAAGGAAAGGCACAAATAAACATGCTTGCAACAAAAGGTATAACGGATCAGGATTACTGCTTAATCTCTGATTCTGATTGTTATTCTTTTGATGTATCATATATATCTTCAGAAGAAGATTTTCAAGTAAATATAATAGAGCACACAGAGTCAGATTCAGACATTACAAAATCTGGTTATGATTCATTTCCTTCTTTCATAAATATGATTGCTAGTTTTCCTCACCCTCTCATGCCTGTGTCTTCTAAAGTTCTATATAAACAACTAGAACTAAGACAAAGTGAGTTTGAAGATTGTCCCCCATGGGATATTGCTAAAAAGACCTATCTCTCGCAGAAAGTCAGAGAGCTAGAAAGAAAATACTCAATCCAAGTCAAAGCTGAAAATGAAGCCCGAGAGAGAAAGGAAGAAGATGAAGAAAAACAAAAATGGTCTCTTCAACAGAGGTCATTACCCACTTCAAGGCCTCATGTACAAGGACGTATACGTCAAAGACAAACTCCCTACAGAGGAAGAGGTTGTGGCAAAGGAAAAAGCTACTGTCCACCTAGGAGAAGTTTTCCATTCCTTTTTCCAGAAGAAAATCAGAACAATGAATTCCAAGTAATAACTCATAGCACAAATATTATAATTCCAGCACCTAAAACTATGAGTACATGGAGAAGATATAGAATAGAATTCTTACAGAAGGTGATTGCTAAAGCTACTAATGAATATAAAAGATTAGTAGAAGAGGAAAACATGGAAAAGAAAGAAGTTGAAGATGATGAACAGTTTCTAGAACCTATCAACAAATACTTCACCAAGATGCAGAGGAATCAATTCCAACATAAGAGATTAATACATAAGTATGTACACTAAAAGGAGCCCAAAATCCTTTTATTACTATCAATATTTGCATTCCAAATATCAATCGCTACTCTATAGATGCAATGATAGATACATGAGCAGATATAAGTTTGCTTAGAACCAAGAGCTATACCTCCAAATTGTTGGACTGAAACATATTTAAAGATAAATTTTGATAAGAAAGAAGTGATATCTATATATACAGCATATGTGCCTATCAAGATAGAAGGATATGAAAGAACACTGTAATTTTATCAACATGATATGCTTTCATATGATTGTTTGATAGGGGTAGATGCTTTGCGGAGAATATGGCACTTTTAGCCTAAATAAAGATTTTAAATCTTTATTTAATCTTGATGTTCAGATTCCCAGGAAGTACTCATTCAGAACTATAATACCTTTACCAGAACAAAGGAAAGAATCCAATCATGAATGGATTCATAAATATATAGCCCTATGCAAAGGTAATATAGATGATATAGCTGGAAAGATAAAAAAGAATATATGTTCAGATGATCCTCATGCTTTTTTTGAAAGAAAAAAACATTACCATTCATTAGATTTGCAGTTCTAGAAATATGAGAAAGGGAATGATATCATTCCGAAATTCAAAGCTCATCATAAAGGCATGATCCCTTATGAGAGAAAAGAATGTCATGAAAAGATTAAAAAGCTAATCCAAGGAGGTTTTATCAAGGAATCTAACTCACCTTGGGCATGTGCAGCTTTTTATGTAAATAAAAGGAGTGAATAGGTGGTTCGCCAAAAGAAAATACTTCTTGTTGATTACAAGCCTTTGAATAAGTTTGTAAAAGTTGTCCAACATCCTATTCCTGCTAAAGATGATCTAGTGAAGTCTTATCATCTAATGAAACCCAAAAGGCCATATTTTTGTACCAAAGAACTGTAGATAGACATGTAGACCCTTCTGAGTCTTCTAAAATGCTAAACTGGACAAATAAAGTTGTCAAGTCTGTCCATGATCATCTATAATACCAAGAGACTATTCTTGCAGAAATGGACAAAACATTGAAAGCCATAGAACTTCATCAGAAAGGAGATATAACTTCTGCTCTTAGATTACTAAATTCTAAAGTTGAGGATGTTACTACCCAAAATGAAGACAGTTGATAAAAAGTCTTGAACATACTTCTAGATATGTACCTGCTTGTCCTGATATTCCTAAAATTGTCTAGAGAAGTAATTGATGTTGTTGAACCCCTTATCAGTCAGTCTGAAGATACTAAAAAGGACATTGCTTCAAAAATAGGTTACTACCTATAAAATTGTACAAAATAGCCTGCACCAGTTGCATGAGTCCTCTATTGAGTTAATCCACAAAGTTGAACAAGTTCAAGAGCATGTAAGCCATATTCCTGAGATGGTCCCATAAATAGAGAAAATTCTAGATAATACAAAAAAGCTAGAAGAAATTGAACCAGATTGGTCTCATAAAGTGTCTTGGACGGAAGTTGTTAATTCTTCCGGATCTTCAACACGTCATAAGACTATTCTGCTAGAACATAGTCCTTTGTTTATTTCTGATAAAAAGACTCCAGACAAAGGATCAGTCAGTATGGCCAAGCTTCTTCCAGAAGAAGCAGAAAGTATGGTTTTGATGGAAGAAACTTCTAGAGCTTCAACATCTGAGCCTCTTCATCATATTGCAAGAACAAAGACCTTGCAGCCTAATTGGTATAAGCTAGATTGCTCTACTCCTGAACAAGTGAAAGAATTAATACATGGAATTATAGGGTGGGAAAATTCTCAGCTTTTGTTATATAAGAAGGATCCCAGAACTATTGCTAAAGTCATTGCAAATGGGTTTGTGGGCATAGTTAAAGAATGGTGGGATGCTCATCCACACCAAGAAGAAATTTTGAATGATGGATATGCTTCATTAACTGCAGCTTTAATTCATGAATTTCTAGGCACTATTGATAATGACAAGCTTAAGAATACTTCTTTATTCTTGAGAGCTAGATTATGTGATATGAGTAGGATAAAAGAGTACCAATGTTATATGCAAAAGTTATATTATAATTCTGGCAATATAAATGATCCTACTATGAGACTCCGATATATAGAATCTTTCCCTGCATTTTTTGCAGTAGAATATAAAAAAGCCCTGCATGAAAAGAGTACAGAAGAATTAAGTCTTGGAGCTCTAAATCAGATTATAGATGAGACGAATGCTCGTCTCTGCCAAGAAAAATAAGACCGCAAAGAAGCTGCTAAGGCCCAAAAGCCTTAGGAACCAAATTCGGTCAGTTACTAGATAATGAGTCATTTGGTTGTCGACCCCAACACAAGTTCAGAATCAAGAAACCTTGTAAAGATTGTTCATCTTTTTCAAGGGGGAAGGGTCAGTATAAGCATAAGAAAAGACATAAGTTTTCCAGAAATAGATATTCAAAAGATGTCCCATACAAAAAGCAATATTTCAAGAAAAAGAAATATATGGGAAAGAAAAGAAAATTCATACCAACTTGTTTTATCTGTAAAGGAAAGCATTATGCAAATGAGTGCCCAAAGAAAGATACAGAGAAAGGCAAGGCAAAAATAAACATGCTTGCAGCAAAAGGTATAACGGATCAGGATTACTGCTTAATCTCTGATTCTGATTGCTATTCTTCTGATGTATCATATATATCTTCAGAAGAAGATTTTCAAGTAAATATAATAGAGCACACAGAGTTAGATTCAGACAGCATAGAATTTGGTTATGATTCATTTCCTTCTTTCATAAATATGATTGCTAGTTTTCCTCACCCTCGCATGCCTGTGTCTTCTGAAGTTCTATATAAACAGCTAGAACTAAGACAAAGTGAGTTTGAAGATTGTCCCCCATGGGATACTGCTAAAAAGACCTATCTCTCACAGAAAGTCAGAGAGCTAGAAAGAAATTACTCAATCCAGGTCAGAGCTGAAAATGAAGCCCGAGAGAGAAAGGAAGAAGAGGAAGAAAAATAGAAATGGTCTCTTCAACAGAGGTCATTACCCACTTCAAGGCCTCCTGTACAAGGACGTATACGTCAAAGACAAACTCCCTACAGAGGAAGAGGTCGTGGCAGAGGAGGAAGATACTCTCCACTTAGGAGAAGTTTTCCATTCCTTTTTCCAGAAGAAGATCAGAATAATGAATTTCAGGTAATAACTCATAGCACAGATATTATAATTCCAGCACCTGAAACTATGAGGACATGGAGAAGAAATAGAATAGAATTCTTACAGAAGGTGATTGCTAAAGCTACTAATGAATATAAAAGATTAGTAGAAGAGAAAAATAGGGAAAAGAAAGAAGCTGAAGATGATGAACAGTTTCTAGAAGAAGCCTATCAACAAATACTACACCAAGATGCAGAGGAATCAGTTCCAACAGAAGAGATTAATACAGAGGTATGTACAATAAAAGGAGCCCAAAATCCTTTTATTACTATCAATATTTGCATTCCAAATATCAAGCCCTACTCTATAGATGCAATGATAGATACAGAGAGCAGATATAAATTTGCTTAGAACCAGAGCTATACCTCCAAATTGTTGGACTGAAACATATTTAAAGATAAATTTTGATAAGAAAGAAGTGATATCCAGATATACAACATATGTGCCTATCAAGATAGAAGGATATGAAAGAACACTGCAATTTTATCAACATGATATGCTTTCATATGATTGTTTGATAGGGGTAGATGCTTTGCAATAATGTGGCACTTTTAGCCTAAATAAATATTTTATATCTTTATTTAATCTTGATGTTCAAATTCCTAGGAAGTACTCATTCAGAACTATAATACCTTTACCAGAACAAAGGAAAGAATCCAATCATGAATGGATTCATAAATCTATAGCCATATGGAAAGGTAATATAGATGATATAGTTGGAAAGATAAAAAAGAATCTATGTTCAGATGATCCTCATGCTTTTGTTGAAAGAAAAAAGCATTATTGTTCATTAGATTTACAGTTCCAGAAAGATGACAAAGGGAATGATATTATTTTGAAATTCAAATCTCATCATAAAGGCATGATCTCTTATGAGAGAAAATAATGTCATGAACAAATTAAAAAGCTAATCCAAGAATGTTTTATCAAGGAATCTAACTCCCCTTGGGCATGTGCAACATTTTATGTACATAAAAGAAGTGAACAGGTTCACCAAAAGAAAAGACTTGTTATTTATTACAAGCCTTTCACTAAGTTTGTAAAACTTTTCCAGCATCCTATTCTTGCTAAAGATGATATGTTATCCAGAATCAAAGGATCAAAGGTATACATCAAGTTTGATTTAAAGAGTGGTTTTTGGCAAATATTCCTTAAACCAGAGGATACCTATAAAATGGCTTTTGTAGTACCATGAGGACATTATGAATGAAAAGTTCTTCCATTTGGATTGAAAACTGCTCCATCAATCTTTCAGAAAATGATGGACATTATCTTTGGTGAGTTAGCTGATTTCCTGAGAGTCTATATTGATGATATATTAATATTTTCTAAATCCCCCAAAGAACATAATGAACACCTAGAGAAATTCTATGAAGTTGTTTATCAAAATGGTTTGTGCTTATCTACGAAAAAAATGGATATTTTCAAAGATGAAATAGATTTCCTAGAAATTACAGTCAAGGATGGATCTATTGAAATGCAATCTCATATTGTTTCAAACATTCAAGAATTTCCTGATCATATTTCAGAAAGGATTCAACTAGAGAGATTTCTTGGTTGTATCAACTATGTTGTTGGATTCTATAAAGATATTGTTGCAGACAGAATACTTCTAAATAAAATATTGAAGAAAAATGCTCCCAGTTGGTCAGAAGAAATGACCCAAGCTATAAAAAGAATCAAAGCACAAGTTCAAAATCTACCTGGTATGTCCCTGCCTGGACAAGGACTAAAAATCATAGAAATAGATGCAAGTGAGAATTATTGGGGAGCAGTATTAAAAGAAAAATCAAAAAAAGGAAAAGAAAAGATATGTAGATATGCATCTAGATCTTTTGAAGGCTCAAAGCTAAAATATCTTTCTACTCACAAAGAAATTTTAGCTATTAAGAAATCTATCAAAGCCTTCTTATTCTTCCTACATAATTACAACTTCATTTTGCGCTCTGATTTAAAAGATTTCAAGGCCAGACTTAATAATGGAGATCCTGCTAATAATACTGCATTCAACAGACTCCAAAGATGGGGAATGTGGTTTGACAATTTCAGATTTTAAATTGAGCACATTAAAGGAAAAGATAATTCTCTAGATGAATTTGCCAGTAGAGAATTGAATCATTTAAAGAATATGAATGTTGTGTAGGTCATCTATGAATTTGTTGAAACTATCTAGAAAACTTCTAATTGCTAAAATTATCTTGGGTCTCTAAAAAGAAATGATAATGAGATGTCATATGAGGCACAACATTTGTTGCTTTCAAGAGGAATTATTTCAGTATCACCTTACAATATGACAAAAGTAGCATCAACATTTGTTGATCCTGAAATTCCTAATTCAGAATTTCATACCAGACAAAAACCTATGGTTTTCTGCACATTACATTGGCAATGGAGGCATTCAAGGTATGTGGAACCTCCTCTAGATGATATTCCAGTAGAAGGAATCAAGGCTAAGACAATTGGTCCCAAGAGCACATACATTATGGAGGTTTGAATTTTCCAAGCTATGGCCTAAAGGACATCCTATTGAGAATGATGCATGGAATAGATCCAACACTCCAGGCGATAGGAAATATATTGCTAATCATTTCAAGTATGTCCTTTCCAAATATCTACTAACCAAGATTTCTGACAGTCCTCTGCTTAACATAGAACCTAATACTGTTAGAAATATTCTAATTAATTGTAAAATTCCCTGGTATGTAAAACAATCCTATTATGTTAAAACTAACTATTTACAGGGACATAATTCTAATCCAAATGGACAATTATGGTGGAAGATCTATCTTCATCATACCATGAATGTCCATTCTCCTGCACTTGGTCATTTCCTTCAGATTTAGGACCACTATCTCTATCCATCACGAAGGCATCTAGCCCCAGATAATGATGGAATGTCTTCTGTATCTAGACTTTGGTATGAAAGGAATACTCGTGACCACTACTTTTCCAAAAGAAGAGATTAGGAGGAATCATCTAGTTTGTTTGATAGTGACAACAGCGTCAGAGTCCATTTTAGTCCTTAAAGCTATGATGACAGGCTTGTTGTCATCTATTTGTCTTTTGTCTAATAAAGTTTTGAGATGACTTCCCTTTAGTCATTTCGAAAACATGGTGGACCTCTCCACTTTCTAAAGGTATCTTATTGAGTGACATGTACTCAATTATTGTTTTCCACTTTTCTCAAAGTGAGAATCTTCTTGTTTACCTAGGTTACCAGTTCCCGGTTTCTAGGTTGCCCATCTATCCGGTGAAAAGCCTCTCACATTCCTATATAAAGGTATGCTGAGACTCATTCAACATCAGATAATTGGGAGTGCTTAGTAATGCATACAACGAGATCTTCAGAAGTAGTTGTTAGTGTAGTTGTTAATGATCTGAGGTATTTGAGTATATATATTGTAGTCTGAGAGTTATTTGAGTTGAGGTATTTGAGTATATATATTGTACTTTGAGAGTTATTTGAGTACACACATTCAATTGATGATTACGTCCAAAGGTAGCAGGGGCTCGTGGGGTCTTTTCTAGATCTACAACAGTAGCCTGCAAGAACTATGGCAACTATTTGCAGTGGGGATCTAGAGAGAGGCCTTGCAGTCATCCTATTCAATGGTGCAGTTAAACTAGGACGAATATTCAGGATCCGAGGAGCTTGGGACATCTGAAGTCAGAGACAATATAAGTATTTGTTAGTACCATTACCAAAACAGAACAGAACAATCATAGAGAAGTAAGCAGTTATCAGATATGCTGGAATTGATTTTGCAAATGGTTGGACTGATTGGAGCCTAAACCATTATAGGCAGCCTTAAATGGAAGAAATGCGTTTGATGCCTTCCTCATAATACCATAGCAATAGGGGAAAACAATAAACAGAGCATTCATTAGGAATGCATTCTTACCATAGCAATCCCTAGGAGATACTTCTGGACAGATGCCACAACTTCCCTGTAGAACTGTGCACAGAGTACCAATCAACAATAGCCTAAAGATAAATGGAATAGGCACAATATACCATCTCATGTTTCAATATATCATAAGGCTCTAATTGCAGTCCCCGTCTGATGTATTCCCAATAATCATCACAGAGGCACTGTTGCAAAACCAATAAGAGGAATGCCAAGGATAGGGACAGGAACCAAAATTACAAGGAAAATGGAAAAGGGGGGAAAACAATGCCTGTCAGGATTCAGGACTGTGGGGGTCTGTTGAGAAAAACATAAGTCTGTCAGGGAAGGCAGGGCCGCCTAGAAATCAATACTGCAGCCACTGATGAAGAAATAGTAAGAGGAATAAGTATCAGGCAGTGACTGAAAATAACAAAAATGTATGTTTTTTAAGGGCTATTACCAGGCTACATACCATCAGTGTAATTGGATTGCTTGCAGTGGGCAATGGCTCCTTGAATGGCACTCTGGAACTCCATCATTGTACTCTCACTATAGTCGGGCAATGCAGCATTCACATAAGCAGATGAGTCTCTCTCCTTGAAGAAATGTTTGTGAGCAGTTCTCGAGTTACCAGAGAATGAATGCTGGTTCTGACTACCCTTCCCTGAGCCTGAAAACCTATTGTTTCCAGCTCCAATGCAAACTCCAGATTTCTCCAGATATGCATGCCTAGTTTTCTCATTATGCCTCCGAGAAATCTTCACATAAAGAGGCTTGATCATCTTTACATACTTAAGAACAATCTCCTTTACTTTTTTCTTATTCCTTACATTACTTTTACACTTTACAATCTTTCCATCCGGGTCCTCTGATTTCTTCTGAAAATCAGTGCTGCTCTCATCTCTCACGGAATCCCTGGAATTACCTCTGGTACGACGAAAAAACAGGGGAACTTCGACCACCTTGAATCTCACAGTAAAAAAGTTGCTCTGTTTCTGCACAGAAGAATCCATGCGACTTCCATTTTCGGCTTGCAAATTCATGCCAACTTTGGTTGAATTTTTCATTCCAGACAGAGGTATCTTGAACTTTGAAGCAGTTCTGAGCAAGGTGGGGAACTGGGTCTTGATCCCATTAACATTACCACATTGCTGAGATCCTTTCCCATCATCAACCTCGAGCTTTCCGACCGTGTCAGGAACTTGGTGTGGAAGCGTCTGGCTTTTGCACAGTAACTTATTTGCAGAAGAAATAGATTGATTTGGGTTGGGCTGAATGGAGCTTGAAATTGACAAGTTACATTTTTCTGTCCACGGGCTGCTGTTCTCTTTCAAGGAACCACCACGACAGAGAGACAATGGAAAATCTATGTCAAAAAAAGGGCTGCCATGAGCTTGCTGGCTCTCTGAACTGTAATTGCTTACACTGTAATTTTCCATTGAATTGGGGCTCTTATAAGTCTTCCAATTCAATTTACTGCAATGTGGGTGCATCGGATTATGGAAGATCTAAAGACCCGAAATGGCATGGAGCACTGACATAGCTTACATAAGCCTAGCCTAGGCCCTAGATCAGTCTGCTGAATTCAAACAGATGCAGAGGCATTCACTCATGACATTTAATTTATGTCCGGATGTAATAGTTTAACATAAACTTGTCTAGTCTTGACAAAGTTTAAACACAATTTTGCCTCCCTACCAAAAACATACTTTTTAAGTCTTTTCCAGCTTGGGTATTAGGTAGTTGCTTTAAAAAATTGTCTTTTGTGTAAGGTGTCATGGTCCATAGTTGGTATTCAAATTTGAACCTTTTTGACTTTGCCATTTTTTAGTGAATGAAAATATTCACAATTGTCAATGATGGATGTGTCGCCACGTAAAAATGGTTCAATACTGTTTAATTTTATATTTGAGAATGTGTATTTGTTGATTATTGGTATAATTTAAAGTAATTTATATATTGGTTTTCAATAGTTCTTACTTATTTTATTGTGTTTTTGATTATCAATATTTTATGTTATAAAATTTATTCATGTCTATTCTTTTTGTCTAGAATATTGACTATATGTTTTGAGCATACCAAGATCATGAAGTGTGTGGTTTTAGAGACACTTCACTAGGTCTTTCTCTCTTTTTTTTTGTCTATCTGACTTTTGTCTTATTATTTTTGTTTTTTTGACTGTTTGAGATTAGCTTGCACATCAATAAGGTCTTAATTTTAATTTCAATTGTTTAAAATATACATACATCTTAGTTAATTTGGGCATCTGACAATCTACATCTAGAAATCTAAGAAAACATTCATTATCTATCATAACATTAACAAAGTTTTGAACTGAAAGTTAGAGAAGGAAATTATAGTATTTACAAGCATTTTAGAGAATCAAGCATTCATTATAGCACTAAAGTCCATGCTTAGAGACATATTGCATTGTATTGGTTTGTCGAATTACTAAACTATTGCAATTATTGGTGTAGTATTTTCAATATTATGTCAAATGGAGGAATATGATAAGAATCAACTAGGTGGAACACAAATCTCTAAAAAATCTCCCTTTTTTTGCAGGTTCAAATTTGATTTCCGAGTGATTTGAGTGAAAACATAAATTTTTGAGAGAAAAAAAGTAGGCCAATCTTGTCATCATGGAAAATTTTAGTTTTTAGCACTTTACCAATAATGTTAAGTGCATGATTTGTTTATGCCAAAAATGTCAAGTGTATGACTTGGACACTTTGACATTAGTCACTACGAGTTTTCTAAGTTTTCTAAGTTCTCTTTGTCTCTCTCAAAACCTCTAATTTCCGTGGCTAGATTTTTAACAACTATCTCTCAATTTCTAGATAAGCCAACTATTTATCCTTTCATGTTAATTTGTTTTTCAATAACTAATTAGGCCTTATTTATTGATTAATATACATTGTAAGCCAGATTGATTTTTATATGTGTTATAGGTACATGTATTTGCATCTTTAATGTAAAATCCATTTTCCCATAACACATTATGATGAACCTACATTCTCTTGTATGCAACCTTAGCATTTCACATTTTGGTGAAGTTTGTGCTCTCTTGGACCCATCTAGTGTTACATATATCTCCTTAAGATAAATATGGATTTTTTTTTTTTAATTAGGATTTTATTTTATTGCTTTCATCTAGATTCAGTCACCTTAGTTGCATCATATGCCATTTTATACCTTAATCTTATCTTTGTATGATATTCTCCCCAAACCCTATGATGCTTGTGTGGTATGTGCGCGTGTGTGTTCAATGAATCATTTTATTTTATTTTATGCCACCAAAATTAATTAGACCTAAGGAACCAATTAGAAAAAATGCTACAATTAATCGTGAATTTATTGATTGTGTTGAAATTATTTTAATTAGGCCTTGTTTGAAAAACAAAATTGATGCAGCCATGTTCAAGTTTACCAAAGAAGGGATGCCTTCTGCCACACAACCCTTTATACAGTAGACCTCACAAAAATGTGAGATCTCGAACACTAATTATAAACTAGAAATAAGTGACAATATTTCTATTAAATGAAAGAAAATTGAATTACATTTTTTTAGGTACATATCGAATACACTCCAATTACAGTCTTCTATGAGACTCCACAAGGATTCTGATAAGATATCCCGGCCCAGACCTATCCTAAGCTTGCAAACTCTGCTAATATTTTACAAAACCAAACTTTGGCTCACAAATTACAAGGACATTCAACCTAATGCATCTGCTTTGAGATTTAGGCCTCTTAAAATGCTTTACAAGTATCCATCTCCCTTATATTTATACAAATGGCATGTGCTCAGGATGGAGAGTAAAGATACCAATGTGGTTAAAATCCCATGAAGCATACTCTCTCACATGTCCATGGTTGGTTGTTAATATTCTTATAATGTCCCTCTTCATCTGATTGAGCTAGAATCGTGTGGTTCTTGGTTGTGTAGGATGAATCAAGCACACTATTGAATGAATTCCACATGCATCTAATGGTATGACATCGGCGTTCACAATTTTATATATGCCTTGACATCTTGGACAAGTATTGACATATATCACAATACTTCACGACTTCATGTAGGCTTTAGAAACATCAAATAAGTTTGTGTGGCATTCCCCAATGTTATGGAGCTATACAAAAGTTACATGACACGAGGAAGTTTTTCACAACATCCACACTTTTGCACAAATTCTACAGTTTCATGTGGCTTTTATAGTTTTGTGCGGCTTTCATAGTATTGCACAACATCTAAAAATCAACTAAGGTAAGGAAATCATTATGTGGCTTACCTGAGAGTGGCACATGATTGCATAAATGTATTACATACTAGCATGGTGCACACATATTGTTTAAAAGCATTGCACAAAACTTTATTTCCTAAAACTAACTACCATTTTTGACACAGGATTGTGCATGAACTCGGATGCTCCTGCATTATACACATTGCGTAACAAGTCTAAGCTTGATCCTTTGGTCAAGAGGTACTTTGAAGGTTAGAAATGGAATGACTAAATATTGTGATTTTCACTTCAGAAACCCCAAATACATTCTTGATTACTCATTTTATTCACTTCACTAGATATTCCTTTCTGCACATCGTTTTCACTACGTATTCCTCCAAAATACATTCCACATATGCACTCTATTGCTCTAATAGTTGGTGTCTCCAATATACTTATGCATAGATCTCATCTCCACTTATCTACCCCTCATAATATGTGTATAGATAGGATCTATAATGTTGAAAATATGTGAGATATTTATTCCTTCTGGTAGCTTTAAATAATGCATTCTCCACAAAAATATTTAGGACTCTAGTTGGTCCAATATTCATCCACTTTCTATTGTCATAAATTAATCTTGGGAACCTCTCATTCCTCACGTACATAGGAACTAAGTCTCCCACCTTAAAATCCAAGTGTCTTCTCCACAAGTTTGTGTGCACTTTATATTACACATTGATCTTCTCTAGTTATTAGTAGACTTTCTTGTACACTTCCTTCATTTATTATGTAAAGTCATCTAATTTGATACTAATCTCCTCTTCTCGCGATAACTCCCTTAGCTTCACAATTCCCTTGGAATTATTGCATACGTAATCTGGAAAGATGAATTCTCATTTCTCTAGTTGGCATGGTTGTGAACTCTACCTACGTAAGAACCATGTCCCACACTCCTACCTTTTTCCCTATAAAACATCTCAACAAATTTTCAAGACTCATGTTGATAAAGTTCATGTCCATCCATCTCCTAGCGATACGTAGAAATAAATTGCAACATCATGTTGAGTTTCTTTCATAGTGTGCACCAAAAATGATGCATACATTTCATATATCTATAAGATATAATGGCGCATGATAAACCATGTAGCCTCACAACTTCCCTGAAAAACAAATTCACAACATGAGTAACATCATTGGTCTTCTTGAAAAAAACATAAGTATCCATCTTCAAAAATATATCCATAATAATAAAAATACATTCACGACCCTTTTGCACTCTAGGGTCACAAAATAAAGTCCATCCTCAAATGCTCTCATGGTCTCTCAGGTACTCGGAGTGGTTGGTATAACCTTGCATTCTAACTTCTCCCTTTTTCCAACTAGAAAATTATACATTTATACACATAATTGTGCACCTCGACACCCATTTATGACCAATAACATCTCTCTATAGACACAAAATCATGCACTTTGGTACATTTCTAGGTCCTAAAAGCATGCTAGAATTTACATGATTCCTAAAGAAGAAAACTAGTGGTTGACAACTATTTTTTGGCCTCTTTTATTTGTCTCTTCTTTTCTATTTTTTCTTACACACCCTACAACCCATTCAAAACTTTACTTGTTTATCTTTCATGGCTTCAGACCCCAGCACCCAACTAGGACAACAATGCCCAGGTGCTCCTATCCCTCTTGGGTGTCTGTGACCCTTTCTTACCTTATTTGCTCTTTTTGGGTCTCCCTTTTTCTTTTGGGCATATTTTTCACTTATGGATCGGCCTTCTAGTTGTCAATTATGAAATTCAAACAAGAAAATCATATAAATACATAGTTATGTGTTCAAAATCAGGGAACAACCACTAAACATTACTATGATCACTTGAGCTTGCATTCCAAAGCCATTAAAGCACTCCAAAGGTAATCCATCTAGCATTCATTCAAGGGACAAGGGTTGTATACTTCTGCATATAATGCATAGGAGGGGGAAGTCTAATCTATTCCATCCACACACAATATTACATTTCTACATTCTAGCTACAACCCGCTATCAAATGAAACTCACACAAGGGAATCCAAGGGAATCATTGCTACACACACACATAAACTACAGGGAGTCTGAGATGTAGTGTATCACTTGGTCGTAAGTTCACTCTTGAGGTGACCGTTGGGGTTAGTTTGAATCCCCATTATGCATTTTCCTTTTTAGGTTTGATGTGGTTTATGGGTATGTGTAGGTGAACTTCTCTTTTGTTGGTTACATGTACCATCAATGATCAAGGAGAGAATATCAAACAATCAATAGGGAACAACTATGAAACCCTTGTTACACAGCAGAAACTAGATCTTGAGCATTTGCATAGTCAAAGGCACCCAAATCTAGTCACCAATGCTCAGGAACCTCGATCATGCTACGGGCACCCCTGTCCAGCATTATTCCTAAGTTTAAGAATTTATGATGAGCAGTTACGATGTTTTTTTCATCTTGTTCAACACTTTACCTTGCCCAGATCACTTCTTGTTCACTCAGAAATCAACTAAGTATTCTTATTTGTCCTTTGTTTAGGGTTTCATACTTTACATGCTAGTTTGCTTGTGTCATAGTGTATATTAGCTATTGTACATAATTTATTATAGTAGTTACTCTGTAATCATATTTAATTCAAATTTCATTAAATCATTTGGTGAACTTGTCACTTGAATTCAACCTTCCTCCTATGGCTTTCCTTTTATGCCCGTCACCCGTAGTGGTCATTTTAGTTCCTTTTGGTACATTGAGCTTCCTCTATATTTCCATAAGTGCTCTACATCAATGAATGAATCTTCCAACCTTTTTTTTTAACTAAAACAATGTTCCCCTTGAGAAAATTTAAGGTTATGATAACGAACACTCATATGATGAGGATACCAACATTGATCAAGAACAACTAGACAAGTTCACCAATTTCTGTCAAACATTGCACACCAAACCATTGCATATTCTACATGTTCTCACTTCTTTACTTACCATTACACATTCTTGAGATGTCACTTATGTCCCTATTGTAGCTCCTCCTTAGATGTCATGGCCTCCACCTACCCCTTAATATTCCTACTTCTATTATTACCGCTACTGCTCCTCTCATCACTCCCAATACCTCTAATACACAACCTGGATCCTCTTCTGACACTCATGACTTAGCTTCTTTATATCGGGGTTTGAAAATTCAAATCCTTTAGCTACACCAAGATACTTCATACTCCTCTCCATATATTTGATTCCTCCTTACTCCTTCACACCCCTTTTGCACTAGCCATATCCATTTACTAACTGCCTCCTAATTTTATCACCCTTAAGCTGTCCACTTTCAATGGTCATGGTGACCCTCAAGATCATCTCCGATCTTTTCATGTGGCATGTGTTGACTATGTAGATGATCATACATTGCTAGCTAAGATATTTCTTGGAAGTCTACTAGATTATACCATGTGTTGGTTTTATGATCTACCTGTTTGTTCGGTAACTTATTTTACATATTTAGCCGACGCTTTCCTTTCTCATTTTTCAATCAATATCGACACAAAATATCCTATGCACAACTTGTTCAAATCAAACAAGGATCTAATGAGCATATGGAGGAATATGTTTTGCATTATAAGAACAACCTTGCTAAAATGAAAAATGTACTCGCTAATTCTGAATTAAAATATATTTTTGTTCAAAGGGTCTTACCTTCACTACAAAAGAGTGTTATATTTGAGACCTCTCCATCCTTCGATCAATTATGCCACAAACTCAAAATGCGCAAAGTCAAACTCTTATCTATAGGAAAATTAAAATATCATGATACTCCTTCATCCTCTTCTAATAGGTTTCAAGCTAAATTTGCATTCAAACTATCTCCATGGCACACTGAAGATAAATCTATTGTTGATGTTGTTTCTCTATCCCCACACTTCAAGTGAAAAATATGCATCGTAATTTTACCAAATTTCTATCAAAATCAACCTTATCACTCTTCCAACGCTGCTCAATCTCGATCCCTCTCACCCCTATGGCCGCAACTATGAAAAACATGCACGATGTGACTATCACCAATGTGTTGGGAACTCTACTGATTGATTTTTCATACTCAATAAAATTATTCAATATCTCATTGACAATAATGCACTCGAGATCCTTGATCCATCTACTTATCAGCCAATCAATGATAATAAAAATCTAAAAATATTTAATGGCCCTTTTCCCAAGCATGAAAAGAAATATCCTGATTCTTCTGCTAATCATACATATCGAGTTGTGCCTCCTCCTTCATTGGGGGCCCTTGGCTTCCTTGTCACTTTTACTAATGTATCACCACCAGTCATTACTTTCTTGGATCATGATTACCTACTACATTTACTTATGACTCCTTGCATATCAATGATTCTATTGGTTCCTATACCATCAAGAATACTATGATCTATCCATCAACTTGTACCAATGTATGCTCAGTCATACTTCTTGCTATTAAATGTCCACTATATAATATCAAATTTCTAGTTCCTAATTCTTTTGGGTACATCATGCTTCCCGTTACAGTTGACCCTCTTACCATGCTTGTGTCATTTGTTGTGGCATGTTCAATCAAAGGTTGTGACATTCTCTTAGGTATCTCTTAGTTCCGCATTGCCCAGGTTATTCCTTCCATGAATCAATTGTGCCTTATTTTCATTCAAAATAAGCAAGTTATCACTCTCAAAGGATTTCCGCCATGTACACCATTTCCTTAACCTACTCTTGATTACATTTATACATTTGTCATAACATATAGGCCTCCTATGCATATCAATTCTAAAGTACCCTCTGCACCTAGCTCTCTTATTTACACATGACCTACTTCATGACCTTTTCATCCTCACTGGTCCATTAGCCCACCTTTCCAACCTAATACCCCTACTCGTGAATTATCTTCATGTAGGTGTTCACTACCTCCTTCACCACATATATCTCCTTCACGTGCACATAATTAATCTCCAACACCATCGATCTTAGAGCATCGTCACATGACTTTGTCTTCTCGGACATCGGGTGGAGGGCCCTTTCCCTTCACTATCGTCAGCTAGTCTACTATTCCTCACACACTTGGGGGAATCACACTTTCTTCCCCCTTCTAATCACTATCACTTCTCTCTAGTGTTTATTACTATGCTCTACACTTTGTGCATCATAACTTATATTCTTACGCACTTTCACTCCCTTTGATACACACCTTGTATCATCATTAACCTAAGATGCACTCTATTTCCATGGTTCATACTCGACTATTGAGGGTGTAATTCTAAAATGAAGATCACATCATCTACATTTTACACTATGTGCTTCATGGTACATCTTTCTAGCATCTAATCACACTACCCAGTCATTACCTAATGACACACTCTTATTATATGGTTCATTCTTAACTGTTGAGGGTTCCTATAAATGAAAATCATCTCATACACATCCGTTGGGGGGAATTCTGCTCCTATCATCTTCACACATGTTGCACGTCATTCCATCACACTCATACATTGCATTTTCATATTTTGGTTGTATCTACTCATGCTAGCTTATTATATCTACATGTTACACTTTTTTTTCCATGCTAGATGGATTCTTAGTATGCCATCTTTATATATATACACATGCACGTTCACTTGGTATTTTGAGGTGAATCCAGATATCTTACAAATTCTTACACGATGCACGATGCTCTATACTGAATCCTTTACCATTCCCACCGAGGATCCTGGGGGCATCTACCTTTACTACTCTCACACATTACATGTGTTATTGTTATATCATTTACTAATTCTTATTTCTAGTGCATTACTTCCCATTGATACATACATGTCTTGACATACTATTTATCTTTCTAACATGCTAACGGGTTCTTCATGTGTAGAATTTACCTTACAGGACTATTTACAACCACAATTATCTGAAACATTTTGATTGATCTTGATTGCTACTATATGTTATTGTTTGCGGGCTATGCCATATGTCTTGTATGATCATTGTATGCTTTTACCCGTTTCGGCCCTGATTGTCTTGTGACATTGTGAGTAATGTCCCATGTCTAAAACCTGATTTTTGTGGACTACTATGTTTGCATGCTAGCTACTTTTACTACTAACACATGTCACTAGCCTACTTTGTTTGCATGTTTCCTAGTTTCTACCATGCACATCCCCTACCCCATGTAGGTATCCACTTTAGATCAACATCTTGTCCTCTCCTTTGGGTCGCATTATCCTCTTATCATCATATGCACCCCGAATGGGGGGCATACATTGGGTGAATAAATCATCCCTACAACAAGTTAGAGCTATAGTTCAGATCATCAAAATATAGAAAAAAAACAAGAACATAGTCATTGAATGACACAAAATATGAATTGGGTCCAAAACACAAAGTAGACACCAGCGCCTAGAATCAGACACTAGCGCCTGGGCATTCTTGACCTTTCCTGAGTGTTAACGTCTTGGGGGAAGTTACAATCATCTTCTTAGATAATCAAAATTTACATAATTCTTTAGATTAGTTATACAATTATATGCATAGACCTTTAGTTACAAAATGTATTCTATCTCCTACAATCAGTATAATCAGAACATTGGAACAAATCATAATTAATTTGGTACAATCAGAACTAAATTAGGACTTACCATCTGTAGTGGTGCTCATTAGGTAAAGTCATGGAAGGAGATTAAAATGATACCTCTCTCCCCAACACTTTCTCCTGGCATGATATCACCCAAAAAAATCACACTTGGAGTGAGATTGTCCAAAAAAAATACACTTGTTCTGAGATCGCCTAAAAACTCACTTTTTACGTGAGATTGCCCAAAAAACTCTCTTGGTGTGAGATGACCCAAAAAACTCTCTCTTGGCATGAGATCACTCAAGAACGTCACCTTCAACATTCAAATCAGTAACTTCAAACAACATGAAACTTTTCTATCTTTTACTCTTCCACATATGAGGTGCACACTTTCCTTTTTACACACTTTTACATACTTGTACACATGTTTCTATGATTTATCATATAAAAAACTTTGACTAATTTTTTTCTCTTCTTTTGTAGATCCTTCCTTACAAGAAGAAGCAACCACAAGCTATAACAACACACGACAATGCACATGCTTCACCCTTAGGGTCTGCTTCCCTTTCCTTAGTCTCTGTGCTTCACTTTGTGATCACTCCATGCTTCACTTGTCCACTCGGCACACTATTCACCACACTCTCTAAAATTGATCATAAGGTACACATCTCTTATATACTTTATGTTATCAAGTATTCACTCAACAACATAAAGTGGTGTTAAATGTAGACACAAAATCAAGCACTTGGGCACATTTCTAGGTCCTACAAGCATGCTAGCATTTACATGATTCCTAAGAAAGAAAACTAGTGGTTGAAAAATATTTTTGGCCTCTTTTATTTGTCTCTTGTTTTCTATTTTCTCTTACACACCCTACAACCCATCCAAAACTTTAATTGCTTATCTTTCATGGCTTCATACACCAGGACCCAACTCGAACAATAATGGTTAGGTGCTCCTATTCCTCCTGGGAACCCCTGACCCTTTCTTACCTTACTCACTCTTTTTGGGTCTATTTTATCTTTTGGGAATCTTTTTCACTTATGGTTCAAAATTCTATTTGTCAATTACGAAATTCAAGCAAGGGAATCATATAAATACATAGTTATGTGTTCAAAATTAGGGACCAAGCACTAAACATTAGTATCATCACCTAAGTTTGTATTCCAAAGGTAGTAAAGCACTCCAAAGGCATCAATATAACATCCATTCAAGGGACAAGGGTTGCATACTTCTACATACACTGCATAAGAGGGGGAAGTCTATTCTATTCCATCCACACATATTATTACATTGCTACATTCTAGCTACATCCCACTCTCAAGTACAACTTACACAAGGGCATCCTAGGGCATCATTGCTACACATACAAAAGAACTACATGAAGTCTTGAATGCAGTGTAACGATTGATTGTAAGTTCACTCTCAGGGTGGCTGTCAGGGTCATTCCATCTCCCTATTCATCATTTTCCTTTATAGGTTTGATGTGGTTTGTGGGTATGTGTAGTTGAAATTATCTTTTGCAGGTTACAGGTACTTTCGGTGATCAAGGAGCAAATATTAGGAGATCAACAAGGAATGACTGAGAAACCTTTATGACACAACAAAAACTAGATCTTGAGAATTTTCAGTCACATGTGCCTAGATCAAGTCATCAACACCCAAGTGCCAATTTCCTATTGTGGGCGCCCCTGTCCCGCATTATTACTAAGTTCCAAAATTTATGGTGAGAAATTATGACGTTGTTTGCATCCTTTTCAGCACTTTACCTTGCCTAGATCACTTCTTGTTCACTAAAAAATCAGCTAAGTATTCTTATCTCTTCTTTACTTAGGGTTTCATACTTTACATGCTAGTTTACTTGTGTCATATTGTATGTTAGTAATTGTACATCGTTTATCATAGTATTTACTCTGTAATCAGATTTAATTCAAATTAAATTAAACAAGTCTCACTTAATTGTGCCAAGGTATTATCTATCCTAAAGTGCCATGAAATTCCTTTGCATTATTTCTCTTAGACCAAATTCTTCATCATAGATCCCTATGGTACACATAACTATTTTCCTTTGAACTATAGTCCTTCCTGGTTGAAATAGTTTAACAAAGATTTGTAATTGATGATCACTGGTTGTGCATATGATCTCCATGCTTATGTGAAATCCTCATCCTTTTTGTAGATTTTCTTTATCCCCTTGAAACCTATCAAACTCACTTATTTTTTCAAAAATACGCATCATTTGATCAACGTATCTTCAACTACGTTGGATTTGAGAAATTTAAGTGACTGTAAACAGGTTTGAGAAATTTTTAATAACTACATTTGTAATTTGAGAAATATAAAGATATAGTTGTCATTAATTTGAAATTTTAAAGCTTATCTTGAGATCTCTAAGTCCTTCCCTGGAAATATCAAGATTGTTGTCAATTCACATTTGTATTAAAAATAATATAAACCGAATTAATGACTTCTCATGTATTTACTATTAATTATTCCCTTACACTAACTTTTGGTGAAGGTGCAAATTATATTTTAATTGGATGTTGATGCCAAAAGAGTTCTCCAAATCAAGTTATATTAGATTGAACTATAAAAATATTTGTTGCTCAGAGAGGAGCAAGATTATGCCGTGAATGTGTTACTACGAGTTAGAGTGTAATGCAAGGTACCAGTTTGTTGTTTGTAATTTTGTAAAGTTGATTTCAGTGTAGTATGGAAGATGATGATGATTGAGTTATGTGGCTACAAGTTTTTGTTATTTAGTAGTAATTTTGTTGTTGTATATTAGTCTTTTACAGAAAATACCAATCTTCTTCAAGTTCAAAATTTTGAGATTTGATAAATTCTAATAGTTGGTATGCTATACCATGCATGGGATTTTGATATAACTCTACACAAGTTTCTCTGATGATTCATACTATGATATTTATATTGAGATTATAAAACTGCACATGTGTTATTTTTCCTACATACTAAGTTGATAGCATATTGTATGGTAATTTATGGAAATGGGCCGCAAGTTAATTGGAGACTCGTAACTTGCATGGCTAGGTATTGTAGTTTTATGTTAATTGTACAATGTGGAAAACATAAATCATTATTTTGTCCCAAGTTTATACTTGTAATGTTGAATACGTATCCCAAATATATTGTTTTCCTTTAAACATGGGCTCATTTTATGCATACGCTGCCACCAACGTATCCACAACTAAAGAAGACAAAAATCCCATTTATGAGGAGGCATTTTATTAGGTAGATCTTGTGCTTATGGATACACACAAAATAACTGCACAATTCCCCCTATTGCTTCATCTTCTATTTTTTGTAAAAATGCTCCTGAATGCATTTGTAGGGAAAATTTTAGAAAATTCATCTTTCATATTCTGCACAGAAAGGGAATCCTTTTTTTACTGGTTATCAGAAAGTCTCATCTACCCAAATAGACCTTTCCCTATCATCATCATACACATATTGAAAAATCCTTATATTATAATAAACCACAATTCACTGAGGCATTATGTCAAACTATTGATGGCCCATGAGGCCAATACTCTTACGCTGGCCAAGGTTCCCTAGATTTTGTGCTAACTAATCATAATTTTCCCTCTATTTTAATCTTGACCAACATTTATTGTTATTAATATTATATGCATATTTAATTTGTTTTGTAAAACTTAAGTAATTTCTTTCCCCAATATTTTATATCCATACATGTGGAATTTTTATTTCGTAATCGTGTATTCATTTGACTATTGCAAAAATTGAAACTGCCCTAAACTCATACGAGGTAAACAAACCCAACAATAACTTCGCTTGTTTATATAAAAATAAATTGTTCAATTTTTCTTTAATTGTCTTGGTTTTAGATTTGATGTAGCAGTTTGTCAAGTTTTGGTTGTGTATCACCGGCCATATGAAAAATAACATATTTGTGGAAGGATACAATAGAAAAATTGACTCTTAGGTACTGTCAAATAGATAAACTGTTATGTTTGATGTAATATGCAAACTACAAGTGAGGCCATTAAACAAAGACATAACAACAATAGACTACAACACCTACACGCAATAGTTGCAAGAGATAATTTGATTGAATTGAGGAATGTGATACCAAATACTGTTAACCATATCAAATGTCTAAGCTTAAAGGGTAAATCATGTGAACAGGGTAAAATGGTAACAAAATCACAGTAGACCATAGAAACCACAGGCAACAGACCATCCACAAGAGATGGATTAAGTGTTGAAGTTGGATAATATATTTTGTGTTGAAATTGGGCAATATTCGGCAGATCAGAATAATTGCATTTATGCAAATGGTTACCTAACAAGAAGAATTCATCAATGAAAAATAACCATTCATTTGATCTTCCCAGGTTGTATACAAAACCAAACAAAAATTACTTAGTTTTTTGGAGCTGATGCGAGCAAAATGCGTTTGGTGTTATGCATGTTTTTAGTGTATTCAATAAAAAAATAGTTCCAAGATATCCTTGTTTTCTTTCTTGTTGAACTTTTGATTTCTACATGCCTTACACATTGGGAAAAAATTCCATCAAATAAAAATTTGTTGGTGATTTTTGTTTATATAAGATAACTAAGTTTTGTAATTTTAACTATAGATAATCTATGCAAAAGAACAAGGCATGTGGACTGGTTGTAGGATAAATAATTGATATGCCTCCTCAAACTCATAGCTTTACAACATGGTATGTGCATCCATCAGACAATAATAGCAAGTATATATTTCTCACACATTCAAAATATGTACGCATACTGAACACATGCGAATGACTTACAGATAATCTAAATAAATGCATTCAATCATTATCTAGCAATCAATTTTTAATTGGCATGTGTCTGCACAAATTCAAAACATTCAAATTTAAATTTCTTATTTTCCACAGCCTAAAAGGATGTTGGAAAATGTTATGGAATTTGGATTTAAACTTGGTAATTACATTTTCTAAACTATGTTGAAGGCCTTTTCAACAAACCCAACTTGCGTATATGCTGCTACCATTACATGTCCTGAGATGACACCTGCGTAGGTTCATTTCTTTGAAAAGCCTTTTAAGCGTAATCAAGAACACCATTTTGTTGTGTAAATCCTCTTAACATGGCATTCCATTAGATGGCGTGTGGGCAGAGACATTTCTTTAGATAACCACCTACACAATGTCAATAGGTCAATATGCAAACTCTTGACTATCTATGAGTGGATCACATTTGTTTTGTAAGTTTTCATCGATGCATATCTAATCTTGATTATGTTATTTATTCTTGAGATAACATTACCAAAAATAAATCACGAGGGCTTTTAGAATTGCAATAAAACATGTTCTTCCACTCAATTATGAACACTGTTGACATTCATCTTTAAAATGTGAACGTGCTTTTGAATACCATGTGAAATTATTATCATTTTGTCAAACAATTTGGCTTAGACTCTAAAGAACATCACTAAGGACCATGAAATCAGAAAAAACCCTGTGCTTGCTCTCTATAAACTTAACAAAGCCTCAAAATACAATACAAATATCGATGAAAATATTATTGAAAGTATACTTTCTTCTGAGCTTATAATTTTTTATAACCTTATAGACATGTATGCACATTGTAAAAAAAACACAGGCATGGAAAATTTTCTTTTAAATTGTGTAATGAAAATCATTCATACATATTAAAACTGAGGACCAATACAATTATGTTATAAATGTTCAATATTACTATAAGATTAAATGTTGCCATTGTCTTCACTGTTAGCTTAATTAATACAATCCTACAAGCATACGGTTAAGGTTAAGGAGTAACTGTCCATCGCATGTGTAACTGTTCCGGGGCTATATATATTTCTTCTTGTCCGCTATTTTATTCACACATTGAATAATAATTATTGGCTCCCCTTTCATCTTTGGTATCAGAGCCTCATTCTTTCCTTGGCCTGCGTGCAAATTTGGAGAAGCCAAATTAAAGCTTAGAAGTCCTGCAACAACACGTGGGAATCTGGAGACCTGGCCTGGCGTGGAGTGTTAAGCCGTGAGCAGTGACCATCGAGCTAGTTAGGAGAGAATTGAGGAGACGAACTGTCTGATTTGTTTGGATCAACATCAAGTTTCAACAGTGGTGTATGTGAGCAAGTGTCATCCCAAACCGCATGTATTCTGCTACCACTACATGATCAAATGGATTAAAACCAATCCTAATGTGAGAAGACCCACCTATCCTATTTGTCACCAATTCATCCACCTCCGGACCTCCAACCTTCACAATCCAAAATCTAGAGATCGTGTTCTTACAATGGCATTCAGGGAGCCGCAGAATGTTGTAACTGTAATGTTCTAGATTGGTATTGGCGTGGATCAGCTTTTGGGGACCTGTTTGCTGGCTGGGACGTGGAACTTGCTTGCATCTAGACCAATGACATGTTATTTTTGACATACTTGGAAACGAGGCCAGCCCGCATTTGTCACAAATTTCAGATGTAGAAAGCACCGCGAGCAATGCACCAAATGTTTGGGCATTAAGCGATAATGAAGACATTGCTGGACTATTCTTTGCTTTGGTCAATGAGCTCCACAACACTGGGAATCTTCTCTTTGACAAGATTGTGTGCCAAGTACAATTGGAGTATTTTTGGTTCGATGTTCGATGTCAAGCACGTCGGATTCATGTAGAACTTGAATGTGGCTATGATGCAGATGCTGAACGTGAAGTAGAATGCCCACAGGAGCATTCACGTCTCACAACACGAGCTTATAGAGCCCATATTCATGATAGGTTCCTTCAGTAAGCATTTGTAACCATTTTTGAACAATAAATAAATAAAATAAAATTTTAAGTTTTTGGAAATGTCTGCTCCTCTCATTTTGTTGTCGGATGCCCAGTTGCTAAAAGGGCCAAATTTCACCGCATGGAAAACCAAGATGCGAATGATTCTTTAGTTTGAAGATCTTTGGGGGATCATTTCTAGCATGGACACCCCTCCCACAGATGCTAATCTATTGGCTAAGTATGAAAAGGCCAATGCAAAAGCATTAATGCTTATCACTATGAGCCTTTCTGATGAGGTTCAACCTCACATTCGGGAAGCAACCACTACCTCTATGGCATGGACCATGTTGTGTACCATCTATGAAGCCAAGAATCTGACGACGACGTTGCAACTTCAGAAAAAGCTTCACACAATGAGTATGCATGATGGCGAATCAGTCGAAGCCTTCTTACATACTCATTATGTGAAGATTTGTCTGAAGTTATGACATCGTCGTCAGATTCTTGGCTTCATAGATGGTACACAACATGGCCCTCACTGTAGAGGAAGTGGTTGCTTCCTGAATGTGAGGTTGAACCTCATTAGAAAGGCTCAGAGTGATATGCATTAATGCTTTTACATTGGCCTTTTCATACTTAGCCAACAGATAAGCGTCTGTGGGAGGGGCGTCTGTGCTGGGTGCGTAAGAAGAAGTTTCCAGAATCCTCATTTAACTTTCTTGATTGTTATCAACTAAATTTCAAATTGGGTGAAGTAGAAGAAGTTACCGCCATAATCAACAACTTTTCCTCTCAGGACGATGGTGTGAAAGCCATAACCGTGAAAGCTGACGTTTCAAAAGCAATTGCATGGAGTTTGGCACTGAATTTTTTTCTTGGTTTTCTTCATGAAAGGAAAAATGTGGCAGCATCAACTTGGAGAAGACTGCTTGAACGTGATGTTTTTGCATTTCTTTGTGTGCTGTGCTGGTGAGCTGTGAGGAGAACTTTCCATGAAAGGAACCCCAACCTGCACCAAGGAGAGAAGTGGTGACCTGCATGGAGCTGTGTCAGTAAAGATCCTGTGTGACCTACGTGGAGGATCTCATCAGTAAGGCCACCATACCATCTACCTTGTATTTCTGCCTACCACGAGCACTCGCATTTCAATAGAGCCACATTTGTTAGTTTCCAATGTGTACATGTCACACATTTCCAATGCCAAGAGTGTTACGAGAAACCCTTCTACCTGGGTCGCGTCTGAGAGCCTAAGAGGACACCACCGGCATCTATTTTTCCTTGCTCATTGAATTGTCTGAATACCGACAACATCTTATTTGATGAATTGGTGCATTAAGGATTCTTTGACTATTTCTGGTTCGACGTGTGTTGTGAAGCACGCCGAATCTGTGAAGAATTGGAGCGCGGATATGATGCAAATGATGAACATGAAGTAGAACACCCACAGAAGCGTCCACATCTCACTACACAATCTTATAGATCCCATCTTCGTGATAGGTTCCTTCAGTAAGCATTTCTAACCATTTTTGAACAATCAATAAATAAAATACAATTTTGAGTTTTTAGGAAATGTTTGCACCTCACATTTTGTTGTTGGATTCCTAGTTACTAAAAGGGCCTAATTTCACTGCATGGAAAACCAAGATGTGTATGATTCTTCAGTTTGAAGATATTTGGGGGATCGCTTTCTGGGATGAACACCCCTCCCACAGATGTTGATCTACTGGCCAAGTATAAAAATGCCGATGTAAAAACATTAATGCTTATCACTCTGAGTATTTCTGATGAGGTTCAACCTCACATTCAGGAAGTAACCACTTCCTCTAAGTCATGGGCCGTGTTGTGTACCATCTATGAAACAAAGAATCTAATGACGATATTGCATCTTCAAAAAAATCTTCACACGATGAGTATGCATGATGGAAAATCCAGTCAAAGCCTTCTTGCAGTGTGTGGCTAAGTTATGCGCAGAAACTTTATACTCGCGGTAAATCAGTGGATGATGAGTTGCTAGTCCCCGCTCACCTTACAAGCTCTTCCCTTCCTAGTTTCAGACACTAATCACCAAATTGACTATCACTCAACAGGATGTGAGTTTTTTCAAACTGGTGAATTATCTCCAGGAGGAAGAATCCATTCATAATGTTCAAGAAGACTTTGAAGACAAGGATCTCATCATGAGGAAAAAGCAAAAGCATAACAAGCCTCGGAAAGGGTAATCAGCCCCCCAAAATTAAAAGCAACATCCACAGTAACAACCTTCTCAGTGGCCACCAGCAGTGGCCACCTCAGAAGTAGTAGAACAACAAGGTGGATCGATGGTAGTCACATTTTCTCCATGGATACGCACACAACTGTGAAATGCTATTATGACAGTCGCAAGTATGGAAACTCTGGTGAAGAGAGAACTTTCTGGACAAGGATATTCCAAGAAATCCTATTGGCGTACTCGTAATCGGAGGCAGAAGGGTCATATTAATGCTCAAAAATGATGCCTCCTCTGATGAAGAGGTTCCAAACACAACTCATTCTAGACATTGTCCTATTCTCATAGACTTCGGAGCCATCAGAAAGTATCTGGTTTATTGATTCGCCGCGCCAGCAAACACATGACCTGGAAATAAGAATTTGTTCCATACCCTAAGTGACCGGCCCACTAGAGATTAGATCACCATCATATATAATCATGAGTATATTTTGCAGAGGGGGTTTGGTGATGTCATCATTCCTCTTGGGATCATGAATATGTACACTCATGAAGGTGCTATATGTTCTAGGTTTGACCTCAAATCTCTTCTCTGTGATTCAGCTTCTTAATCATCGAATGCAGGTTGAATTCTTTGTTGAGAAAGGGGTCAAGTCTTGCATCATTTCCCAGAGAGACTCAGTAATTTCTTGAGCATTTCTGAAGGGCCATCTATTTGCACTGGATGCGGTCACTTCATCTAATATTGCTCTTTGCTTCAATGACGGAGTCCACTACACTATGACACTTTCGATATGGTCATCTTTCTGTCGGGGCTTTGCATTAGCTCAGTGCCAAGGAATGGTAAGAGGGATTCCTCCACTCTCCCATTCCTTACTTATTTTCTCGGGATGTCTTGCAGGCAAACAACACAGAGGTTCGATCAAACAAAGCTCTTATCATTCTACGGAGCATATTCAGGTTGTACACACTGATCTATGCGGACCCTTGCTAGCTAGCTTCAAAGGTTTTGAATACTTCTAGCTCATCATTGATGATTACTCATGAAAAATGTGGGTATATTTCCTCTGGAAGAAGAGTGAGGCATTTTCCAATTTCCAAACCTTTTACCAACAAGCCACCAGGCAGTCTGGGAAGCCTCTCCTTCTCCTCCGCTCAGATCGAGGGGGGGAATTTTTGTCGAAGAAATTCTTAGCATACCTGAAGTAGCATGGCATTCAACAACATCTGACTACACCCTACATGCCCCAACAGAATGGGATTTCTGAGTGACAAAACAAGACTATCATGGAGATGGCTCGTTGTATGCTCTCCACCACTAATTTGGAGGATCAATTTTGGGTAGAAGCAGTCCAGATAGCAGTGTATCTACTCAACCGGGCACCCACGAAGATCTTGCAGAAAAAGACACTGGAAGAGGTATGTACTGGTCGTAAAACTTCTATCTATCATTTGAGAGTTTTTGGTTGTAATGCATATATGCATGTTCCAGATAAGCAAAGGAAGAAGAACAATCCAAAGACACTGCCATGTCTTTTCTTGGGGTATAGTACTACCTCAAAGGCATACCGTCTCATGGATCCTGAAACAAAAAAGATCTACGAGAGTCGAGATGTGGTGTGTGATGAGTCATCCTTTGACTCCCTACCACACAATGGAGATCTAGTACCGACCTCGTCACATAGATTTCTCACACATCCAGATGATGGGCAAGATGATTCTTCTCATAGAGAAGAAGATATGAGTGGAGACTTGTTTGTTGATATAGGCACACTGGAAAACACATCTTCACATCAGCAGTAGTAGCACCAACGTCTAAAATGGGTCCAGAATACTATTAGGCATGCACACCTGAACTCACTTCCAGGCACTTCTACAGGAGTCAGAGCATGAAGTCAAGCCATACATAAGGTAAATTTTGCACTCATGAGTTCAGTTGTTGATAGCACCGAACCTGACACTGTTCGTGAGGCATTAGACCAACCATAGTGGAAACAGGTTATGGATGCTAAATATGATTCCCTACTTCAGAATTAGACGTGGGAACTTTTCGATCTTCCTTCAGGTAAGAAATCCATTGGCTGGAAATGGATTTTCAAAACAAAATATAAGGTAGATGGTTCAATCGACAAACACAAAGCACGACTTGTTGCAAAGGGTTATACTCAAGAAGAAGGAATTGACTATGATGAGACCTTTGCACCCTCTGCAACGATTAAAACCATCAGAGTTGTTTGTTCATTAGTAGCAAAAAATGGATGGAAACTTCAGTAGATGGATTTCAAGAGTGCTTTTCTGAACAGCGATCTCAAAGAAGAAATATACATGGCCCAACCTGAAGGGTTTGTAAACGAGCATCAACCAAACAAGGTATGTCGTCTGATAAAGTCAATTTATGGACTCAAACAAGCACCTAGGGCATGGTATATAAAAATTGATGATCACCTATTACAGCATGGATTCACTTGTAGCCCCTCAAATACAAATTTGTATATCAAGAAGGTAGGAACATATATTGTTATTCTATTTTTGTACGTAGATGATCTTGTGATCATAGGAAGTTATGACAATATGGTAGATGATGTAAAGAATGATCTAAAGAAATCCTTCGACATGACCGATTTGGGGCTACTTCACTAATGTCTTGGCTTAGAGATATGGTAGAAGAAGAATCATATCTTCATCTCCCAGATGAAATATGCCAAGACACTCCTGGAGAAGTATGGAATGTCAGATTGTAAACCAATGTCCACACATATGGAAAAAGGTTTGCAATTATCTAGATTCTAGGATTCACCATAGGTAGATGGCATTCACTACAGGTAGCTTGTGGGGAGTCTCATTTACTTGACTTATACCAGGCCAGATCTTTGCTTTGCAGTGAGCTATCTCACCAAATTTATGCAGGAGCCGAAGAAATTTCATTGGATAGCAACAAAGCATGTGTTGAGATATGTTTGAGGTACAGTTGACTTTGGTTTGGATTATCAGAAGAACACTCAGTTCTTCTTATAGGGATATAAAGACTCGGAATATGTAGGATCCATTGATGACAGGAAATCCACTTCAGGATATGTTTTTCATCTCAGATCTGGACCTATCTCGTGGATTAGCAAGAAGTAAATTGTTGTTGCTCTCTCATCCATTGAGGCTGAATATTGTGCCGCATGAGGAGCTGTGTGCGAAGTGATTTGGTAACGTTGCATTCTTGCAGATATAGGGATTCCTGAAGAGAAACCTCCCATCATTCACTGTTACAATCAAGGTGTGTTGAAGCTTTTGAAGAATCCTATTTTTCATGAATGAACAAATCATATTGAGGTTCAATGTCACTACATTCATGAACAGGTCTTGAACCACCAAATTCAGCTTCATTACTTCCCTACTGATTTTCAGGTTGCAGATATTCTCACTAAGCCTCTTGGAAAGCTGAAGTATGATTTGTTTAGGGGGTACATATCTATAAACAAAGGATTAAGGGGGGGGGGGGGGGGGGGGGGATGTTAGCTTAATTAATACAATCCTACATGCATACGGTTAAGGTTAAGGAGTAATTATCCCTGCCTGTGTAACAAATCCGGGGCTATATATATTTCTTCTTGTCTACTATTTTATTCACAGATTGAATAATAATTATTGGTTCCCCTTCCATCATTCACCAGGTGTAACACTTACATTCGATATTAAAGGTCCATAGATTCCTTGTTTTGTAATACAATAAGTTCCCTTCCCAGTCTAGAGAAAATGACTTCAAGATAATTTCCAGTCATATTTGTTCTCAATGATAGCTAGAACACTACATTTGAACCTCCTGCTCGCTTTCTGATGTTGAAATATGTTAATATTCTATTTTCCTACACCATCAGGAACCCAAAAAGATAGAGATTAGGACACCAAATGTTGAAGTTTTTTTCTACAGCTACAAAGACATATTTTAAGTACATGTGCAATGAATTAAAGAATTTCAGGTACTCAGTTCAGTTCATTATAATACAGAACGCCTTACTATTACTAAGAGGAGTGAACCATTTATAATTGTATGTGATAAATAGGGTGCTCAGCTTGTGCATCGCATAACAAAGCTGACACATTCCCTTGAAATCATGCAATAGAAAGCCAATGCAGCTCAAGTTTGTCAAGTTCGGGCCACAACATTTGAGAGCCAATCTGTAGGAAATCTCTGAAGGTTGGCTTGTCACAGTAATCAATTTCTCATGTGTCATTACATCTAAACATATAGGTTTAGGTCTCTTTCTGAAAGTATAGAGGAGATAAGAGTGCATGATGTTAATGGTATAGCCATTGAAAAACAACAATGGGCTTAGGTGGTTTAGACTATCCGTAAGAGAAAGGCTCAGGTCCTTGGTCCTGAGCATGTTGATTAATATTTGTAATGGTTTGTGAAGTGTTGTGGGTTTTTTACTAACTTGTGTGTTGTGTATTATAGAGGTATTGGTATACATGTTGAGATCATGAACTATTGAATGGTGTGTGGAGTGTATGTTCTCTTTAGTTTGAATTGGTTTGTATTTAACAGTGGTGGTGATGATTTTAAAAGAAAGCGATTAGAATTTGATTTAGTTTATACAAATACTAAGAAAATCAAATAATTGAGCTAGATAGTCATTGTCCTAGATGATATGGTAGCATACTAATATAGGTGTGCTAATATTAATAATGTCGATTTCAATTAGTAGTACATCGTGGATATCAAGAAAGAGTTATGAGTAATATTCTCTGGAAAGATAAGGAGGAACATCCAGTTCATATCATATTTGTGAAATTGTGATTGTGGACGTGGATGAAGCTTATGAGATGAAAACAATGTAGTAGATGCAAGATGAAATGGAAAAAAAATTAAATGGAAGTGGGAAAATTGTTTTGGATGATGTGTGTAGATTTTACCTGTTGGATTGGTTATACATTGTGTGTGAACATTATGTCATTGTATCGTGCTTATTTATAAAGTCAGTTTAGCCATGCTTATTTGTAGGTGGGGGCTAATATGTGTTATGTAATGTAAATGATTTCAATTTAGAAAATTGTAAATATATTTACACGTTACAAAATTGTTGGTATACATATGTTAATGCCTATAGACCTATACATTGTTTGTAGGTGGTTATTTATGGGGTGGGATTATAGTACTGCACATAGAATTTTTCCCTAAGTTTTTTGGGCATCCTTGACTGTAATTGCTGCATGCTGCAACATTTTTTGTGACTTATCTAGTTTTTTTGGGTGAGTAACATTGAAAAAAATGTATCTTCGTCCACATTTGTGCCACCTTGGAAGTGGTTTTCTACACAATCTGATAAGAGGTGTTATATGTAACTACTATAATTATCAATACACATAGCTATGTTTTATAAGTTGTTTGCCATATTTAGGGTAACAACATATGGAGTGGAAATAATTTGTATATTAGAAACACATGGTGAGGTATCCATATCTGTGCATTATGTAACGAAGAATTTTGATTCTGTAGGGAGATGTGTGTAGCTTGCATGGGAGATATGCATAACAATGCAAGGTTTAGCAGATGTAGGTACATTAGGATTTCCTAACGGAGTATGGAGAACCTTGCGACCATATAAATGGCTATCAAACATGGGTAAATAATGATTTTGTGGATTCTCCATATATGTGCAGTGAAAAGCAACGTAAGAGGTTGATTATGTATGAGTTTATGCAGAGTAGGACATCTAGTGTTAGCACCACTTAGGGTGAAGAATAATGTTTTTGAGCCTAACTGAGTGACCATGTTTGAAAGTCCATTTTTGTAGTGTGTCCAATCATAACGGGTTTCTCTTAGTTTGGTAGGTAGGCACATGAGTTGATTTTTTATTTCCTCATTAGGAAGTTGTTCTAATAAAGTGTGTAGGGCCTTAACAGTTATAGGTGAGTTGTTTTCAATGTTGTGCTTAGAAATTTTTGGCTATTACATGATATGATCGTGTACTTCTGGGTGTATGTAATTCATAACCTTGTCACTCTTGCATGCATAATACAAGATATCATGGGTGGATACCAACAGTATTTGTCTGAAAGTGCTGCTTTCTTCATTTTACGTGAAGGGCATATTCATTCTTCTACTAATCTTAGTCTTTTAGGGTATGGCGAAACATTTGCACAAGATATGGGAGACAGTCTTGGAAAGATCATATTAAAAAGGCCTAAATCGAAATATTGATAAATGGGGTTAGTACTTATTTGGGGCCAATCAGCTAAGGCCAGATTTCCTTATTGGTTGTTCAAGTATCAATTAAGGTCTTAAACCTCTGTCCGAGTGAATGGGAGGGACTGCTGTCACCTGACTATTGACGTGTTTTCAAAGTGTGTTCAACCACACTTTAAAAATTACACACAACTTGATCAACTATGAGAAAACCACTAGGTTAAGGGTTCTCTGATTAGCCATGAATTTCACCTATGGTAAATCAGGAATTTCATAGAGCCACAGTGTAACTGTAATTCCAAAAAGTCAACGAGCATTAAATCCATGAAAGTTAGATGACTAGCGATTTCTTGAGTTCTGTCGCAGAGATCAAGTTGTCCATACACGCACCTACATTAATCAGGCTAATGTGAAGGTCCTGCAGTAGTTTCTTAGAGAACATGGAGCGACATCTTGAATTAAATGTACAAGGATGTATTTAGGTATTCTTGAGCCTTGTCTAGATCCACATTTAAGGGAGAATCAAATGGCTTTCATTAGATTTGTGTGACTTTTACTTTACATTACAACTATTTCCTTTTATATGTAAATTTTCATCTTTTAAACGTGGAGGATTGTATTCACTTATCCACTTGTAGTATATCCTTTTCTTCTGGAAGAATTTTGTAATTGTTTCGTGGATTTCCTCCTTTGTCCACTGCCTTCTTTAGTATTATGCTATAAATTTAGTGCCACAAATGTGAAACAAGGCTATGTTATTTACAAAAAAAAATCTGCAGATATTTATAAGATTCTCCATCGACTATTTTTAAGTCCTTCGTGGATTATATCTATAATTTCCTTATTCCCACACATTTATTTTCGCTAGAGTCCCCTGGCTTTCACCTAGACTCAGATCATGAAAAGGTTGGAAAAAACCTTTGCTACTGCAACTTCACGTCTTTACCAGTAGGAAATTCTCACTAAACCTAATCAGAACAAATTATTTTGAAGACTTTGGAAACTATCAAAACTAGGCATGTTCGAAACATGAAAAAAAATGGACGATAGAGTGGAATGGGTAGCTAACAGTTGATCCTTAATCGATCCTGAAGCCTGCTGGAAGAGGACGACACTACTAATCATACCTGTGCACATTCTCGATCTAGCCAAGTGCCTCATATCTTTCCATATATGGTTGGATATCCTGAGATACTTGCACAACACTTGCACTATAACCATTTTGTTCTCACTTGCTTCCTGATCTATTTTTACTTGACATTGAAATAATTGGGTTTTTCAGATACTATGTAACTTGACATCTTTTAAATGAGAAAGACAATCTATTGATAATGAATGGAGTATGCTTCTAAAATTCTTTAGATGACTCATTTGTTTCTGTTGCACTAATTGCACTATCTAGGGCTTAAGTAGTTGATTCATGTGGATAGTATAAATGGTATGGTGAAAATTTGAATGAACCATTAAGTGTCTCTATGCTAGACCTCCTAAAGTGGTGTATTTCTCTCATGCATGTGGTAGAGGATGTTACAAGGACAAGTCACACATTGAACTTCTAGAATCTCTAGGCCTATTATGCTACCATGTTGATTGCTAATATTATTGTTGGAAATCCTATTATGTAGTAGGGATATTTCAAATATCTCTGTTAAATGCCTAGATTTTAAATTTCCTTAAGGTTGTGTAAAGATATTACATTGTTTGATGTATACTTCAAGAAGTTTGGTACATCACATATTCACAGCATTATACAAACAATAATGGCATCACTTCATGATTATAATTACTAAGAATGTTTTTAAGGTTTTCCCTTATGTTTCTAGTACTTAAAAAAGTGATACTATTTATTGGTTTAACTCATATCCATAGTGGATCTTTAAGTAGATTTTATAGACCGCGAGGATGTCCATTTCTTATCTCACTTTTAGTTTATGCAATTAGAGGCCTAGTAGTGGATACATAGTGAGTGTCCTTCCTTCTCTAGGTAGTCAAGGTGAAGGGAGGAAGCATGTTTCTAGTTATATCTTGCGTGCTTACACAGGAAACATGCACATGTTTGTGTTTCAACCTTGTGATTTAGAGATGCTAATTCATTATTTTTTAGGGGACTTAGGAGCCAATGACCTCAAACGGCCCAATTACATTGAGTAGTTACTTGTGATTCATTCTAGTAACCAATAGTTGTCTCATGTATTATTGGTTTAAAACAAGATATTATAACTAGCCACATAAACCTAAGTCACTTCAATAGATGAACCAATGTTACAACTCCTTTTACCCATAATTACGACTCATGTACAAAGGTGATTTTATTCTCAAGTAAAGGTTTTACATCATGGTAAATACTTTTGTATTCAAAAGTACTTAATCCTAAATCAACGAGTATAAAAACTATCTCCTCCTAAGTGAAATACTCAATCTATTTTTGATAGAAAATGCTATATATGATAGGACCCATGACATCTCTACTTGGATATTACTTTCTAAGTTTTTAATTATTCTTACCATCTAAATGATCATCTAACAACCTCACACATTATGCTTGAATGGTGAGACTTGGCTCTTTCCCCGTAAACCTGTAAGCCTGTAAGCCTGTAAGCCTGTGTCGTCACATTACATGGTACTCATCATGACAACGTGTGGCCTAATATTATGTTAGACCATCGAGATATACAAGCAATATTATCAGGATAAAGGTATTCATCACTTGATGTGCACATATGACATTTAGTAAGAGATTATGGAATATACTGTCTACCTCCTCCACAAAACCAACCTATAGGTAGTGTTGACACTATGGGATGATCATGATTTACTACTTCTATCCATATTTATCTGTGAACCTTCAGACATTATTCCGTACACAGGAGCAATCTAGAACTTTCTATAAGTGCGATTAGAAAGGAATGATGGTCAATGTCCCCAAAAGCCTACATCTTCATCAATTCAAAAGATGACCCTTTGGTTCTATTGCAGTCAATCTGATAGACCGCCAAGTTGAATCTTGTGCATATAGTTTCTCTCCGTGCACCATGTTTGGAGGGCGATAGGGAGTCGGCCCTGGCGGAATATATCATCAAACGGGCTTATTCTTGGAAAAGACAAAAAATTCCGATGTATTAGCGGAAATGCCCAGAGTGATGGGCAGTCACTTGTAATTCAATGTAGCACTTATGTGTCTTATGAAGCATGATTCAAGGATTACCCTTCAACCCTTGCATTCCTGTACACATATGTTTTTGTCACTTCATATACACATATGGGACTAGTGTACAGTAAACTGAATGCCTCTTAGTCATTGCACATGTTTGCCATGGATTCATATACTATTCTCAACATATGCATCATCAACTACTGTCCATTAGTGTATGCATGCTAGGGCAGATATTGGATTGACATACCAGTATCGGGGATAAAATCAAACAACTCATACATCATCACAACGATATGGTACAACATGCATCAAGATGCATACCGTCGTCGTAGAGATCAACAGTGACACCACCTTTGCCATGCGTCCAGCATAATTATGATAAATACAGCTAGACACCATATATCGACAACATAAATAATTATTTATCCATCGATGTTGCACAAACCATTGTAAGACATTTATCATACAGACATGGTCAATGGACATCTAGTAAATTTAACCAACACACTTACACATCGAGACACACATTACACACTTTTTGATTCACATGCACAATGAGACTTCACACATACCCAAAAAGCCATCCACATCAAACACAGCTCAAATGTTAAATACAAAACTAGTGTAGAGAGATTTAGATTTTACATACGATGTAGTGTTAAAAATGCCATGACGATTTTCAAATCTCTACAGTCTACTGGATCTCATGAAAACATAGAGGCTTCTTTTGTGATCTTGGCACCATTCTACTCTCATGAACAACAATTGATGCAATTATTTGAATATAAGTGAGAAGTATATTTTTTTCCACTTTTCCCGTATATTACTATATCATAGTAAATTCTTTTTGGTAATAAACTATGCCTCACACTTTGACTAAAGTGCCCTAGCTCTAGCAGATAAGTTGACCTTTGTAATGATATGGACCATACCCCTCCATATGGGCTCGTTAATCTGTTTTACATGCTATCTATGACATTGGATTCTGTAAGCTAAATCATGTACTCTTGCATTAGGTGTACTCGTGTATGACATATCACACACACTATGTGATCGTATCACACACGTTATTGATCTCTATACCATATATCCTTCTAATACGTAATTTTATTCTCTATCTTATCGACTTTATCTATAATATGTGTCAAAATATCATCCTAATTTAATCAACAAACCCTCAATTCCCTAATGAATGTTACATCCACACATCAACCTTTTATTTGATAAATTTCAACTCAACATGATCGATGGTTCCTCATATTATCCTATTAAGGTTCTACCTGAAGGGGGAAATAACTAGGGCCAACTCTACACCATGGAAAGTCCATCCTATCCATCTTTACCTTTTTTGAAATCAACAAGTCAAAGCTCTAGTTGGTTGGCCACCACAATACCATCCCATGTTAGTTGCAATTCTCAAACAAAACTATATGCAAAGAAACTAGAAAATCTTTTCCAAGTCATATTCTCTAACATATGAAAATTGTAAATCCAATCTCAATGATATATGTAAATTACTATACACTCATAGAAATACATCATATATCAAATATAATACCTTTTTCAACCACCATAACATTCCACTGTAATGTTATGAGAAGAGGGAAAAAATAAAATCAAATGCCCAAGATATATGCACATGAATGAACATAATCAAATTTTGAAGGATTATGATACCCAGGTACATTATACAATGGGGGATAATGAGATGTCTATTCCCTAATACATGTGTACATGAGTTTTATAATAACTCAATGTGACCTTGAAATCCATCAACTAACATTATGGTCCCATTTTGGGATTGCATTATAGTTGACACTCTATTGCCTTAATGTTACGGACACCCAATTCCCATTTCTGATGACTATACAAACATAAGGGCATGTTGGGAATTTGATCACCCCCTGACCCTAATTGAATATGCCAGACTGTAAGATTTCTATCTATATGTGGTGGTAAAGGACACTCTTTCCACATCCTCTAAGGCCATGGAGAATGTGGATTCTCAACGCTCATGACATACTTCTCCATTGGCTTTCCACGTGAAGTCAATCATTGGATCATCGACACTCACCATGTACAATTATGTTATCTTGGAAGGATCCTTTACTATGTTCTTTGGTTCAACACTTTTCTAAGATTATGTTTATTATTTTTATTTAGGCACTAGTAAATTTCATGCGACTAGTTATAAAGGGGGGTAGGAATATTGTAGTCACTAGATTCACACACTTAATATGTATATATAGACTCTAAATAATTGATTTATATGCATGATTTATAAGAAAGAGAACTAGTCACTTAACAACACTTTGTTTTGTCTTTGAAATTGATTTTATCTTTCTTATCTTCTATTAGTTATTATTTCTAGAACTTACATCTTATAATTTTGCATACTAGCTGTCATCTTACCCAACGCATGATTCCACTATTTTATATTTCTAGCACCCTGTATAGAACCAACCATTAGGGACAGGAGATGCCCAAGTGCTACTGTCCCCTCTGAGTGCTACTTTTTCCTCCTCTCTTTTTCTAAATTTTTGGATGTTACATCTTTCATGTCTTTCTGTTATCTAACCTGGGTCATGGCCTTTCACTTGTTAATGGTGGAACCTTAAACAGAATGAGTCATACATATATACATATACACACACACACACACACACACACACACACACACACACACACACAACTTATTTAACTCTCATTAGGGGGGACAAGCATTCAAGAGGCATATACTATCTACAAGGAGCTAATATTTTCTATCTAGTACATCAAGGACTTCATTTTGGGACTACATACTTCACTGCATAGGAGGAGCTCTATTCTTAATTCCATATCACACATTTACTATTGGGACAAAATAGTTGTATCCCAGTTATTATTTATGACGACTGACACTAGGGAATTGTAGCTCAAGGGAAAATATTTCAATCAAAAACCACATTAGAACTACATTGAGTCTATAATGTAGTGTATTGCACTCGATGACAAATCACATTAGGAGTGACCATTGAGATCAGTCTAACTCAAGCATATGCATATTTTTATTCATCTAATGTGTGCTTGAGCATTGTATAGGTAGTTAGGGTTTTTTTTTTGCATGTACATGTACACTATAGTAGAAGTACAAATAATCTTATGTGACCTACATCGAAGGAAAAGTGACAAAAAGTGACACAGAAAGAACCCGGACCAAATTTGTTCTGTAGATGCTAGCGCATATAACATCTACACTAGTGTCTAGGTGGCTCTGTCCCCTCCTAGGAGGTCCCATCAATAAGAGCATCAACTCCCAATTTTGGATACAGAGCCTACATAGTATAAAAATTCCTTTCCATCCTATTCATTAGTCCAAAATCAGTCCAAACCTATAGTTACAAGTTGAGTCGTCTTTATATCTTATATTTCAATCTTGCTTGTACTTCTTTAGATATACCTTGCATGATTACTATCATATTTATTTGATCAAATGTTCCCTTACATTAAATATTTAATTTTGTTAAATCAGGATTGTTGGCGAGCTCAATCGTAACATCTCATAGATCTATTTGGGGTCCTCCAACAATCTTGTGAGATAACATCTCTACTTCATGTTGTTTTGTTACATGATTCCATTTGACCATTTTCAAACTTGAGCCATTGTCCTTCCAGCTAGGAAAAAATAGGAGTTTGGAGAAGAACATATGTGACCATTGAGGATTAATGGAAGGTGGATTATGTAGATGCATTTGTTAGTGTTTGGGGTGGAAAGAACCCATGTGCCAATATTTAGTGCTGCAACCTTCCATTTGTCACACAATAATAGAAACAAATCCACAATCCACAAATCCTCCATTGTGTCGACAAAAAACATATTGTAAAAGTATACATGAATAACTTATACTCGATATTCTCCTTGATCGTGTTCCTAGATAAGCAAGGCTTGTCGGCACTAGAATTTTCCTCCATGATTTCTATTTCATTAATATATGTACTATGAATAGGGTGTTGTTAAGTATAAGTAGTAGTAGTATTTGATAGAAGATAATGGCGCTGCCAATACGACGCCACCAATAAAGTACAATATGCTAATAATCAAAGTACAATAGGGATGTTGTGAAAGTGATAGTCAATAGTAAAAAGTAAATATTTGTCGTAAGTGGTATCGGTAATGTTAAAATGTCAAAGTTAGGGTAAGTAGAGAAGTAGGGTCTACATGATTAGGAATTACAAATATTATATTTGTAATAAGGATAAAGAGTGATGTCATAAATATTTTATATATTTTATTTTTATAAAGTCTAAAAAAGTGGAACCCATGTGAAATGATAAAGTTTATCTTATCTTAAAAGATAAGCCTACATGTAAAGATAAGAGTTAAGGTACGAAATATGATTAGCCAGAAGAGATTTCCTATCCTATCTTAGAGATAAGGTAGATAAGACCGAAAGTGATATAAATAGATAGACCATCCCCCCCATTTAGGATAGAAGAAAGTGGTGAGAAATATTATATGAGAAGGTGTGTTAAGGAAGCCATCAAGAGGAGTAATTGTGAAGTTTCTCCCAGAATTACTGTTGGAAGGTGATTGGAGTTGGTAACACTCTGAGTAGTTCATGGGAGAGATTATAACAATATCATGTTAATAATATAATTTACATTTGTGTTTCAGATTTGTCATCATTTCTTTATATCATAGTCTGTGGTATTCTTGTGTTATGTCAATTATTATGTTTTCTAGATTACTACCACTAAACCAAAAGCTGTGCATTACTAAAATAATCATAGCACGAGGAGTTCCTGGTGGAAAATCATCATAGTGTTGGGTTGGTGTTGACATTTTGGTTCCGTAGCTGCGACCATTCCTCGTAGGTGGAATTTCTGGAGAGATAATCCCACATAGTAAAAATAATATAAAGGGTAATATTTTTTTTACCGTGAATAGTATTTACCACAATAATGTCACTTTTTACCATGAATAGTATTTACCCCAGTAAATTAACTTTTTACCATGAATAGTATTTACCACGGTAAAGTCAATTTTTACCGTGAATAGTATTTACCATAGTAGAATCAATTTTTACCATAGTAAGTCAAGTTTTACCATAGTAAATGTAAGTTTACCGTGGTCTTTCCTATTTAACGCACAAGGGTGTAAAGTCACTTTCTATTATATTGATTTTAATTATTTGTGGCATAAAAGTCCTACTGATTGTATTTGTGGGTTGGTAAATCATTATGGTTATAATTGTTGAAAATGGGAAAGATTAGTTTTTTTTCAACCCAATCTACTAAGGATGCTCCCTCTTTCATCCAAGAGTTTAAGCGATCTTGTAATTGTAATGGCCTCATAAGAAGACAATGGATTGAATTTTTTCCTACCTTTTCAGATGGTTCATCCCTTAGGTGTTTTGAAACACTAGGTGATAATGTTAAAAAACGTGAGATTTATTAATGGAATTTTTTCTTGAAGAATTTGGTGTACAATAGAAGTATGCAGATCTTATGATCGAGGTCACAAAGCTAGCCTAAGGAGAGAAGGAGAAAATTAGAAATTATCATGCTCGTGTTATAGATTTAATGAGAAAGATCGATGCCTGTATCCAAAAGGAAGGATTAATGGATGAGTTAATTAATGACGTAGATAATCTCATTTGTAAGCACTTCATTCTTTGGATGAAGCCAGAGATCAGAAAATGAGTGAAGTATGTGTTAGTGTGAAATCACATCACCCCCAATTGAGTTATGGATTTGATTTTCTAAGGCAGGGTCATTTGGTGTGATTTGCATAACATTGGATCATTCCCCAAGATGTGGGACTTACAAATGGGAATGATCCTCCAGAGAAGGTTGGTTCCTCTTCCTAATCCTAGCACTAAACTACTTCTAAGGAAGGAAATGTGACTATTTACTCCTAATCTAAAAATTCCAAGGGACCAAGGAGAGAGAGAGAAGATGAAAATAAAGAAATCCTAGACCACAAAGGTGATAACACTAAGAAAAGGGAACTGCTGATCAAAAACTCAACTACCTGAAATGGAGAGAGGTGAGAAATGGAGAGGATGGACAGATGCATCACAGACCATGGATAAAGTTCACACAGAACACCATTTCAAACCCCTTAAACAAAACTCCCAAAACCTTCAATGGGCATTGGAGATATGCACAGTATACCTTGCAATGGTGAGGGGTGAGAAGAGACAACAAAATGAGCAAAGGATGGATAAAACACATCACGAAAACAAATTTTATTGCTCCAGGAGTTCACACAGTACACCATTAACGGGTAAGAGGAAAGAAAATTCCATTACAAAGCCAAGGGAGGAGACTTAAACTCCACATTTGACCTTGGAGAAGAAAGAGAGAGGGGAGCAGGGAAGAAGAATGAACAACCCTTTTACAATGAATCTTATCGCTGTATTTATAGATTAGATCAAAGAGAAGAAGGACAGAGAGAGAAGTGGGAAAAGTAGGTTGAAGTTCAATCACTGCTATTAATGCTTCTGATAAAATATGCCCCAAATATGTCTTTACTACATGATTCCTTGATTCAACACCTTGAAAGAAGAGGAAATGACAGAAACAGATCGAATCCGATCTAGTTGTTGAGACAGATTGATCCTGCATTGAAGGTCTGAAGACATTTCCTCCATTTTCCTTTACCTAATCCCCTCAAAAAATTAAAGTCTCATATCTCCATGGCATGGGTGAGGCCGAGATCTTTCCAATGACATCAGATTTGTAATATTTCGAGCCCTGAGTCGAAAGATATGCCCCTTTGAAGTTTGTATCAGGTCCATACAGGAGGGAGGGAAAATAACTTTAAAAATGGGTCCCCTTTGATATGGGACACGTGGCAGTCAGATTAGAGAAAAAATCGGGCTCCCGGGTCTGTAATTTTTCTTTTTCCCTTTTCACAAAATGTAAAACTTAGAAAACCTCCACGGCCCCGAAGCTCCGTCTTTTGACTCTACTTGGCCATTGGCCCCTGCGTTCGTTTCATCCTGAGACACGTGGAGATGCAGTGCTTGTTTGAGCTTCTCTTTTTTCTTGCACAGGGTCATTTAAACTTTCGTAGGCCCTGCCATTCCATTGTAGAGTCTCCCTGCAACCTTGTTTGTCATCCTGGAATGTGACCTCACAGGTCTGAGTCGTTTCCTTCATAATTTCCTTATGTGCAGGAGTTGTATTAACCAAATTTTCTAGGGGGGAAAATTTGGGATAACAATTTGGTGACTCATGGGGAAATATTCCTACTAGATGAAGAGACCAGTGGCCTTGGAGTATCCATTGGGCATGGAGTCAAGAATGATGGCCTGACACTGATCCTTCTTATAAAATGGACTCCCTAACTCCCTGCACTTTGCTGACCTCTGAATCACTTGGAAACCCACTGAAACTTGAAAGTGAACTTCACCAAAAGCCAACTGAATGCACTCTTCAAGAGCAATACAACAACACCAAAAACTATGTACAAACTGAAAAATTATACATGCTCCAAATGGAACATGCAGAGTGTGCAAAAGCACTTCTTGTGCTAAAAACAAACCTACCTAATCTACTCTAACTAAGAGCAAAGGGAACTCAAACCAAACCTACAACTGGCAGGGAGAAATAGCTTCCCTTCCTAAAAAATGGCAGTCATGCAACTGATTTGGCACTAAACATGGCTAGTTGGATGAGTGAAAAACTAACTACAAGCTATTCTTCCACCCAAATCACCAAAGCATCAACTAAAGACAAAACCAATACCTCTTTTAGTTGCTTTGCATTTGGATTGAAGAGGTATGACAGCTGATCCTTGGTGCTTTGTAGCTCATTCTCATGCCCTGAAGTAGGCATGTGACTAGTTTTGGTTTCTCCTTTGGCTCCAATGAAGCCAAGTACCTGATTGGGCACGGTCCAATCCTTTGAATATGCCCATGGTTATGAAATATAACTCTAAGAATGGAGCCTTCTTGTTGATTCTCATGGATGGATGGTGTGAGAGGGATGACGAAATCCTATTACCTCTTCTCTTCCTTCTCCTTTGAAGAACATGGAAGATCAAGATCTTCCAACCTTGGTTCCAGAGGGCCATTATGAGATGTAGGTTTTTGTCCTTGGATGTTCTCCTTCATGGGAGTAGGTTCATGTGCTTGGAAGGTTGAAGATGGAGGAAAAAATGATGTTATCTCCTCAGGATCCTCTTCATTAAAGCAATCGTCCAAGTCTGATAGGCAGTCTACCTCCTTATTGTCCTATTGTATGTGCTCTACATCCTCCATGGTGCCTTCTTGATCTGCAATTTGATCATCATGGCTCCCTTCACTTTCAAACATGAAGTTTGAAAGATCAAACTCTTCTTCAACATTAGATCTTGAAGGGGATGAAGTGAGAGGAAGAACTGAAGGTTCTTCTATAGCCTAGTCCACACTCGGGGCCTCTAAAACTGTATGGTCCTCCTCCTCTACTACAAATTCAAACTCAACCACCACTGGCTCTTTACCCTTGACCTCCTCTATTATCTTGACCATCAAGGGGATCTTTGTAAACCCAAATTTAGTAGCCCAACTCATTAGATTGTCTGTTATTTCTTTTCTGTTGGGATCCTCTTCTTGTTGTTCTTGATTGGATTCTTGAGTATATTCCCAACATGGACTTGGGAAAGTAAGAGGAGTGGAAGGTTGGGGTTCAACTAGATTTTCAATTGTTTGTGATGGTGAGGGAGGTGTAACTTCTTGTTTGTTCAGAGGGGATGACTGTTTGGAAGGGAAAAGGGCAGAAGAACTGAAATGGGATGGAAGACTAGGGGATGGAGAAATGGATTTCACACTTGGGGCAAAATATAAAGGAAAGCTTGGAAATTGAAGCTCAAATTGAGATGGTGCTTCTTGAGGGGTGGAGAGAAAATTACCAAATAATGGTGTAGGATTTACCCATTGACAAGGCTGCCTGGAACCAAATTCAATGGCCTCAATCTCCTCAGTCTATTGTGCAAGTTGGGGCAACATTTCAACTATGAAGTCTAGCTTCTCTTGAGGGCTGTAATGTCTTGGAAAAGGGCCTTCCCATGGACAAGGTGCCCTGCAACCAATCTCGAATGCCTTCATTCATGCTATGCCCCTTCACTGAACCATGTCAGCCTCCATTTTTTGAATCTTCTCCAGTAAACCAACATCCTTTGCATAACTATTGCCATCATATATGTCCCCTTGTCCTTGATAATCTTCATAGTCAAACTAGTTTTGACACTGCTCATATGGGTAAGCATAAAGATCCTGGATTTGATTATAATGTTGATCTGAAGGAGTTGGGAAATACATTGGAGGTGGATTGTATTGTTGTAAGTGTAAGTTCCATGAAGGGAATGAAGTCATGATTGCACAACCTCATGGAATGGGATAAAATGAAAGAGATGGAAGAAGAAAATGGATGAAATGAGTGGAAATGGATGGAAAAGGTTTACAACTCAGATAATGGGTTTTTGACTAGATGGAGTCACCAGATGTGCCTGCAAGTGCCTCTAGAGGCTAAAATCTTCACCAAGAGCACATTGAACTTGATGAAGTGAAGTGGTAAGGTGCTTCATACCTGTCCCACCGGGCATTCCAAAACTGTTAGTGCAAAATCACAACACCCCCAAATGAGTTATAGATCTACTTTTCTAAGGCAAGGTCATTTGGTGTGATTTGCATAACATTGGATCATTCCCCAAGCTATGGGACTTGTAAATGGGAATAATCCTCCAGAGAAGGCTTGTTCCTCTTCCTAATCCTAGCACTAAACTACTACTAAGGAAGGAAATGTGACTATCTACTCCTAATCTAACAATTCCAAGGGACCAGCGAGAGAGAGAGCACAAAAATAAAGAAATCCTACACTACAGAGGTGATAACACCGAGAAAAGGGAACTACTGATCACAAACTCAACTACCTGAAATGGAGAGAGGTGAGAAATAGAGAGGATGGATGGATGCATCACATACCAAGGATATTGTTCACACAGAACACCATTTCAAACCCCTTAAAAATAGCTCCCAAAACCTGTAATGGGCATAAGAGATATGCACAGTATACCCTGTAATGGTGAGAGGCAAGAAGAGACAACAAAATGAGCAAAGGATGGACAAAACACATCATGAAAACAAATTTTATTTCTCCAGAAGTTCACCTAGTACACCATTACCAGGCAAGAGGCAAGAAAATTCCATCTCAAAGCCAAGGGAGGAGACTTAAACTCCACATTCGACCCTGGAGAAGAAAGAGAGAGGGGGGCAGGGAAGAAGATTGAACAAGCCTTTTACAATGAATCCTTCTAATGTATTTATAGATTAGATCAGAGAGAAGAAGGAGAGAGAGAGAGAAGCGGGAAAAGTGGGTTGGAGCTCAACCATTGCTGTTAAAGCTTCAGATAAAATATTCCCCAAATCCATCTTTATTGCACGATTCTTTGATTCGGAGCCTTGAAAGAAGAGGAAACAACGGAAACATATCGAATCCAATTTGGTTGTTGAGATAGATGGATCCTGCATTGAAGGCCCAAAGACGTTTCCTCCATTTTCCTTTAACTAACCCCCTCAAAAAATTAAAGTTTCACACCTCCATGGCATGGGTGAGACAAAGATCTTTCCAACGGCATCAGATTTTCAATATTTCGAGCCATGAGTCAAAAGATATGCCCCTTCGAAGTTTGTATCGGGTCCATATAGGAGGGTGGGAAAATAGCTTGAAAAATGGGTCCCCTTTGATATGGGACATGTGGCAGTTAGATTAGAGAAAAAATTGGGCTCGCGGGTCCGTAATTTATCTTTTCCCCATTTTCGCGAAACACAAAACTTGGAAAACACCTATAGCCCCAAAGCTTCACCTTTTGACTCTACTTGACCATTTGCCCCTGTCTCTGTTTCGTCCTAAGACACGTGGAGATGCGGTGCTTGTTTGAGCTTCTCTTTTTTTCTCACACAGGGTTGTTTAAAATTTTGCAGGCCCCACCATTCCATTGTAGAGGCTCCCTGAAACCTTGTTTTTCATCCTAGAATGTGAGCTCACAGGTCTGAGTCAATTCCTTCATAATTTCCTTATGTGCAGGAGATTTCTTGACCATATTTTGTCGGGGGTTAAATTTGGGATAACAATTTGGTGACTCACAGAGACATTTTCTTGCTAGATGAAGAGACCAGTGGCCTTGGAGCATCCATCAGGCATGGAGTCAAGAATGATGGCCTCCCAACAACAATATGACCTCCCAACAACCCTTGGACGATCAAAGGAGATTTTTATAAGGCAAAAAGAAATCATAGAAGAGGAGCCCAAACAAGCTGTTAGTAAGGTGGAACCTACACCAACACCTTTGGTCCAGACACCACAACTACTTTTGGTGAGAATTTTTTTTCCCTCTAGTACCTCCACTAAGTATGAAAATCTCCTTAGGAAGATTGGACCATTAACTATTAATCTTCTTCAAAGAAAGGAATTTGGTTCCCAAAATTCCCAGGGAGATAGGGGTCCAAATAGAAATATATATGAATTTGCATGTTATGGTTTTCATAAAAAGGGTCATTATAAGTATAATTGTCTAGATAGAGCTTCTACATCTGGTGCAAGAGATAATGATAAATGAAAATCACCTGTAAATTCTTTTGATGTAGTAGATAGGATCATAAATAATGAAGTAAACGTACTTGTGACAAAAAGAAATAAAGAAAAAGATAACCAAGATGGAAATGATCATGAGAAGATGAAAGGAGAAACTAGTAAGAAACATAGGAGAAGAAAGTTGGGAGTACAATATTTTAAGATTTCACAAGGACAAGGACCATAGTCCATTTTGGAAGATCTCTCCAAGAGTCCTGCAAATATTACATATAGAAAAATTTTTACTATGTCTTCTAAGAAGAGGCAGGTGTTGTGAAGTGGACTTAATGCTTGACGAAGGAAGGAGTTCGAGGTCCCTATTTTGGAAGCATAGGTGGATCCTTATGCCCCACAGGATGAGGTATTATGTAATGGAATTTCAATTCATGATGTTATAGTAGATGGAGGTGTTGTAGTTAATGTAATGACCGAGTATGTAATGAATATGTTGGGTTTGAAAATTGATTGCCCCTTGACACTTATGCTAAGATAATTAAATAAGGTAAAAACTAAACCAAAAGGTGTTATTTTAGATGTGGCCATATTTGTCATGGGCGTTGTATGTGTGGTATACTTTCAGGTAATGAAGATTGGTATTGTCGTATACCCAATGTTGTTGGCAAGGCCATGGATAAGGAGAGTTCATGCAAGAAACTACTGGAATGAAGGCTTCTTGACACTTGGACGTGGCAAGGAGAGAGTGAAGATAAATGTGATCCCTCAACATCATAAGGTAGAACCTGTGGATTCAAGTGATGAAATTGATGATTGGACATCCTCTAAATACTCTAGTACCAATGAAGTGGACACATAAGATGAAGAAAGTGAGGTTGATGTGTCGGTCATGGATATATTTCCAGTCATATTGACTCATGAACCCATAAAATTATCTGAGGAAGAAATTGAAAATCATCTCCATGAGATAAAGATTGGTGATGTTGTGATAAAGAGTGAGAAGGAATCCTACCTCCAACTATTTTAAAGGTACATGCACTTATTCACTTTTGATTAGAAATAACTCCATCAAGTAAGTTGGGTAGAACATTCTATTGAGTTGGTAGACAGTGCTAAGCCATTAAAGCAAATGCCATATAGAATGAATCCTAATTTTCCAAGACTGTAAAATAAGAAATAGATAAGTTGTTTGATGCAGGATTCATATTTTATGTAGAGAATTTTGTGATCTCAAGAAAAAAGAATGGGAAACTACGCAATTTTGTTGATTACAGGAAGCTCAATAAGGAAACAAAGAAAGATCATTACCCTCTTCCATTCTTAGACCAGATCTTGAATGAAGTAGTTGGCCATGAGTGCTATAGTTGTGCAAATGGCTATAGCGGATATAACCAAGTTTGTATAATGGAGAAAGATCAACTCAATACTACATTCACCACTCCTTGGGGAACATTTTCTTATAGATTTATGTCATTTGGGTTGTGTAATGCTCAAGCAACATTCTAACACCTAATGAATAGGTTTTTTGAACCCTACATTGGAAGCTTCATTAGAGTATTCCTAGATGATTTTTTTATTTACGAGAGTGAAATGAACCATGTGTACCAGATGGAGGTGGAATTTCAAAGGTTAGATGAAGTACAAGCCTCACTAAACCCTACAAAGTGTGCCTTTCGATGTTGTAAAGGAATCTTGTTAGGGCATGTTGTATCTAGAGATGGTATTGGTACCGATCCTGATAAAGTTTTAAAAATTAAACAGTTACTATTTCCTTTAAATACAAGTAAGTTGAGATCATTTTAGGCCATATGGATTAGTATAAAAGGTTCACCAAGAATTTCTCAAAGATTTCACAACCAAAAACCTAGTTCTTGAAGAAGGATGTTGTTTATGAACCAGGAAAAAGGCACATGTAGATTTTAAACTCAAGGAAGATTTGGTATCTTCACCTGTTTTAAAGAATCCAAACTGGAGCAGGCCATTCATTGAATATACTAATGCTTTAGATGTAGCACTGGGAAGTACCCTGAGCAAAAAAAATGAAAATGGGAATGATCATTCAATTTACTTTGGGAGTAGATAAATGAGGAGTGTTGAGGTAAATTATACTGTAACTAAAAATAAGGCTCTAGCTATCATTTTTTCTACCAAAAACTTTATAAATCACTTGTTAGGGTAGAAATTTACAGTTGTAATAGATCATCAGGCTCTAAAATATATTGTGAATAAGCCTAACCCATCAAGAAGGATAACAAGGTAGATAGTTTTACTACAAGAATTTGAATTTGATATTATAGATAGGCCAAGAAAGAAGCATGCCAATGCAGATGCACTCACTTGAGCCTTTGATGGTTTAGGTTCATCTTGTGATGATGTTGATTTTCCATATACAACATTGTTATCCCTTGACAGAATCCCTAGTGAATACATAAATATTTGGAATTATCTGAATGATTTCAATTTTCCTAATGGTGCCAATGCAAAGAATAAGAGGAATATTACTCAAGCAAGTCTTCCATATTTCATTATGCATGGAGGCTTATTTTGGATAGGGCCTGATGGACAGTACAATAGGGCAGTTGGACGTGATCAAGGAAATGAGCTAAAAGAAAAATTCTAAAATGGTATATGTGGAGGACACTTCTCTGGATGGCTTATAACAAGAAGGATCTTGGATGTAGGTTATCACTAGCACTACCAAATTTTTTTAGAGATTATTATAATTATTGTAAGACATGTGATATTTGTCAATCATATGGGAATTGTAAAAACTTCATTAGCTCCATTATGCCATATTCTTCCAATTGGTCCCTTTGAAAAGTGGGGAATCAATATTTTAGGTCCACTTCCAACTACCCCACTCCAAAATAAGTATATTGTAGTTGCCACTGATTATTTAACCAAGTGGGTTGAAGCTAGGACCCTTGAAAATAACTTCCATGGATGAAGTGGAAAGGTTCATGTATGAATGCATTGTCACAAGATTCAGTTATCCATTAGAGATTGTAACAGATCAAGGAAGCCACTTTATTAATGAGGCGGTATAAGCGCTAGTAATTGTATGATGGAAAAGTGACATGTGAGCATGGGAATCTACAAGTAACTCTTCCCCACACCCGACCTCCCGAGGTCGTGCCAAGACAGCCAGTGGGGATGGAATACATGCGGGATGTAGATAAGCTAGTTAGGTAATCTTATGTCTTCAACACACAATAATGGGATCTATGTGAATCTAAGGCAAAGAAGGCCCTCCTAACCTGAACCGGTGTGATAGATCATTTGGCGAGGATAGCTGCTCGAAGGCTCCAATCAATATCGAGCTCTGCCATGATCTGATCTATGGTTTATGGAATACGTGGAAGATAACCTGTGGGTGCTTCGTATATGTCTCCCGAAAAGGTCATGAAAATGGAATGGCTAAATATGTAGTGGATCTTTTGGTGTTTTATGGATGATTCTCTGGTCTAGTCCAGAAATCTTTAGCTTGATTAGCTGCTATGTTTAATAATGATAGTTGTGTGATAATGTCTGGTGGGAGTGGAGAGGATCTAAACACTAATGTTCGCAAACTAGCGTCAATGTTGGATTGATTTGTAGGCCCATTGGGTTGTGGGACCTGTGGATCACAACCGTAAGTTCATGGTTGTTGTGGACCTCCTATGGTCATGTGAAGAATCAATCCCTTCTTCTGATCCCTGAGTATCCAATAATCGTATGCCTTTTCGGCCTCTACGTTTAGAACTAAAAGTTGCATGATTTTCTCAGAGTACCTAACAGGTGTTCTGGCAACTTGGATACGTAAGCTAGTGTCTATATCAACAAGGAGGTCTCTTGCATCTGGCTGTGGGACTAGTGGATCACAACTGAATGTTTTTTCCCTTTCAGGTCCTTCTACAGTCATACGGATGTCTATCAAGGCAATCTATAATTTGGTCTGATTTGACTAGAACATGTGCACTTTGTCATCTTCTATGTTTAATCCTCTTAACTGTGTGTTGATTTCTTGTAGGTCTGTTGTTGTTCGGAAGACCTGAATTCTAAGATTTTGGTCTATGTTAGTTATTGCTACAACAGTATTTGGTTGAGGCACGATTGGCTCAAAAATGTATTCCCTGGGCTCTCTAGGTCCCATGATTGTCATACAAGGTTAATATAAACCTAACTGAAATGAAATAAATTAACTATGCAAGATATATCTACAACACACACACACACACACACACACACACACACACACACACACACACACACACACACACACACACACACACACACACACACACACACACACACACACACACACACACACACACACATATATATATTCCTCTATTTTTGTATTTTTTGAATAGATATTTTAAATGGAATTGAAAGAACAACTAATCTAATATATTCAGAAAATGACAACTAATCTAATAACAAAATTAAAACAAACAAGGTAGCCCGGTGTAGCTACTTGCCTGTGCAGTTGTGAGTTTATCCTAAATAACTAGATAGCTGATTAACTTAATTGAAAGATTCTCGATCCTACCTCAGAAGTGAGGAATGAATCATAGTTTCTCAGAAACTATCAATCCCCACAGCTTCCCTGGTAATATCGAGAATGAAATTTAACTGAAATGAAATGTTTCACTACTCTATTTGATATATTTTAACTAGAACTTTGACAGATAAAACCTGGAATTTGCATAACAGTGGCGAATCCAGTAGTGTATGACTTTGTCCCCTCAGAATGATCTCCTTGTTCCTTCGTGTTCACGTGAATCTAGAAGAGCGTGTATATGCTAGCATCAACAGAAAAAGGTATTCGAACAATGGCAGTTTGGATATAGACCGAATATAATGCGAGTAGGAGAGGGACAACGCAAGAGACAGAGCTTGGCATATGCAATTCCTAGCGGGATTTATTGTGGGAATACAATGCAAGAGTACCGAGAGATTCTAGAATCCACCTTCTATGAAGAACACAACCTGCAACTCTAATGGATGCAATCTATAACTGACACTACTCTGCTCTAAACTAATTTGTATGAACAGCTATGAACAAGACTGAAGCAAGAAGATTGAATGGCTTCTGAAAGCAAAGAAAAAACTAGCATGGATGCAAACATGAAAATAAAATGAACTCTAAGCAAGAATTGAGAGACTAAACAATGGAAAATGAGAAATTGAGAGGCAGTTTTGAGGGGCCATTTACTTGAAAACAAGCTGGCTATTTATAGATTTCACATTCACCCAAAGGTGATTCCCATTAGAACTCTTTTACCATTAAACAATGGAGAAACACTATTCCAGGGGACATAAAACATTAATACAAGCTAAGGCGGTGGAGAAAAGCTGGTAAAAGTTGAAAATTTACGCAAGTCGTGATCAGAAGAACGTGCTGGAAAATGCGTGAAGGACTGCCACCCTGAGCAGGGCGGCGGTTTCATCACTGAAGGGCAGGTTACAAATGAAGGGTGGAAGTTAACTAAAGGGAAAAATGAAGAAAATGAAGGGTAGAGGAATAAAACAAAGCACAAGGAACATGAATAAAGCATTTGGGATGCTAACATATACTTTGTGAGCTTTTCTGGATCCGAACACCTTGCGAGGTGACCTGTATCATCATTGGGGCATGTGTAACATCATTCTGGTGGTATAGTACCCTACAATTTTGGGTACGTACATATTTCCCCCTCGGAGAAGAATTTTAGCCATGAAGAGGTGTAAAACGGTGGGTCTGAGTATGGCGGTCCCAAAATGGGAAGTTAGAAATTATACCTGACATGCCTGTGTGTCGAAATGTCGTCATCCAAGTTCCCGCTACCTATAAAATGGAAAGAAGACTCAAGTGCAGATAGACAAAACAAATCGAAAAATAAATACTAAATTAGTATGAGATGAGGACTTACCATTTGTGCGGGGATGAGAACTTACCTCCGTTGGCGCTCTAAACCTGCAAAAGGGGCACTCGAAAATGCGTCAAAACACTATATATATATATATATATATATAATGGGACCATTTTCCTATTCATTTGCACATGTTGATTTGATATTTTTTGAGCTCTGGGACCCACAGTGATGGTTTTCAATGAGAATATAGTCGAAACATTCGCATCGAGATAGCGATCATGCCTCCATGAAGTAGAACCTCGACCCGCGAAATCTCAGGTTAGTTCTTCTTGATTATTCGTTTTTGCACCCTAAATGTAAAAATGATGAAAACTTTGTCATGGGGGGGGGGGGTATTTTTAGAAATGTTAGTTTCAAATGTATCTCTTAGGGGGGACAGCCTAATGGGTAGGCTTTTGTTTTAGCAAAAATGGTCATTTTTTAGCATTTTTGAGCATTTTTAGGGTATGCGACCCGTTTTGAAACGCGGGACAGGACCGCCACCCTGAGCAGGACGGTGTTGAAGGCGGTGCAGTTACAGAGACCATTGCCTTCAAGGTGGTGGTTATGGAAAACCACTGCCCTGCTCAGGGCGGCGGTTCTCTCCAGAATGCCAAAACAACACTTAATTTGAATTCATTTTTGCATTTCTAGCATTCTTACTTGCTTTAATGATTTTTTTCAATGCAATCTTGATACTAACTTGCTCCTTTTTGCATGTTTTTGTGTGTTTTACAGAAGAAGGAAGAGTACATCAGATGGAGCTGAGAGAGAGAGAGAGAGTGATTGGCTTCCAGCAGTGCTAGATGCACTCTCTCAGGATGAGCAGGATACTCTTCAGAGGGCAGGAATATTGAGGATCGCACGGGTCCCCCACGTTACACCTGCCAGTCACATACTATGTGACTTATTTTCTTACTGGGATGCAGATCGGAACACTTTCTGATTTCCAGGTGTCAGGGGTGAGTGGACTATCACCTTAGAGGATGTCTACCACATTTTGGGAGTCCCGATTATTGGGAGGAGACTTTCATTTGATACAGCAGTATCCAGAGCTTAGGTGACATAGTGGGCCACCTATATGGGAGACGTAGTTGTCTCCACTGGTTCAAAGAAGGGGGTGAAGGTCCATTCTATTCCTGGCTTTCCCATCCCTCTGATCCATCAGGCCATCATGGGCATCCTTGCTTCGAGATTGATCAGGGACAAGGGAGGGGATACTTTACTCTATTGTTGGGCCCCCATCATCACACAGATTGAGGCACATGGTTGGATTTACACCTGGGGAGCTGATATACTTGGGACTACCTATCACGACTTATACAGGGTGGTTCATTTACAGGGACAGTCACTGAGCCATCCAACCTTGGTTATGAGCTGGGTCTATGAGTGTATCATCCCTTATGGGAGAGGTATAGAGGTGGCAGATCCCAGAGCCATGAGGGTAGCTAGATGGACAGAGATGACGGTGCTTAGAGCACCCCACCAGCCAGTTGCTTCCTTGACTACTGAGGATATGGAGGCCACACCTTATCAGGCCATGGCAGGGTTGTGGGGTGAGGAGACCTTCACTTTGATTTCCTGCTCTACTACAGGGTAGCTTTTGGACAGGACGGGGAAGGTAGAGACACACCCCTTTGATCGAGTGCCTCAGCAGTTTGGCCTTGCTTACGTTGATATGCTTCCCCCAGTGGTGCCAGTGTTCAGATCAGTTCAGGAGGCTAGGGGCAGTCCTAGGGGCTGGGGTTGGATAGTTGTTACTCCTGGCATCCCTATTGCAGCCAGGAGGGTGGTACGCACCCGAGCGAGAGTCGGTGCTCCTCAGGCACCTTTACTTCAGATTGCTACCGGCCCTGCCCACAGCAGTGATGACCCTATTGATATAGACTTCGAGTCTAAGGAGTTCATAGGGGGAGAGATGGAGGAGGAGACTGAGGACATGGAGGTCAGCGAGTCGGGTGAGGGAGAGGATAGCGATCCTGAGTGGCATGACACTCAGGAGATTTTACAGGCCGAGAGGGCAGAGCAGAGCGCAGAGAGGGTGACTCTAGTCTCAGAGGAGTTACTTTCTCAGGACTTAGGTGGAGAGGATGAGTCCATGGTAGGATGCTATGTTGCCCCAGACATAGGAGGAGGACATCAGTCAATGGTGGCATCCATGGCAGGCGCTGATCCTAGTGATCCCTCTTGGAGGCCTGGAGATCCGAGTGAGTTGTCACTCTTCTTTTAATATTTGTTTTTAGCTAGGATTGCCTTAGTTGCTATCTCTCCTTTTGTTCGTCCTTGGTTTCATCTTTTGATTATTTTCTAACTTTTTTTTCTCCTTTGCTTACAGAGACTGCTGATGAGTGGTGAGACTTGATTCGCTGGGTATGTACTAATACCCTGATGCTCCCTATGGAGAAGACTCATGTCGAGCTATCCATGGATGCAGGGGAGCCTTCGGCAGCTGGTAGGCATACCGATGTTTTTGCCCCCATTTGGCATGTGGCCAAGATGGTGACTTCCCTCCATACCGAGTTAGCCAGGTATAGGACTGCAGAGTGCCTGATGAGGAGCCACTCTCATAGCGAGGCTACAGCTACCGTTCGGGACCGTGAGCCCTCAGTGCACTCAGAGCGCCAACGTAGCCAGAGTCCTAGACATGGTCGTGTGCCTTCTGAGGGATCCCATAGGGATTGAGAGGCCACTTGGCTCTTTTTGTAGTGACTCTTGCTAGATTGTTTATACGATCATTTTGTATTTTCTGGGCTCATTGAGCGTTTTGACCATGCCTAGCGCATGATGGCATTGTACATAAAACCTGATTATATATATATATATATATATATATATATATATACATCTCTTTTTGGATCTAGATCTCTTTGTACCTAGAGTTTTGTGATTCATTTTCACATGTATACTAGATGTTTATAAAATTTTGTTTTTATATGCTTTTCAGAATGTATGCAATGGAGAACAAATATCACAAATGTTTTCTTTTTGTATTTCGTGATGCTGATGTATGATGACACAGATGAGCTTTGTGATCTTGAACTTTAGTTTTCATAAGCAATTTTCTGGTACTTCATATTGTTTTGACAAAATGTGATGATGAATTGGTATGATGAGCAGATGTACTTGCCCCACTCCTAACTCCACGCAACTAGTAAGATGCGAGGGCTCACCACCGAGAGCTAGAAAGGGCACAAGCTATGAGGTGTGTTGAAATGGTAATGATGGGAGATAGAAAAAGAGTTGGTGGAACCAAACTAGGATGCTACAAACCTATCTTACTCAAGTGACTCCATAGTTTAGAATGTGACTTGCTTTGTAGTTTATCCAGACTTAGATCCGTAGATGGCCACTTGGTTGACAAAATCTGGTTTTCAGGGTTTTGAACTCTCTTGGAATTTTGGACATCTGATTCATTTGTTTTTGACTCAAGATTTCAAAGGTTTATTTGAACTATTTGCTTATGACTTTCAACATTTTACTGTCAAGAGGACCCCCTACACCTTGCCCCATGCTACTAGTAGGAAGCATGGGCTTATCACCATGGACAAGGCATAGGCGAGTAAAGGCATTCCCATCCTTTCCCAACCCTACGTCACTAGTAAGAGATGCAAGCTCATCACCGAAGGTTGGTAGGGCAAGGAAATGTGTAAAAGTAAAATTTTCTGTTTGATCTATATTTGACTTACTTACTTGAGAAAAATGTCAGTATGTTCTTATTTCCAAAGAGATATATATACGGGATAGATGTGACACCATGAAGCTTCTAGAATAGACCATAGGCAAGACACCTATCCTAGGAAGAAACCAAAAGTGAGAACAAGCATGCAGGCCTTGGTATGGCTACCGTTAAGACTTTGTCATATCTAGCTTTAATTGATGAAATGATTCTGAAACAGTTGATGATGTTATGAAAATGAAGAAGTATGATTTGAATGCTCCTGTCAATACCATCAGAAGTTTGTAATGAATTGCTTAAGAGAAAGTCCCTTGATCACCAAGTTTTACGAAACGAGTGAACAAAATGAACCTATCTAAATGAATATGTAATGTAGATATAATTATACAAATAGTGCTGATGCTTCATGCGTAAAACCATTTAAGATGCAAGGAATTGATTGATTCATTGAATTCCTCACCCTCTAGTGTGCACAAGAGATATGCACCATTTCCGTAGTCTTTCATGACTCGATATGGGCCCAACCATTTGGGCCGAAACTTTCTTCCTTCACTGGTTTTCTTGTCGATCTGGCTGTCTAGTCTTAAAACTAGATCTCCTTCATATATTTCTCACTCATAGACCTTTTTGTTATACTGCCGGCACATCCGGTCAGCATAGGCTCTATGCCACTGTTTAGCGTTTAACCTGGCCTCGTCTAGGCTTTCTAGTTGGGAGAGGCATGCCTCCCTATAAGCTTCTTCATCTAGAATCCCTTGTAGTGAGATGCAGAGACTGGGTATTTCAACCTCAAGTGGGAGAACTGCTTCTACCCTGAATACCAGTGAGAAAGGAGTTGCTCCTGTTGGTGTTCTTATTGAGGTTCGGTGGGCCCACAAGGCCGGATATAATTTTAAATGCCAATCTCGTTTGTTTTCTTTTACCATTTTGAGGAGAATAGCTTTCAACGTTTTGTTTGTCGCTTCAGCCTGCCCGTTGGCTTGAGGGTAGTAAAGAGAGGCCATGTGATGGTTTATTTTGAACTTGCTACATAGCTCACAAACCTCATCATTTTTAAAGGACGTGCCATTATCAGAGATAATGACTTGTGGGACACCATACCTACAGATAATTTGGTTCAAAATGAATTTGGTGATCACTGAACCTGGTACGGTGGTGAGAGGCATGGCCTCTACCCATTTGGTGAAATATTCCATGGCTGTGATTATAAAATTATGGCCATCGGTTGATGAGGGAGAGAATTTCCCTATCAAGTCCAGACCCCACGTGGAGAAGGGCCACAGAGTTGCTATTGGTTGCAGGGATTGTGCTGGCATGTGAATCTCGTGAGAGAATTCTTGGCATTTGTGGCACTTACGTACAAATTCCACTGTGTCATGTTCGAGAGTGGGCCAAAAATAGCCCATCCGATGTATTTTGCAAGTGGTGGCATGACCACCGAAGTGGCCCCCACATATCCCACTGTGGGATTCATGAAGAATCTTCTTGGATTCTTCTATGTCGACGCATCTTAGAAGCATGTCGTCGAAGGCTCTGCGATAGAGCACTTGGTCTAAAACAACATATTTAGTGGAAATAATGTGTAACCACCTTCTTTGTTGTGGTGTGGCACTTTCTGGGTATGTATGGTCCATGATAAAATTGATGATATCAGTATACCAGGGACATGTAGAGATGGGGGGTCTGGTTTCGACAAAGAATACACATTCATCAGGAAAGTCTAGATCTACCAGTTCACCTCCATCTAGTGGATTGTCAGCTAACCAGTCTGCAATGATTTGTCCTTTAACAGATTTTTGGTTTACGAATGTTAACTCAAATTCTCCCATTAGGGTTATGAAATGGCCAACTTTTTTAGACAAGGACCCTTGCGTGAGAAATGTCCGTAAATGGTCTGTCTTCACAATGACCCTTGTTTCTTGGTTTAACATGTAATGTCTAAAGTGTTTTGTTACAAAAATTATGGCAAGGCATTCTCTCTCTGCCTGTGTGTAACGTGTTTCATAATCGAGTAATGTTCGGCTAATGAAATAGATCACGCGTTCTCATTTGTCATCGTCTTCTTGAGCCAGCATGCAGGCCAGTGAGACATGAGTGGCTCGTGAGTATAGGATTAAAGGGTGGTCTGGCTTGGGAGGCATTAGCGTGGGTGGTGACAACAAGAAGCACTTAACTGCTTCGAAAGCCTCATTGCAATCTTCAGTCCAATCGATACTATAATATTTCTTGAGTAGATTGTTGATTGGATGAATGGCAAAGCTTAAATCTGGGATGAACCTTCGGATTGCACTGAGTTTCCTGAGAAATGTCCTGATTCCAGATTCATTCGAAGGTGGGATCATTTCGAGAACAGCCCGTATTTTGGCTGGATCAACATCAATCCCTCGTGAAGATATAATGTATCCTAGAAGTTTGCCTCTTGTTACACCGAAAATGCACTTCTCTGGGTTTAATGTGACACCATACTCAATTAGTCATGAGAGGATGATACGGAGCACCTCCGGGTGATCACAACATTTCTTGGCCTTGGCCAACAAGTCATCCACATATGATTCCACAATTTTATGGATAAGATCATGGAATATATAAGTCATTTCCCGCTGATATGTAGCGCGGTGTTCTTAAGACCAAATGGCATGACAACATAACAATAAGTTCCCCAGGGAGTTATAAATGTGGTTTTGGCTTGATCTTGTTCAGATATTTTGATTTGATTATATCCCGAGAACCCATCCATGAGAGACAAAAGCTCAAATCCAGTTGTTGCGTCAACGATGACGTCAATGGATGGTAATGGGAAATCATCCTTGGGACAAGCTTTGTTAATATCCTGAAAATCTATGCAGATGTGTATCTTCCCATTCTTTTTGAGAACGGGGACGATATTAGACACCCATTGTGAATAATCAACTGGTTTGATGAATCCTACTTGGAGAAGTTTTATTACTTCCTCTTTTACCATGAGAGCCACTTTTGGCTTCATTGGTCTTGACTTCTGTTTAATTGGCTTCGCATCTAGTTTAGTGACAAGATTATGTACCACAACCTGTGGTGCGATACCTGTCATTTCTTTATAATTAAATGCAAAAGCCTTTTGATGTTCTTTGAGGATTTGGGTGTGTATTTCTATTTCTTCCGGAGTTAACGAGGATCCCAACTTCAAAATTCTTGGTTCTTCCTCCATTCCAATGTTTATATCAATGGTTTCTTCTATCAAAGAAGCATTACCTTCTTCAAACTCAGGTGGGGCTGGAGGTAGTTCCAAGATTTCTCCATTTTCTATCTCGTAGATATCGAGATCTTTCTGTGGAGGAGACTCTACCGTGGGATTTCCAAAGTAGGAAGAGGAATGTGGTATTAAGGAAAGATCAACTATACTGTGAGCAAGGTGTAGCTCCGCATAGGTGTTTAGATATTTGAGAGTGACTTTATCACTATCAACATGATGTAAGATAGGAGATTCATTCTCAGCTGTATGTGTTAGCAGAGGGTTTGTTGACATTTTCTTCACCAATGGTTCAGTACGAAGTGATACTTTGAAACTTGTATCTTCCAACTCATTACTTGGGGTAAAACGTGAAGCTGAGGTTGCTATTGAATCTGTGAGAAGGTTCTGTTCTCGTGGGATTGCCTCAATGGATATGAAGTTGAATATTTTGCTTAGATCTAATACCGCTATTTTATAGAGTTGTAAGTGCTCAGCTCTAGTCTCATATACTTCAGAGACCTGGTTTGCAACTAACTGCGAGTCTCCTAACACTCTGATGTCATTAACACCAATCCTTTTGGCTATGATGAGGCCAAGGAGGAGGGCTTCGTACTCAGTGCCGTTGTTTGTACATTCAAAGTTCAACTTAAAAGCAAAAGGTAGGATCTTTCCCTCAGGAGAAGTAAAGATTACGCCTGCCCCGGCTCCATAGTGACATCTAGCTCCATCGAAATGGAGAGTCCAATATTTACTAGGAAAGATGGATGCTGGGACATTCTTCACGTCTGTTTCTTCTGTTTCGGTTACTTCTACCATGCAAAGTTCCTCTGCTGGAAGAGAACCAACTCCTAGGGTGCATCCCATACCTGCGGAGTCAAATGGTAGGAAAATTGGTAGATCTTGTTCTAGTAATTCGACAATTTTTGTAGTAGTTCCTAATGACACTATTTCTACAACGTTAGCTTCATCCTTGAGGGCTGGGATGCTCTTGACTAGGTTCGTAATTTCTAGTTCTGTTGTAGGTATTAATTTTTCTTCTGGTTTTGAGTCAATTGGTTTGTTAAGTTGGTTTGTTGGGAGTTCAAACTCAGAGTGAACGCCTGGTCTTTTCTTCAGGTCTGCTAGGTGTATGTCGAATGGTTTTGGGTCACCTTTTGCTATGAATATCTTTCCTAAGTGTAAGAATCTTATTTCCTGGAATAACGTAGAGGGAATTGCTTTCATGCGATGTATCCATGGTCGACCGAGGATCATATTATAGTTGGTTTCCCGATCTATGATATAAAACTCAGTGAGGATTGTCTTGGGTCCTAAGGTGACTGGTAATATTATAGTCCCAATTGAAGTAGCTTTAAGGCTATCATAACCTCTTAGCGTATTTCTTGTTGTGGAACAGTTTGTTTCTCCATATCCTAGCTTTTGAAGGAAAGAGAAGGGGACAATGTTAACTGCTGCCCCATCATCCACCATTGCACATTTAACATAATTATTGTAAACCCACACCTGTAAATGCAAGGCCGGATCACCTCTACGTGTAATTTCAGCATCTGTTGGCATTTTGTTTATGTCGAATATAAACTCGGTATCCCTATCTGGCTGCCCTGGAGGGTGGATATCAAAGTCTATATGGTTTACTTGTGTTTCGGGAGGTGGAGTGATGTTAATTAAATGACCTAGACCTAGTGCTTCTAACAGAGCAGCCCTATGGGTAGGAGAGTTTTTCAACAAGTCCAAAAAGGAGATGTGAGAGAAGGTCTTTGTTAAGTCATTAATTAAATCATAAGCACCCACGGGTTTTACCAATGTTTGTTGAATGTTATCTGGTTCTAGTGGATAGATTGGATTTGGTTGAGAAGAATATTCTCGTGTTCTTGTTATGGCTTCTACGTGCAGCTCAGTATCTAACTCCACTAGACCAACTATCTTGGTTCGTGGCTGATTTCCTAATTGTGGTGCGACAGGTGGATTTAGTGAAGTTGAGGCTTCGTGATCATTATTTCCTGTCATTACACCTTTGTTCATCCCATTTGGATTTAATTTATTATTGTTATTGTGATTTGGAAGTGGATCATTGAAGATCTTAAGAGGTGCGTTTTGAGGGGAGACTGCCCCTGTGAAAGTTTTTGGCATAGGTGTCACAGAATCTGTTAAGAACATTTCTATGAAGAGTTGTCTTTGTTCTTCTGGCAGACGTTGCATGAACTTATTGTAATCACGGAAAGTCCTAGTGTCATGGCCTCAAATTTTGTGGAAACCACAATACGAGTTAGGATTATAACTCCTAGGTTGTTGGTTTGGCACGTGTTGTGGTCCAAAATTCTGATTGAACTGTTGACTATTAGGATTAAAGTTTTGCATTTGTTGTCTTTGGTTTTGGTTTTGATATCTAGTTGAGTTTTGACTTGGATCCTGTGTTTGGATCTGTCATTGTTTGTTGTTGTCATTGTTGTTGTTGGGGGACGATTAAAATCCACTGCGTTGATTGTTGGGGTAAAATTGTTGTTTCGTTGATTGTTAACTGGTGGTGGAACATTTACAACGTTTTCTTTTTTTGCTTGGTCAGTCACTCCATCTGTTGTCACCCCATGGTTTTTGTTAAGGATTTTAGGTCCTTGATTGGCATTTGTGGTAGTAGGATAAGTCGTAGTGTTTTGGTTGGGGATGATTAACCTCCCATTTGTTCCATATGTCTTGTGACCACTATCTATCGCAGCTTGATCTATTCGGAGAGCGCTCTCGAGCACTTCATCATAAGTTCTTAGTGGGAACTTCTGGACTTCTTCCTTTATCTCTCTGCTGAGAGAATGAAGGAATAAATCACATAGTTCCATCTGATCCATGTTTGGAGCGCTTGCTGAAGAATAGAGGACTGTACGCCATCTTTGGATGAAATGAGCAACAGATTCATTGTGTTCTTGCTTAATATGCAAGAATTCCCTGATTCCTGTTCTCAACAATTTGTTCATGTCGAACACCTTGATGAACTCTGAAATGAGTTGTTTAAATGAATGTATTGAGGCTTCAGGTATTCTGTAATACCAATCGAGGGTGATACCCTCTAACATTTTGGGGAATATTTTAGCAACAACTCCATCCCAAGGGAGCAGTTCTCGAATGGCCGTGGCATAGGCCTTAATATGTGCATTTGGGTCTCCCTCTCCTTTGTACTTGGGTAGATCAGGGAGAGGTCTTGGAAGCATGACGCTTCATATAGTGAAGTCTAAAGGTTCTTTCAAATATTCTGAATAAGTCCCTATCGCATAGGTTTCAACCATTGATGGTGCTTGCTGAGGGGGGGAGGTGGAATGGGTTGTTGATGTGGCGTAGCATATATATTTGTAGGGGCATAAGGAAATCCCTGTGGTTGAGTGAACATGCCAGGAGAAGAGAACATATCTCCCTGTGGTGATTTGGAATACATGTTTAAGTATGGAGGAGCATTGCCCAGGAATGGATTGTTTTGTACTAAACCGGGAGGTATCATATTTTCCACTGGAGCGGCATTAGAAAACGTGGTTCTAGTTGGCGTTTGTTGTGAATACTGAGGAGGCATGCCCAACGTGCCTATTCCTGTGAGGAGGTCTACTTGGCTAGGATGATGTGGAGGATTGGAATTTCCTGCCTGCATGAATTGTGAATTTTGACTTGCCTGAGCAAGTTCCAACCCTCTAACCTTCTCGACTAAGGCTGAGATGACCTCGTTTGGTGAAGATACGGTATTTTTCCTTAGTGGTGTTTGTTGTATACCTTGAGGTTGTATAGGCATATGGTACCCTGCTATGAACTGATCGTTGCCCTGCCAAGTATCACCGAGGGCATTTCCTATAGGTGGAGGAATGGGGGTGTTTTCTTGGAATGAGACCTCGGGTTGTATTTGCAAACCTCCTATAGGTGGGTACATACTTTGAGAGCATTGTTCACTCCTAGCATAACGTGCTAAGTATTCATCATCTAAAAATAGATATGGATCTGATTGTCTACTGATTTGTGGTCTAAGCAACACCTGAGGAGATGAACCAGATTCTCCAGTGAGCATCATGTTGTTTGAGCCTGAAGGCTCTGGTTGTTGCGTTTGAGTGAGCTGATCCAACTCCTCTATTTGGAAAGAAGAACTATATCTAGTCCTTTGAGGTGGAGTTTGTGTTGAAAACCAGTTAGTTGAATAGTTGTCACCCCATGCTGAGAGCGAGGGTGATGGTTGTCTATTCAGTTGATCGTAGTATGCTTCAAGACCTAGGAGAGGTCTGCCATATGCATCGAATCCTGACATATTTGGGGGGTATATGAATACCCGCAGAATAATGGGAAGAAGCGAAGATGGATAAAACTAAAAGAAGAGTGTGAAAGTGAAGAAATTGTTCCGTCAATATCAGGTTCACCAATCTTGGGGGTGAAGCTGATGTGAAGGCTAATGAGGTAGGTAAGATGAAAGGTTGTTTTTTTTACGTCAGGTTCACCAATTTTGTTGGTGAAGCTGATGTGGAGGCTAAAGAAGTGGAAAAGATGAAAAGTAAACTAATTGGAAGAACAAGTATAAATAAGACTCCAAACCAGAAGGTAGGAAGTTTCACATCGGGTTCACCAATTTTGTACGATGGAAAAGTGACATGCGAGCATGGGAATCTACAAGTGACTCTTCCTCGCACCCGACCTCCCGAGGTCATGCTGAGACAGCCGGTGGGGATGGAATACACTGCGGGATGTAGATAAGCTAGTTAGGTAATCTTATGTCTTCAACACGCAATAATGGGATCTGTGAATCTAAGGCAAAGAAGGCCCTCCTAACCTGAACCGGTGTGATAGATCATTCGGTGAGGATAGCTACTCGAAGGCTCCAATCAATATCGAGCTCTGCCATGATCCGATCTATGGGTTGTGGAATACGTGGAAGATAACCTGTGGGTGCTTTGTATATGTCTCCTGACAAGGTCATGAAAATGGAATGGCTAAATATGTAGTGGATCTTTTGGTGTTTTATGGACGATTCTCTGGTCTAGTCCAGAAATATTTAGCTTGATTAGCTGCTACATTTAATAATGATAGTTGTGTGATAATGTCTGGTGGGAGTGGAGAGGATCTAAACACTAATGTTCGCAAACTAGCGTCAACGTTGGATTGATTTGTAGGCCCGTTGGGTTGTGGGACCTTTGGATCACAACCGTAAGTTTGTGGTTGTTGTGGACCTCCTATGGTCATGTGAAGAATCAATCCCTTCTTCTGATCCCGAGTATCCAATAATCGTATGCCTTTTTAGCCTCTACGTTTAGAACTAAAAGTTGCATGATTTTCTCAGAGTACCTAACAGGTGTTCTGGCAACTTGGATATGTAAGCTAGTGTCTATATCAATGAGGAGGTCTCCTGTGTCTGGTTGTGGGACTAGTGGATCACAACCGAATGTTTGTTCTCTTTCAGGTCCTTCTACAGTCATATGGATGTCTATCAAGGAAATCTATAATTTGGCTGATTTGACCAGAACGTGTGCACTTTGTCGTCTTCTATGTTTAATCCTCTTAACTGTGTGCTGATTTCTTGTAGGTCTATGGTTGTTCGGAAGACCTGAATTCTGAGATTTTGGTCTATGTCAGTTATTACTGCAACAGTATTTGGTTGAGGCACGATTGGCTCAAAAACATATTCCCTGGGCTCTCTAGGTCCCGTGATTGTCATACAAGGTCAATATAAGCCTAACTGAAACAAAATAAATTGACTATGCAAGATATATCTACAACATATATGTATTCCTCTATTTTTGTATTTTTTTAATAGAATTTTAAATGGAATTGAAAGAACAACTAATCTAATATATTCAGAAAATGACAACTAATCTAATAACAAAATTAAAACAAACAAGGTAGCCCGGTGTAGCTACTTGCCTGTGCAGTTGTGAGTTTATCCTAAATAACTAGATAGCTGATTAACTTAATTGAAAGATTCTCGATCCTACCTCAGAAGTGAGGAATGAATCATAGTTTCTCAGAAACTATCAATCCCCACAGCTTCCTGGTAATATCGAGAATGAAATTTAACTGAAATGAAATGTTTCACTACTCTATTTGATATATTTTAACTAGAACTTTGACAGATAAAACTTGGAATTTGCAGAACAGTGGCGAATCCAGTAGTGTATGAATTTTTCCCCTCAGAATGATCTCCTCATTCCTTCATGTTCACGTGAATCCAGAAGAGCGTGTATATGCTAGCATCAACAGAAATAGGTATTCGAACAATGGCAGTTTGGATATAGACCGAATATAATGCGAGTAGGAGAGGGACAACGCAAGAGATAGAGCTTGGCATATGTAATTCCTAGTGGGATTTATTGTGGGAATACAACGCAAGAGTACCGAGAGATTCTAGAATCCACCTTCTGTGAAGAACACAACCTGCAACTCTAATGGATGCAATCTATAACTGACACTACTCTGCTCTAAACTAATTTGTATGAACAACTATGAACAAGACTGAAGCAAGAAGATTGAATGGCTTCTGAAAGCAAAGGAAAAACTAGCATGGATGCAAACATGAAAACAAAATGAACTCTAAGCAAGAATTGAGAGACTAAACAATGGAAAATGAGAAATTGAGAGGTAGTTTTGAGGGGCCATTTGCTTGAAAACAAGCTGGCTATTTATAGATTTCACATTCACCCAAAGGTGATTCCCATTAGAACTCTTTTACCATTAAATAATGGAGAAACACTATTCTAGGGGACATAAAACATTAATACGAGCCAAGGCGGTGGAGAAAAGCTAGTAAAAGTTGAAAATTACACACATCATGATCACAAGAATGTGCTGGAAAACACGTGAAGGACCACCGCCCTGAGCAGGGTGGCAGGTTACAGGACCGTCACCCTGATTAGGGCGGCAGTTTTGTCACTAAAGGTCAAAATGCTAAGAAATGAAGGGCAGAGGAATAAAACAAAGCACAAGGAACATGGACAAAGCATTTGGGATGCTAACATATACTTCACAAGCTTTTCTGGATCCGAACACCTTGTGAGGCGACCTGTATCATCATTGGGGCATGTGTAACATTGTTTCGGCGGTACATTACCCTATAATTTTGGGTACGTACAGTACACAAATGGATATGTGGAGTGAACAAATTATGTATTATGCCAAATCCTAATAAAATATGTATCTTTGCATATGCATAAGTGGGATAAAAGGATTCTGCAACATTTTGGGCATATAGGGAAACATTAAAGTCAGTAAAAAGATACCCCCAATTTCAATTATCTTATGGTATTGATCTAGTTCTTCTTATTTAATTTGATATTCCCACTATGAGAGTTATGGAAAATGAAAGAATGGAGGAAAGTGATTAAGTAAGAGAAAGATTGGTACATCTTCATTTTCTAGAGGAAATGAGGGAAATAACGAAGGATACAAGCTATACAAAGAAAATGAAGTAGGATTACTTTGATCAAAAGATCCTCTGGTATCCATTTTCGGTTAATGACTTGGTCCTAGTATATGATTCCTGATACAAAAAGAGGAAGCATAGACAACTTATTTCTAAATAGATGGGGCCTTATAGAATAGTGGCTAAGCATGAAAATGGTATATATTGACTAGAGGAATTGGATGACACTCGAATTAGGAAATAGGTCAACCACGAAAAGATAAATATTTTCTAGGCACCAGCTTTAGATTGTCCATAATATTCTACTCTGAGGACAAAGTTGAAGCTAGGGAGGGGGAAGATGTCGGAACTAGAACTTTCCTCCATGATTTCTATTTCATTAATGTATGTATTATGAATAGGGTGTTGTTAAGTATAATTAGCAGTAAAATCTGATAGAAGATAATGGCACTGCCAATACGTCACCACCAATAGAGTACAGTATGGTAGAAATCAAAATAAAATAGGGATGTTGTGAAAGTGATAGTTAATGGTAAAAAGTAAATATTTCTCGTAAGTGGTCTAGGTAATGTTAAAATGTTAAAGTTAGGGTAAGTAGAGAAGTAGGGTCTACATGATTAGGAATTACAAATATTATATTTGTAATAAGGAAAAGAAGTGATGTCATAAATATTTTGTGTATTTTATTTTTATAAAGTCTAAAAAGGTGGAATCCATGTGAAATAATAAGGTTTATCTTATATTAAAAGATAAGCCTACATGTAAAGATAAGAGTTAAGGTATGGAATATGATTAACTAGTAGAAATTTCCTATCCTATCTTAGAGATAGGGTTGATAAGCATGAAATTTCTATAAATAGATAGACCACCCCCATTTAGGATAGAAGAAAGTGATGAGAAATATTATATGATAAGGTGTGTTAAGGAAGCCATCAAGAGGAATAATTGTGAAGTTTCTCCCAAAATTACTGTTGGAAGGTGATTGGAGTTGGTAATACTCTGAGTAGTTCATGGGTGATATTGTAACAATATCATGTTAATAATATGATTTACAGTTGTATTTCATATATATCATCATTTGTTTATATCATAGTATTTGGTATTCTTGTGTTTGTCTATTATTGTATTTTCTATATTACTACTACCAAACCAAAAGTTGTGCATTACTACAATAATCATAGCACGAGGATTTCCTAGTGGAAAATCATCATAGTGTTGGGTTGGTGTTGACAGGACATTGTTGTTCTTACTGGAATTTGATATGCATTCAACAAGTTATTGCACATTATAAAACCAAGTCCTCCTCCATTCACAAGTAAAATATAGTGCTTGCTACCGAAATTTAAAGATCGTCAATTAGTGACTATCACAACTTTAGCCTTTGCAACAAAGGGCCCAATTATTACCAACACCGCTAAAATATTGTCAGATGAATTCCAATAAAATTAGTTTCCTAAACTAATTAAAATATAGATAACACCAGATGGGTAAAATGTTAGGAAATCATATTGGTGCTCACATTGATTTTATGGGTTTAGATTATTATTACAATGTGTTGTTATAAAATCACTCATTATTAATACAATGTGTAGTAATATATTAATAACAGGTGATATGTAATACAACTATTTGTGAGTGTAGACACTAAATCACACACTTCGGTGCATTTACAAGTCCTAGTCACATATCACTATTCATAAGCGAGGAAACTAGTAATTGACATTTATCTTTGGCCTCTTTATTTTCTTTCTTGCTTTCTCTGTGGTCTTGCACACCCCACTACCCAGTCTAATTTTCACTAGTTTATATTTCTTGGCTCTAGACACTAGCACCTAGCCAAGACGCTAGCGCCATGGTGCCCTCATCCTCTCTAGGCACCCCCAACCTTTTTGTATCTTACTTGTCCCATTTGGGCCTCTTTTATCTTTTAGGCATCTTGTTTTCTCAGTGGTTGGAATTTTAGATGTTAATTACAAAATTCAAACAAGGAAATAATATAGATACATGCTATGTGATCAAAATAACGGACCAAACTCTAAGCATATATTACCATCACCTAAGGTTGCATACAAAGTAATTTCAAGAGTATCAAATCATCCATCTAGATTCATTCAAGGCACAAGGGACTACATTATTTTGTATACACTTTGTAATTCAAGAAAATATTAGCTGTGAAAATGTGAGAAAATAAACAAACTTGCTCCTCTAATCTAATATTTTCAAACAAAACCTCAGATATAGAAATAGATTGAAAGGAAGAGAGAGACAAATATCTACACTTACCTACAAGTTGCAAAACTCCTTTTATGTGATGGATTTTCTCTTGATTGATGTTGGTTACTCTTAGATTGCTTCAGATTTGTGTGGATAAACTTGGGCGGAACCTCCCCTTTTCTTACATTGGATGGTTGCTTGATAAAAATGACGAGGGATTGATTGTAGATGGATTAAAGATAAATGATGGATTGATTAAGTTCTAAGAGGATAAAATGGATGGATTGAATGGCTTGTTATTATCTATCTCTCATAGAGGAGGAGAGCTCAATTTATAGTTTGTGGATGGAGGATTCAATGGCTAAGATGAATCCATGTTGGATTTGGATCAAGGGTGGAGAATGCATGTAAGGATTAGAGGATTCTAGAGTGGAATGCTCTAGAAATTTGAATTCAAAATTCATGTAGGGAAAAAGCTTCCATTGAATTGAAAAATCAATAGAAGGAGAAGGTTAGAGAGGTTTCTCTAAATAGAAGCATCTAGGTTTAGAACTAGGTCTAGGGTTATATAGGGTAGGTGGTAGGTGAAATGTGGTAATATTCAATTCGTATAGAATGTTAATGAAGGATTAAAATAGGATAATAGAATATAATAAGGAAATTAAAGTGATTAATGATAAAATGCGATAAAATGATGAATTTAAAGGATTCATGATAAATGGTAAAGGATAAATAAGATAAAATGGGTTAATAATAATAATAAATTTTGTGATTAGTTATTATATTGATGATGTTGGTATATTTGTGGGATAGGGTAATCGTAATTAACCATGTCAACAATTTAGATGTTTACATTTTGCCCCTCTTTGAATGGTTATTGTGTAGCAATGAATGTTCAAAGAAAAATAAGAGAAGATGTTATAATGGTGATATAGTGCCCCCTTGAGGGGTTATGAAGGGAGGAACCAAGAGGTTAACCTCTCAAAAATAGGAGAGGCTCGAGTCAGCAGATGAGATAGGATGAGAGGATGAGAAGATTTGAGGATTTAGAGGACGAGGATTAGAAGATTTGAGGATTTAGAGGATGAGGATGAGCGGATTAGAAGATTTGAGTATTTAGAGGATGAGGATTATAGGATTAGAATATTTGAGGATTAAGAGATATTGGATTTGGGAGTAGAGTATGCCCCAATCAACAATGTATGACAAGGGTGAAGATTCATGATTATTGGATTAGAGGATGCCCTAGTCAAGGGGTTAGGATTAGAGGGATTTTGGATTATAATATTCCTTAGTCAAGGGGTTAAGATTAAATATTGGAGATTTAGAGTTGAGGATGGTAGATTTGAAGATGTTAGATTATGAGGATGTTGTATCTTGGGATGAAATATTTTATGATTGATTGGATAGAAGATGGAGGATGTTTGGATGAGAGAATAAGGATTGGTTTTTTGATTGATTTGGATAATAGGACAAGATTGGAATAATGATTGATGAAGGGATGAGAAATGTTATTTGAATGTGATTGATGAGAGGATGTAAGAAGATACCCCATCAAGGGGGTGAGGATTTTGGATGTCAGGTTTGAGAGGACAAGATGTGGACGTGGATATTGATCGATTGATTAGGTGGATGGGGAGGTTAGATATATAGATAAATGATGATGAGGATTAGGTGTGGATGATGATAAAGTTAAAATATGATGATAGATTGGGGTGTTGTTGGTTGTTATATTTGACCTTGAAAACAAGTAACAGTCAGGGGACAAAAATCCCTCCTCTTTATGGGAGAGGTTCCCTCATTGAAAACACAACAAATAAGAAAATATACCTATTTAAAAATGTACAAACTATCAATGTTTCAATGAGGATTTCAATGCTTTATATGTATTCATCTCATAATATTTTCAATATAGAGGAAAAAGAGACAGAAGAATCAATATTCAGAAAACAAAGAGAGGAGCACTTTCAGACACATAGATTGAAAAATGATATCTTACTTATGCTTGGTAAAGTGGAAAGATTTAAAATATGCATATCTAAACATGGCACATGCATGCAATAGACACAAATTTCTAAGCACAACATCAACTGGAAGACACAAAGTTCTTGTTCAGATACACATAGCTTCTCATGAATCAGATTGAGAACAGAAATAGATAGAGCACAAGAAAAGATTAAACTTTTTCTGTATTGATTGGCAATTAGGTACTTTTACATCCAAGACATCAAAAATTTGATCCCTCTAAATGAAAAGAAATGCTCCTTAAATAGCCTCATGGACAATTACAAAAGAGTCTTTTTAGTTTCCGTTATTTTAATCAAAATATTAATATCTAATTAAGCATTATAACATCAGTTTGTATTTTACTTACATATTGTATGGATAGAAAGAAAATAACCACCTTAATTAAATATTTTAATTAAAAGAAGAATCTAAGGACTAGGAGCTGGGACACTCGAAGGAGTGTTTGTGGCAGTCCTCACCTTAAGTACTTGGTTTCTTAATCTCTTTAATGCTCCAGAGATGTCCATACCTTCGAGGGATGGTTTATTTGCAGTTGCAATGAGTCTAGATTCATAGGCATTTCTCCATTTCATTCTCAATTTTTTCATTCTCTAGGAAATCCATATTGGCCTCTGTGATGGCTTCTTGAAGTGTACAAATTTATCTCATATTATCTTTAGACATAGTGTCTTTCTTGAACAAATGACCTGAACTGGGAATTAATCTCTTGGACTGTGAACCTATCCCTTGAATTCTCCTTGAAGATTTGGCAGTGAATATCCTGAAAGGTAGATACAACACACGATTTAAAAGATTCTCCCTTCTGCAACATATTCCTGAGTTAGACCAATGGCTTCCTTAAGGAATTTTATTTTCCAATGAATGCTGAAGACCCACTGCTTAGACAAATTAAACTTTGCATAGTCAAATACTTCATTTTCCAAAAGAACCTACACATTTGTGTCATTCATTCATGAGAAATCTTGAATGCATTCACTCCACAATTTCAATTCTCTATCTAAACCACTGAGTGTTGTAAGAAATTTAAGTTGTATCACAGTGACTTTATTATATGACTTGGGTTCTTCCTCGATGAAGTTTAATCATGTGACTATCATATCATCAACCAAGGCCTCCATTTCCTTCCCATAAGTAGTATGATTGTGAATATCTTTGATAGCTTGAACTTTGCTCACTAGTTAGAATAGCATGAGGTGGAATTGAGGCTAAGGGAGTTAGATCAAGTACCTTGTCTTCTACCAATAAGGATTTAAATTTGAAAGGATTTGATCGTTCTTCCAATTCTCTTGTGTCCATTGCTTTCCTTTGTCAACTAATTCAATATACTATTGACATATCCTATCAAATATGTACTTCACTCTCAGGTAGTAATTCAAGGTCCTAGGGTAATTATCATCAACTTTCCAAATCACTTCCCAACAAGTCTCTTTCATCCTTGTCAAGTTGGGCTTAACAATAATGAATTATTGGCCTTGAGAATCAAATACTAACTTGGATGTGGTTTTAGCTTTCTTTAGTAGATAGGGGAGAAGTAGTACCTATGAAGAGCTACCACAACATGCAAACTTAGGTGAAACAATATGAGATGTGGCTTTTGCAGGAGAGCCAAAACTGCTTCTAGAAACAGTTTTACTAAAGTAAAAGAAACATAAAAGTAGAGGGATTTTGTCCCCAAGATTTGACCCTAAAAAGGGATACCCGATTTTAAAACATTTCATTATTTTCAAAGTAACGGATCATTTTATGTTTTTATTTGTTTGCAGGTGTCCAAGGGACCACTTACAAAGGATGGTTTTACTAAGTGCCAAAAATGCCTGTATCCATGATGCTAATTTTCAGCTGTAGTGCCCTTTGCCAATGTTTTCTCCTTGCAGAGGAATTCTTATTTCATGAATAAAAAACTAAATAACAGTTCCCTATTTAGAAACATATATTGAGCTAAAATTGGAGATTTGGGAGATATGGATTGACTGCAATGAATTAGGTACTATATGGGTTCACTTCCGAATACAGAACTCCTCTCGTAAATTTTACAACTAATTCGCTTAAAGAAAACTCACACCAAAATTTCCCACTGTTGTTTTTTTTTGCCCCGTTTCTTTGTGTCTGAAGTTTTGGTTTTTAATCAACTGGAAATTCCTCATAGGCTATTCATCAGGTCCTGATAGATATTTCCTCCAGGCCTAGGGACATTGAAAAACTATCCATTGGGATTTTTATTACTAATCTGTCTACATGCGATCTGAAATCAGGATTCTTTCAAAAGATTGCAAGAAGTTAAACTTGGTCCGTAGAGGGAAAAATTTATTTTATGAAAATTCCTTAAAAATATTACCATTAATTTTTAAAGCTCGATGAAAATTTGAATTTTAGAGAAAACAACCCGAAACAAAGCCACAAATTGAAAGTTATGGCACATGCAAGTTTGTTGCTGCTATCTTCCCAAACCCTTTCCAATGGTAATGGTGATTTTATTCTGCCTTAAGTGACTATTTTCACACAATTTAATGACAAAAGTCTTCTTGTCTTGATGCAATCACACTTTTGGAAATAGTTATTTTCCATGCAAGTAGAGTACTTTTATAAAGGAAGGGTTTAAGCTATCAGTGACAATTTTGGTGGTGTATCTCGGAATTGCTTGCTTGCATAACATGTTACTTTTTCCATATGAAGTCAAAATCAATTAAGTTGCAATTTTTTTCAAATTAGAGGTGGAGATAGGAGAATTTCTTACCTACCTGTAGGGTAAAATTTCTAATTATAAAAGATGTGAACATAAAATTAGTGAAAAGCGAGATTTTTTGATATGCCTTGCAGGGTGAATTCCCAAAAAGTAAAGTCACTTAAGTGAAAAGTAATTTCTTTCCTACCTTGTAGGGTGAAAATTCCCATTGCTTTGAATTTTGATTTTTAACTTAACCTCCCTTTGGAAAAGTGTGACCCATTCTGGCATAGCTAAGTGCCTAAAAGCTGACTTTTTTTATTAATTTTGGGAAGCATCCAACTTGCCTAAGAGGAGAAACTTTCAACGATTATTCAGAGCATCTGCATTTTTCAGAAAATGAGTATAAGTGAATAAAATAATATGCTTTTTGAAGTAAAGTCTCAAATTTTAGGGTATCAGGTCTTTATATGCAGATTTTGGTTTGAAAATTGAGTATTCAACCATGGAATCCATATTTGATTTTAATCAATTGTAGGTATTCATGCATAGATGCCCAATTGGTGAAGAAAGCGTCAACATATGATACATAGAATATATTTCAGAGGCATCATTTTTTCTCCTAGAGAAATAGATCAAGAGCTCATAATTAATAAGGCTTCCGACAAAAATTCATCCTCTTGTTTCTAATGCAGCCCAGTGTGCAAGTATTTCATGGAAAATTCTCTTGATAAAAGCTTGTACATGTGCTCCCAATCTTCCCCGTTCTAAGCTTTCATTGAATTTACTTGTATTTGCATTCACCCTGAGTGCTTTTAGAATTTAAAATAGCTCCACATGCAGTTAAAGTCTAAAAGTTATGAGTTTTGTCTGAATTGTTTACGGAAAACATTACTTATGGTGCACGTAAGGAACTAAATACAAAAGATTCAATGAGAGGGAAGAATGTCAGAGGAATTTAAAAAATCAAATTCAGCTTCTTCCAGATCTAGTTTGGTAGTCTCTCAAAGGCAAAAGAGTTAACCGCATGCAAAATATGGAAGAAGAACAAGGCTGGGAGTATAGCAGCTTTCTTCTAATTTCAATTTCCAATTTATTCTTCACGAAACTTATTTTATCTGACAAAGACCTTGAATTGAGACCAAATCTTAAGTGATTGGTTTAAAATCCGTTACTTGAAGAATTAATTACTTGAAATAGGTGGTAGACATGCAAAATTCATCTAGAAGGTTCTATTTTCAGTTAAAATCATGCATTTCATGATATGAAATTCCTGAGGGAGATTGCCAGTTGTTTCCCACTACAAAACCAATTCCAATGTGCCATTCAATTTTAGTTTCCTATTTGTAAATTTCCCTGTAACACTATAAATAAAGGAAGAGCCTACGGGTTAAAAAAATGAGTGTTGTAGAATTTGTATTACAGTGATTCTATGTGTTCCAGACTTTGACTTGAAACCTTGATAACTTCATCTGAAAGGCCTCCATTTCCTTCCCATGAATTCTTGAGAGGATCTTATATTGAACTTCATCAGAGAACTTTGTGTCAACGGTGTATTTTTTTCTTATTTCTTTTTAAATTTGACTCTTGCATAAAATTTGTGTTGTCTTAATCTAGTCAGCACTTCACTCTCAGGTGTAGATTCTCCATTGGAATTCTTGTCATCTATTCCAAATCACTTACCAACTATGGGGTCACATCTTTCATCCTTGTCAAGATTATTTAACAATCTCCATGCAATATTGGCCTTGAGAATCAGATACTAACCTAGATGATGGTTTTAGCTTTCTTTGTAGATGAGGGAGATAGATACTATGAAATTAATTGATAACATCGAACTTAGGAGCCTCAAACAATATAAGATGTGGCTTTTCTTTTCTTGACTTTTAGCAAGGTTGTAGTTGTGTAGAAAATCTAGCCAAGTAGAGGGAACAATGGGCCCAAGTGCAAGTGTGCCCATTGCACTCAAATTTTGTACAACAGATACTTCTAACAAAATGTTTCATTTTGGGAGGTAGGTACTTCCTTGACAGGAACTTCTTTCACAGATGATCCTAAAACATCCATTGATTCTGAAGCCCTATGCTTCAATTGATCCTCTTTTTCTTCTTCTTCCTCTCTACTACTTTCTTCAGGATTACCTTTCCCTTGTTCTTCTCATTCTTTCTCCTCACTTTCATTATCATAGAGATCTATAACTAGTTCAACCTCAGGTACTGCTTCCAATTTCTTTGAAGAAGACAACTTTTCACTTTCTTGAATTACTTCCTCCATCTTTTCATCCTTCTTAGCCTTTCCTTTCTTCATGTATACCAGAGTTGAGGGTTCAAGTGGAGAGGGAACATATTATACATGTGCCTCAGGGGTCACCACAGGACATTTCCTTATGAGGAGTGGAGTATTCTTGGGAGGAATACCTATGACTTACCTACTCTGAACATCTTCATTTTCATGTCAAACCAAATTTTGTCCTCACCAAGACAGGGTTTATGAGTTCCTTCAAATCATCCCTTTCCTTAAAAACCAATCAATGGTTTCAATGGGAGTGTGTCTGATAGACCTTTCATATTCAAGGGACTGTAGTTCCTCATCATCATCTTGAATCCCACCTAGTACCTTGTACACATCAAAATATTTGATTTTCTGCAAGGACAATCTATCATAATACCTTCTTCTAGCTTCATAATCATCAGAACAGTCAGCCCAGTAGTCTTCACTATCAACAAGATGATGGAAACCCATTCTAAAATTATTGGCAATAAATCCCTTGATATCAAAGAAAGTCCTTGGTTTGAAATAATGAAGATTGAGGGGAGAAATTTTTCTATCCACATTTTGGGCATCTAAAGCAGTCCTGCAAGTGTAGTTACCCAATGTGATTGGAAACTAGATGCCTGTAATCTTCTTGTCTCTTGCAAGTTCTGTGAAGTTTATCCAACTTCCTGTAGATTTAAACTAGGGCCATTTTATCACTACAATACATAGGGAGTTTCAAGGGTGTTCCCTCAAATCCAACCAACCATATGTAAGAAAATTTCTTGAACTGAGTGTAATAACTACCATATACATCAATCAATTGTTTAGCCTCCTCTAAGAATATCTTCGAGCCTATGTTGTCCTCTAATAATATGACAATATACATGGTGAAGGCATCATTCACCCTTCTAAAATGGTGATTACTAATATTCAAAATCAACTGTGGACAATTCTCATAAATAGGAGCATCTTTTTTGTTTTCATCAGGATAGAACCCCAACCATTCCCTGTATGCAGCAATAGTGTACATCAAATAGGAAGTCATATAGAAAGTCTTAGTCCTTTGAACATTGGCCAGTTGTTTAGTAAGACTATCACAGATTATCTCTCCCCAATTCAGGATTTGTTTGCCTTCACATATGATGTTTATATAAGGGCACATCCAAAAGTGGAACTCATTGGTTGAGGGCATCCCCATTATTCTAGCAAGGAGGGTGATGACATCTGACAACTATTCCTTGAAGTAAATCCTATACATAGTCTTTGGAAGTCTTGAAGCTCCCTTCTTTGGGTTTTTAAACCATGATTTGGCCACCCTACTCTTATATTGTTCATTTTCCTGATCAAATAGAAGTTGGGCCTGGGCCTTGGTGAGAGTGTTTGAATCTTCAGTTACTGGAATTCTAAGGGTAGTACTAATACAATTAGCATCTAGTCAAGAAACTACCTTCCCGTGAGGATCAATGATCTCTTTCATATTTGAGTTGAAAGCAGGAGCCACAGGCTAACAAAATATCAGCACATTGAACAGAAACTAGAAAACCTCCCCACGTGCGAGAAATTCCACTTTCCTTGATTAATTGACCATTGGGAGTAGGGTTCTTGCAGTCAAGCCATGCCCAAAAATCATCCAGGTCAAGGTGTTGAGCATCACTATCTCATATCTCTGGTATGGTTGTCTCCAATGAAGATAGATGCTCGTGCCCTTTGTAATGAATCTTCATTGTGTGGAAAGGGCAGAAAAGATTGTGCAATGGACTTCTTGATCCTCTGAAATTTTCTCTCAACAATCTGCGATCTCTGCTAGAACACGTTGCACCTTATTTTTTTGAAAAAGGATAGAACAAGGACCTTGACATGTCTACAAACAATGGAGAGAACTGAAACGAGAAAAAGCAACAAATGCAGGGAGTATGGTAAAAATAATTTGATTACCCTGGATATTTATACATAATCCATTTTGAGTAGGTCAGTGGGGGGAATTAAATGTGACAATTAATGCATTGCGTTGACATAAGACAATGGAATGTGGATATGGCAGAGATAATGTGAATAACTAGCCCAAGTGATGCCGGGACACTTGGGATGCGAGGAACCAAAAAACCCGTAGAGAATGGGATGTGGAAAAAATGGACTTGCGGGGAAATGGAGAACAGGAAGTACTAGGTACATGTGGGACACGAGAAGTTTAAATGTCCAGGATACATTCAAATTGGGTAAGCTGTAAGAAACTCACATAGTTGGCCCTTGGGACATTGGGACGTGAGTTCTCCACAAAGCCAAAATACTCACAAAACAAGGGAAAAAAATACAATGCAAGGAAGGTGGGGAATCAGTGAACTGGGATCTCGACAGAACTTGGGACGCAAGGAACACAAAACCAAAAATTCCTACACAACAAAGGGAAAGCCTAAAAAATTTCAATGCTCAGAAAATGACCAACTGTAGGAAAATAACTCTTCCTTCACGGACCTTCACAAGGAAATTATGATAGACATCTTACCAAAAAAATTTAAAAACTGAGACAAAAATACACAATTTTTGGGAAGGTGACAACATGTGTGCTACCATAAAGTTGCCAATGTTATCATCATTAGCAAGTGCAATGGATGTGGCATAAAGAAAGATCCATTAAGGTATGAATACCATGATGATTGAGTAGTTGAATTATTGTGTCCTCATATCATTAGAAAAGTTAATATAATGATGGTCCTCATATCATTGGCCAAAATGTAAATGCAGACAAGCAAACAAACACACACAATAAAAAACACACACACATTGTATTTTTGTATTTTTTGTGAATGTTTTGATTTTTAGATTTTAGATTTCGGATGTTTTGATTTTCGATTTGGGATGGGGGGAATGGTTTAGAGTAGGTAAGTTGAAAGGATTAAGGATGGGATAGATCATGGTGGGATGGGAAGGGATATAAGGTGGGATGTAAATTTCTCATATAACTCCCAAAGTGTTTTTGGGTAGGATGAAAGGGAAGGATTAAGATAATTTGGATAGGTTAGATAGGATAGGGATTGGTTGATAGATTATGATAATATGGGATGTGGGACGGGAGATACACAGGATGAGGGATGTGGTGTAGTATAAGATGGGGGATATGTAAGATGATAAGATATGTCCCTAAGTATAGGGGGATGGATTGAGGGATAGATGTGGTGTGCCCCCAAGTGTGAAGTAGGGTGCCCTATGTGGATGGATGAATGGGTTATATTTTCCCCCAAGTGTAGGGTAGGATGGGAAGTGAAGGGTATATAAAATGGATGATGCCCCCAACGGATGGTATTAAGACTTCCCCCAGTCATGATGATAGTTGTAAAAGGGACATGAAAATGATTGGATGAAAAGGAAAGGATCATTGTCTACCCACATATGTTCTATCTAAAGGAAAAATAATGTGGATGTGATGTATGGAATAAAATTAGTGATGAAAAAAAGATGAGCCTAACGACACATGTTGCCAGGCAAGAGTTGTACTAAAACAAAAGTGTGACCAAGGTCTATACAATACCTGGAAACATGTGAGCCCTATGTCTCTACGAGATCAAAGTGTGTATGGTTGTGATGGTTAATTACCACTTGAAAGTGAAGACTTAATGAGTAGACTGTGAAGATAAACTAACCAATGTATATGGAGTGATTAAGTCAAGCAGGTTGATAGAAGATGAACGGAAGATTGATCCATGCATTACTCTACAGCCAACCAGGCGTTCGTATGCCGGATGGAGATACATCTAATTCTTGTCACAACATTTCTCTATTGTTGGCCATACATCCATAACATAGGTATAGTTGCTGGAAACACTACTATAGAGAGTTTTGAGGTGGATTTTATTTGATGTTTTAAATTTTGACATGAGTTTTTAATATTTTTCTTTTTGATTTTTGATTTTTTTTGCATAAAGAGATTCCACTCTCTTGATAAATATCAAGGGGTTAAGAATCACTAGTGGTTTGATGGGGGGATTTAAATGAGTGTAGTGATGACATTGGCTAGAGTGTAAATAGACACAGCCAAGGGTCTTCACCACAAGTTGATTAAGCATGTTAAAGTGTGGGGTATCTCTAGGAGGACAATTATGCTTGAATATTAGATGTAATGATAAACTAAGGTCACACAGTTGTAATAGGTACTATTATCTTACAACATGTGTGAGAAAGTCGATCTAGTGTTTAAATGAATGGATTGGAATATAATATTAATAGATGTGATGATAAGAATGGATTATATGCAAAGGGATTTAGATGTTGGATGAAACGAGGATGATTTGAAGAAAGAATGTCCATTCGTAGATAACGAATTATGTGCTCAATCCATTTTTATGTGATAGGTATCTGTAAGGGGTTTAAATGATTTGTGATTGGTTTGAGTGGTTGACATGGTAGGATCAATAAAAGGAGAGGTAGAAATAGGTTGTGATGGAGTAGTGGGAGGATTTTTTTTAGTGTCAGGTTTACACCCTAAGCCTAAACGTCCTAAATTTTGATGAATGGAGATGTGTTCGCGAATTCCTTATTTATGGATGCCTAAGAATTTTCCTCAATGTTTCTTATTAGTGAACATATTTTTGGTTATAGGATATGAAGTGGATGGGAAAGATGATGCCATGTGGTCATCATGAGACTAGGGGTTGTAGTTTTGACATCCACTAAGAGGCTGAAATTGACAAAGGATGGGGGTGAAATTTATCTTGGCTTTTGGTTGGTGAGGGATGTTTGGATGTATGATGAGATTTGGATGGTGGAAGATGTTTAGGGAGAGAATTGGGATGGAAAGGTGGTCGATAAAGAGGAAAAAGGATAAGAATTCCTTGATTAATGAGGTTTTGGACATAAGACCTAAATTAGAAGTCACAATAATAGTGTTCCCGATACCAAGATGGTTTGGGAAAATTTTGATTGTGTGATTTTACTAGGGGATGGATGATCATGTTGAAGGTTTTTAGACGATGGAAGATGGTGGTCAAGGATTCTGCTAAAGGAGTGTAGTGGTTTGGGTTAAACGGTTTTGGGGGAGTAGGAAGTAAAGGTGCAAGATTGGGTGGATTATGAGATGTTTTGGTAGATTGTGATTTAGGAGTTGGATTATATTTTTGTGGCTTACAAGATGAAAGGGATGGATTAGGCCTGGGGTATGAAGTGGATGATTTGGGTTTGGAGGCCGAAGTAGATTTGGTTGATTTTGGATTGGTTTGAGTATGTGGTTTTAAGGTAAATGGTTTTGGATTAGGATTAGATTTTTTGGGATTAGTGGATGTAGATGAAGGGGATGGGGTAGATTTAGATGAAGGGGAAGGGTGTGATATGGGGGTCACACTAAATTTGGGTGGTATTGGGGATGATGGATGTGGTGTAGAGACCACATTACAGTTGGTTAATTTAGAGGATAAAGTAGATGAAGGTGGGGTAAGAGCCTTATTAGATTGAATGGGAGATGGGGTAGGGAGAGGATAGGTATTGGATGTGTTAAGAGTTAGTGAATTGGGAGTCATGTTAGATGCTTTAGGATTGGGGGATGGTGGATATGAAGTAGAGTTATATGATAGGATATTGTTAGGTTTAGGTGATGAAGGGGGTAAGATATGACTAGGTGTGGATGAAGAGAATGTGGGAAACATAGGTGCCACATTAGATGGTTTAGAATTAGAAGTAGAAAGGGATGGGGGTGACTTAGGACTCATGATGGATGAGATGGTATTGGACTTAGGTGATGGAGGGGATGAGATAATCTTAGGGGCTGCATTTGATGTTGGATTAGGGGATGTGGGACTATCTAGGAAAAAGTATGTATGATTGGAATAGGTTGATGAAGATGACGAGGCTATAGGACTAAGATGAGATGTGTGAGATAATAATTTTGGATGAATTTTTTGGGGTTTTTGCGGATATGCGAATGGGAATCGATGATAGGTTTTATGATGATTGGATTTAGGAGTTGAGAATTTGGATGGTAGTGCATGAGTTTTGATAGGAGAAAGTTTTTGGTCATGGTGATTGATAGGGGATTTGGAGGTTGGGGGTTGTGATGGTTGTGTGGGTTTGGGATGGGTGGATAGATTAGAATGGACATAAAAGAGGTCCTTTTGGTCTAGGTTAAAGTTAGTGAGGTTGTCAAAGTCAATGTAATTGGCTTGTGGGGATAGTGGTTTATGTTGTTTAGGTTGAGGTGTGGACTGAGATGATTTGGTTTCCTCAAAGAGGAAGTAAATGGGTGAGAATTTGGGATCTTAGGGAGGGGACATTGTGGATGGGATTAGTTGGGGGATGATAGTTTAGGAGGTGATTGACTGATTGAATATTTAAGATTCGATATTTGTTAGTGAAGTTGTTGAATAGTTTTTTGGATTTTAGGATCAACATGGGATGGTTGGTTTGGATGATGTGGAAAGGGTTGTTTAAGGTAGGATGTTAGGTTTGAGATTTATTTTTTAATGTGTTGGATGGTGTGTGGGACTTCGTGGTAAAAGTGAGATGGTTGAATTTTATGGGTGGGGGATGATGGGATAACTTGATTGATGGATTTAGAAAATAGGTAGGGGTTTGGATGTTGATTTAGAAAGGATGGGGATTGAATATCAAAGGCCATGATCAGGTAGGATGTGTAGGGGATTATATTTAGATTAAGATTGAGTATTAAGGATGATGATGGGATTATGATAGGGATTGTGTGATCAAAGATAGTTAATGATTATTATAATGATGTTTGATTTATTAAAATTTTTAAAATTATAGGATGGTTAAGGGTGTTCACAAGTAAGAAACAAATGTACAACACACACACACACACACACACACACACACACACACACACACACACACACACACACACACACACACAAGTCAAGTGGGTACGCTATAGCCCAATTTTAATACCACACACTAACGGTGGTGCCAAAATTGGCTCTCCACCTATTTTTCAATGTGGGTTCGTCTAGAGAGTGATCTTAGGGAGTGTGACCTCCTTGCACTATAGCTAGACTAGGATGCACAAGATCACTAGGAACGTCCCCAATATACCTTACAGTATGTGGGGCCCAAGTCTGTGTTGCAAGGATGTTGTCTAAGGGATATTTATTGGGATGTGGAATCCCCTCACTTCACTCCGCTCTTAAAACAAGCAAACACTTAGCCAATAACGACAGTTGTCCTTGAATTTGTATACCCTCTAAAACACAGGGTGTGACTACGTGCATAAAGGTGAAGCCCATGATCACAAGACCCATAGGAAGTATGGAAAGTGCATGGATATAAATTCCATGTCACGGTTCCCTTACAAAATAAAAATGGGAAGGTTGGTCGCTTTTGATCCTCAAAATCTTCCTAGGACGCGAGAGGAGAGCATACACGGTTTTGCCTTCAGGATGGACAAACAACAAAGGGAAAAAACACAAAAGCATGATATATGCAAGATAATTAAATGCTAGATGATAAACTAAAATTAAAAATATTAATAGTTTGATGATTGGGTCTTGAAGAGGAGGCCCTACAAAACAAGGGTTAGTAGTTTGATTTTTAAACCCAATGTATTAGACTAAATGAGCTGCAAAACAAGAGGATTAGTAGTTTAAATCCTACAATAAAAAAGGTTAGATAGATTAAAAAAATGGATGGAATCTCCCCTTTTTCTGTATTAAACCTATAAAAACATAATATTATACCTGCAAAAAGTTAGCATAAACACTTGAAAACAAGATAAGACTAATAGTTGTGAGCAAAAATTGTGATTATGCAAAGGCATTGATTGAAAAATAAAAGGCACCACTATATCTTCAAATGCACTACTATGTAAAAATGGGTTATAAGTTCTGCAAACATACCACTATATCTACAAAAGTGCCATTCTGTTGACAAAAGATGAAAACATGCAAAAAATTACAATTTTGAGGTTTTAAAGGCCAAAACAAAGGTATTGAAGTATTTAGAAAGGTGCCACAAGTTTTAAAAAAGTGCCAAAGTAGAACATATGTGTTGATTGAGGTCATAGGAACCATTTTACACACATAGGCACCAATACACAAAGAAAAGGTGTTGTTTCATGTTGGAAACAAATTTTGAGCCCAGAAATTACAAATTTGAAGGGGTAAACAAAGGTGAAAATTCCTGAAACTTTAACTCAGTCTAGGGATAAAATAGTGTTGAAAATAAAAAAAGTGGGGGGATAATCCCCACGCTGGGTGCCAAAATGTAACGTAAGAAAATATTAGTTGTGAAAATGTGAGAAAACAAACAAACTTGCTCATCTAATCTAATATTTTCAAACAAAACCTGAGATAAAGCAATGGATGGAAAAGAAGAGAGACAAATATCCACACTTACCTACAAGTTGCACAAATCCCTCTTTGATGTGTTGGATTTTCCCTTGATTGATGTTGGTTGCTCTTAGATTGCTTCATATTTGTGTGGATAAATTTTGACAGTACCTCCCCTTTGCTTGCATTAGATGATTTCTTGATAAAAATGATGATGGATTGATTGTAGATGGATTAAAGATAATGTTATCCAAAATAAGCTCAAGCTTTTTTTGGTTAACTGCACCCATTTTTCCTCTTTTAGTGTTTCAATCCAATTTTTTAGATATTCTAAGCACTTAAGGCTTCCTGAAAGCATCTTCATTAGGTGGGAAATTTCTTCCCCTTTCCAAAAATATAAAGAAGTCCTTCTAACTCCTCATATTTTGCAAGTTACGGGCCGACAACCCTTGGAAGGTTTTTCACCCAAAAGGTGGACCGGTGGGAGATATTGAGACTTTTCTCCCAAATGGAAAATTGTATGGGCTTGCGGCCCGAGGAGAAAAATTTTCTGAAATGCCAAAAGTGGGCCAACAGGCTGCGGGGAGTTTTGGAACTTTTATGCTTTTTGCAAATAGGGCGCAAAGTGAATTTTAGGCCCACAAGCCCACAGGGGATCTTAAAGCCAAATGAAGAAAAATGCCTAAGGCCCGCAAAGGGACACGTGTCCATGTTGAAAAGTCAAACCAGGAAGGCGGGTCGTTGGAGGCAATTTGAAATTTTTGCCCCGAGAAGGCGTAAAGTGAAAAAATGAGCCGCACCTCCGCCGACACCTAAGGGAGCCACGTGTCAAGCCTCAATTGCATGCAGGCAAGCGAGCCTTGGAGTGATTTTTTTCCAAATGGAAAATGCAGACCGGCAGGCCCAAAGATGATTTTTTTCCCAAAAGTGAATTGTGGGGCTGCTAGGCAAATTTTTGCATTTTTGTATTTTTGGTGCCAAAAGGCACAAAGTGAGTTTCGGGCCCGGACCCGTTCTGCTAACTGGTTTTCACCATTTTTGTACGGTTTCGACTTGAAACATTCAAATAGACATATCTTTCGACCCAGTGCCTGAAACCCAACAAATTTGGCACCGTTGGAAATATCTCGACCTCCTCTATGCCATGGAAGCATAAAATATCATTTTTAGCAAGTGTTGGTGGGTGAAAATGGGAAAATGTATTTCAAGCCATCAATACGGGATCTGATTGTTTCAACAACCTAGATTTGATTTGATTCACTATTCTTCCTTCTCCAACATGCCAAAGTAGACATGGAGAGGTAGATTTGACAAATTATAGGTGGATTTGTAGGGCATTAATGGTGGGTGGTTGAATTCTCAAAATAGGGTCCATTTTCCTCCTTTCTCTTTGTTTTTCATCGTTCTAAACTTCTATATATTGTAACACTTCTCATTTGAGAAGGAGAGACATTCTGGGCATAGGGAAACTCTGTCAAAATTTATTTCCCAACTCCATTTGAGTAAAAAACCTTCTCCTACGCCTGGAAAGTGGATTTGTGCCTCTGAGCAAGAATGTAATGGTCTGTGCACCCATGTAGAGCAATAGAACATGTTTTTGTTGGTGTTTATTCAACCCTTTGCATTGTTTTGTTGTTTCCTATGCCTCTCCCTTTCAAATTTGTTCCTTGTGCATGTATTTCACATTTTTCAGGTGCAGGATGTTGTGTTTCATGGAGTTTTGGTCATGGATTTGGATTTGGGTTTGTGTCACTTCTGTCTGACCTTCCCATCTCCCTTTTTCCTTTGTTTCATCCTCCCTCAATAGAGTATCTCACCCCTTTCCTTCTCTGGTGTATCACCACTTTAGTGTAGGCTTTCTTTCACTCTCTCTTTCTCTCTGGTTCCTTGGAATGGTTAGGTTAGGATAGTTTAGCTTTTCCTGTATTAGAGTAGCTTGTGGTAGGTAGTTTAGGAACAAGAACCAAATTTCTCTGGAGGATCATCTCAGGTTTGCAAGTCCCACAGCTTGAGAGATGATCCAATGTTATGCAATCACACCGAATGCCCCATTTTAACCACTCAACATCAAGGCCATTCGGGGGTTTGTGATTCTCACTAACAGTTTTGGCATGCCTGGTGGGACACTGAGGTTAGATTTTCTCATCTTTCCAAGGTATCTCATTATGTGAATCTTAAACCACTGTAACCACACTAACAGTTTTGGCACTGCCCGGTGGGATAGGTTTGAAGCACCTTACCACTTCATTTCATCAAGTTGATGTGTTCTTGGTGAGATTCATCCTTTGGAGGCACATGCAAAGCACATCTGGTGACTCCATCTAGTCAACAACCCAATCTCTAAAGTTGCAGACCTTTTTCCATCCATTTTCATTCATTTTCTTCCACATCTTTCATTTTCTTCCATTCCATGAGGTTGTGCAATCATGACTTCATTTCCATCTTGGAATTCACACTTGCAGTAATAGTGTTATTCAGATCCATCTCCAGGTTACTTCAATACACCTCCAGAAAGGTTTCACAATGAAAATCATCACTATGGATATCCAGGTGACCCAGATTCAAATTAGTTTGGTCATTTTCCAAACTATACAACTATTACAGAGCATGGATATACAGATTTTGGAGGTAGTTCCACACTTGAAGAAGTTAATCTGTTGGAGAAGATTCAAAAAATGGAGGTTGGCATGGTTCAGTCAAGGGATACAATACAAATGAAGGCATTTAGAATTGGTTGTAGGGCACCTTGTCCATGGGAAGGCCCTATGCCAAGACATTTCATCCCTCAAGAGAAGCTTGACTTCATGGTTGAAATGCTGCCCCAACTTGCACAATGGGATGAGGAGATTGAGGCTTATGAGTTGGATACAAGACAACCTTGTCAATGGGTAAGTCCACCACCTCATTGTTTTCATTTTCCTCTTTCTCAAACTTTATCATTTCAGCAATGTCAAGAGTCAAGCCCCTCACTTGTTCCCCAAGTGTTGATTTCCCTTCTCCATCTCCTAATCTTCCATCTCATCTTAATTCTTCTACCCTTTTCCCTTCCAAGTAGTCATTCCCTCCAAAGAAACAAGAAGTTCCACTTCCCTCTCCACCACAAACAACAACAAAATTGGTTGAATCCCAACCTACCACTCCTCTTGCATTTCCCAAATCCATGTTGGGAAGAAACTCAAGAATCCAGTCAAGGAGAACAAGTAAGAAGAGGAACCCAACAGAGAAGAAATGATAGAAATTTGAAGAGTTGGGCTACCAAATTTGGGTTTACAAAGATCCCCTTGATGGTTAAGCCAACAGAGGAGGTCAAGGTTGAAGAGCCAGTGGTGGCTAAGGCTGAGTTTGCAGACAGAAGAAGAATAAAACAAGAAGAGAAGATCAACAATCATTTTTCTCTGAATGCAATGCCCATGATGACACTTTGTCTGAAGAGAATGCTGATCTAATCCAAGCTGCACAACCAGTTAAAGAGGAGGAACAATCAGCTCCAAGTCCTATTGAAAAGGATCAGAAGAGATCAAATCAAAGTTGAAGCCACTCAATGAAGAAAGCATCATTGAAGATTTTTTCCTTTCATTTCAAGGGCCTTGATTTGATTGATGAACCCATGATGGAGGAGGACCATATAATTTTAGAGGCTCTAAGTGCACAGATGCAAGCCACAGAAGAACCTTCAGTTCTTCCTCCCACTTCATCCCCTTCAAACTCTAATGTTGAAGAAGAGTTTGAGCTTTCAAACTTCATGTTTGAAGATGAGGGGAACCATGGTGAGCAAGTTTTAAATCAGGAGGACACCATGGAGGAGGTTGAGCACATGCAACAGGACAACAAGGAGGTAGATTATCTGTTGACTTGGAGGATTGCTTTGATGGAGAAGAGCCCATGGAGATCACATCATTTTCTCCTCCATCATCCACCTTCCAAGTACATGAGCCTGCTGCCATGAAGGAGAGCATTCAAGGACAACAACCTACATTTCACAACAACCCTCTGGAACCAAGGTTGGAAGACAGGAATCTTCCATGTTCTTCACAAGAGAGGAAGGGAAAGAGAAAGAGGATGTCATCATCTCTTCCACACCATCCATCCAAGAAGATCTTGCTAGAAGACTCCATTCTTGGAGTTAAATATCAGAGCAGTGGGAAAATTCAAAGGATCAGACCTTTCCCAATCAGGTACTTGGCTTCATTGGAGCCAAGGGAGAAGCCAAAACCAGTCATGCTTACTTTTGAGCATGAGGATGAGTTTCAAAGTACCAAGGATCAGTTGCAATACCTCTTCAATCCAAATACAGAGAAAATAAAAGAGGTATTTGTCTTGTTTCCAGTTGACACCTTGATGATTTGGGTGGAGGAATCCACTTATAGTCAGTTTTTCACTCATGCAAGCAGCCATATTCAGTGTCAAATCATTTGCATGGCTGCCCCTTTTGAGAAAGGGAAGCTACTTCTCCCTGCCAGTTGCAGGATTTGTTTGAGCTCTCTTTCTCTCTGGTTAAAATAGAGTAGGTAGGTTTGCTTTTAGCAGAAGAAGTGCTTGTGCACACTCTACATATCCCACTTGGGGTGTGTATGATTTCCAATTTTGTACATAGTGTGTTGTGGTGTTTTGTTGCTCTTGCACAGTGCATTGAAAATGGAATTTGGAGAGATCAGCTCCCCATTTCAGTGGTTTCCAAGTGGCTCAGGGATCAAATTTTCAAAGTTCAGATCAGATTTGTGTTTACCATTCAGACTCCATGCCCAATGGATGCTTCAAGGCCACTGATCTTTTCATCTAGCAGGCAGATGTCCCCTATGAGTTGCCAAATTGTTATCCAAAATAAGCTCATGCTTATTTTTGGTTAACTGCACCCATTTTTCCTCCTTTAGTGCTTCAATCCAATTTTTTAGATATTATAAGTCACTTAAGGTTTCCTAAAAGCATCTTCATCAGGTGGGAAATTTCTTCCCCTTTCCAAAAATATAAAGAAATCCTTCTAACTCCTCATATTTTGCAAGTTATGGGCTCGATGGGCCTTGGAAGGTATTTTTGCCCAAAAGTGGACTGGCGGGAGTTTTTAAGGATTTTTGCCAATGCAGGGGCGGTGGGAGATATTGAGAATTTTCACCAAATGGAAAATGCGGGCCTACGGGGCCAAAGAGGAAAATTTTCCCAAATGTAAAAGCGGGCCGATGGGTCTGCGGGAGTTTTAGAACTTTTGTGCTTTTTGCAAATAGGGCGCAAAGTGAATTTCGGGCCCGTAAGCCCATGGGGGATCTTAAAGCCAAATGAAGAAAAATTCCTAAGGCCCATAAAGGGGCACGTGTCCATGTTGAAAATTCAAAGCAGGAAGGTGGGTCATTGGAGGCAATTTGAAATTTTTGCCCCGAGAAGGCGTAAAGTGAAAAAATGAGCCACACCTCCGCCGATGCCTAAGGAGCCACATGTCAAGCCTCAATTGCATGCAGGCTGCGGGCCTTGGAGTGGGTGGGTTGGCGGGCCTTGGAGTGACTTTTTTCCCAAATGGAAAATGTGGGCCGACGGGCCCGAAGATGATTTTTTGCCAAAAGTGAATTGCGGGGCTGCAGGGGAAATTTTTTGATTTTGTATTTTTGGTGCCAAAAGGCACAAAGTGAGTTTCAGGCCCACGGACCCATTCTGCTAACTGGTTTTCACCATTTTTGTACGGACCCGACTCAAAACATTCAAATAGACATATCTTTCGACCCAGTGCCCGAAACCCAACAAATTTGGCACCATTGGAAAGATCTCGACCTCCTCTATGCCATGGAAGCATAAAATATCATTTTTAGCAGGTGTTGGTGGGTGAAAAATGGGAAAACATCTTTCAAGTCATCAATACGGGATCTGATTGTTTCAATAACCCAGATTTGATTTGATTCGCTATTCTTCCTTCTCCAACATGCCAAAGTAGACATGGAGAGGTATATTTGACAGATTATAGGTGGATTTGTAGGGCATTAATGGTGGGTGGTTGAATTCTCAAAACAGGGTCCATTTTCCTCCTTTCTCTCTATTTTTTCATCGTTCTAAACTTCTATATATTGTAACACTTCTCATTTGAGAAGGAGAGACATTCTGGGCATAGGGAAACTCTGTCAAATTTGTTTCCTGACTCCATTTGAGTTGTAAACCTTCTCCTATGCTTGGCAAGTGGATTTGTGCCTCTGAGCAAGAATGTAATGGTCTGTGCACCCATGTAGAGCAATAAAACATGTTTTTGTGGTGTTTCTTCAACCCTTTGCATTGTTTTGTTGTTTCCCCATGCCTCTCCCTTTCAAATTATGTTCCTTGTGCATGTATTTCACATTTGTAGGTGCAGGGTGTTGTGTTTCATGGAGTTTTAATCATGGATTTGGATCTGGGTTTGTGTCACTTCTGTCTGACCTTCCCATCTCCTTTTTCCTCTGTTTCATCCTCCCTCAACAGAGTATCTCACCCCTTTCCTTCTCTGGTGTATCACCACTTTAGTGTAGGCTTTCTTTCACTCTCTCTTTCTCTTTGGTTCCTTGGAATGGTTAGGTTAGGATAGTTTAGCTTTTCCTGCATTAGAGTAGCTTGTGGCAGGTAGTTTAGGAACAAGGCTCTAGAAATTAATATTCAAAATTCATGGAGAGAATAAGCTTCCATTGAATTAAAAATTCAATAGAAGGAGAAGGTTAAAGAGGTTTCTAGAAATAGAAGCTTCTAGATTTAGAGGTGGAGCATGTGATTAGGATTACAATTAGATTAGGTTAATAAATGATGATTAGGGATGAGGTTACATGGAAATAATAGGTGTAGGGTTGTGTAGGGTAGGTGGCAGGTGAGATGTAGGAATATTAAATTCCTAGAAAATGTTAATGAAGGATTAAAATAGGATAATAAGATATAATAAGGAAATTAAAGTGATTAATAATAAAATGGGATAAAATGATGAATTTAAAGGATTAATGAAACAATAGGATAAATGATAAATGATAAAGGATAATAAGATACAATGGATTAATAATAATCATTAATCTTGCAATTAATTATTATATGGATGATGTTGGTATATTTACGGGATAGGTTAATCGTAATTAACCATGTTAACAATTTATATGTCTACACACTTCATAGGAGGGGAAATTCATTTTGACATCCACACATCTATTTACATTTCTAAATATAGCTATTTATTGTAATTCAGTGCATCTTGCACAAAATCCATATCGGGCACAATTCTACACATGCACATAGAACTACATAGAGTCTGAGATGTAGTGCATTGCTCGGTCATAAGTTTACTGTTTCAGGTGACCACCACAGTTAGTCTGACTCCCCATTTGCATTTTTTATTTTTTAGGATTTAATGTGTTTTGGGGTTTTACATGAGGTCTTTGTTTTGCAAGTTATAAGTGAACTCGATGATCTTCCAATGAACTACAGTTGGTCAAAAATGAACATTAACGAACATCTTGTGACACTACAAAATTTATTTTCTAAGGTTTTTCGCAGTCGCAGGCACCCATAACTAGTCACCAGTGCCTAGGTTTCCTTGACCCAGTCTAGGTGCCCTAGTCCCAATATTTCTGACAATTTTGTGATTTTATGGGTTTATTTGCAAAATTCTCCCCTCCCATTTCATCTGTTTTCCATCTTAGTAAATCTTTGGGATTATTGTGAAATCAACTAAGTCTCTTATCTATCTCTTTCATTTAGGGTTTTAATTTCCATTTTCTTATTGCTTAGGTCAAATCTGTATTTTATTGTTTATCATTGTGTTATGAATCTACAATTAGAATTTCAAAAATTCAAAGATTTGTTAAATCAGTGAGTTATTAACTCACTCAAATAGTTGTAAGTAGAGATTATGTGGGAGTGGTTGGGATATGTGGGAGAGACAATAGGTGTGAGAGATAAGATAAGAGATATGAATGATTATAAGGATCATGTGGTTGAAATGTGACAATGTTATCCCCTATAATAGTGGATATTAATATTCCTTTATATGCGTATCCATAAAAAAGAATAAATTTATCCAAGAAGTGTATTATTATTATGTTTATTCTATGCTGGACCGATATTTTGTTTTCATTTGGTATTAGAGTTGTGGATTATTCTAATGCATGACAAGAATAAACTTTTAGAGGGGATCTTATATAATGTATTTCCATTGAGAATGGGAAACTAGTGTTATAAATCTATGTAGTAGAGGTTTAGATAGGTACTTACCGATTAAGGTAGTTAGTATTTTTATTTTTTTGAACCTGAATTTGTGATTTAATGGTATTCACAACCTATGTGAGATATCGAACATTCATTTTCTGAGGGAGAATGATTCCCCCAATGCATAGTGTAGCAAGTTGATCTTTTCCCTTAGATAACAAATACATCCTCCTTGTCAGATTCAAGTTATCATATCAGAAATAACCACTGAAGAATGTCTTCACTAGTTTTTCCATCATTGTGCTTCCTTGTGATTTCTGGTATGCAATCTTCAACGACATCCATCACTACACATTCTCTTTTACAAATTCTTTTATGTTATTTGATTAGTTTGTTAAAAGTGTTTGTTAACATACTTCGTTACAAATCTAGTGTCTTTAATCAAAAGATATGGTCTTTAAAATTGTAAGTCAATAAGTCTAAATGATTGTAAGATGTTATTATATATATATATATATATGTTTGTGATTGTGCTTAGATTTGGTCTATAAAAACCAATTGTATGTTGTCAAAATTAATAGTTTTATGATTTCATCATTATCGAATTTTGTGTTATTTTTTCATAAAAAGTCCAATAGCATCAAAATAATAATAATAATAATAAAACTATAGAATTTCCATTTGTAAATGGATGCATTTTTAGGAGAATTTGATGTCCAATATGCATGTCAAAATTGAGAGGTGTATTTTCTATTCAAACAACATGCAACTAAGCTTCTTGGACCAATACAATGAGTAAAAAAATGACAAATTGAGGATGGAGTAATCAAAGTAACGAGCTCAATCAATGACCCCTTGTCATCCACTAGTGACGAGGCCACAAAAATGTACTAGTGGTACAATTTTTCATTTTTTGTGTATGTTTGTGATGTATGGTGCGTAAAAAAATAATACATTGTAATCAATCCCTTTCCAAGATTGAAAATATGATAATGTATAAATCATAGATATGTTAAATCGATGAATAAGAGAGCAACTGACTACATTGGTATTATGTCTGTCATACTTCTGTGTTGATTAACCAGTGGGAAGCTTACTTTGTTGAGATCTCATATATAGTTGAATTAGTAGAAGTGTGATCGACTGGTGAAATAAAATTCACTTTAAGTGAAAGTGAGAACCATTGAATTCTCGTATGTAGGTGATCATGCATAACATATATCCAGAATAGTAGAATCTAGACTTAAATCTTGCATTCTATATGGACACACATTTATGTTTTGAGTACCAGTGGTGTGTTTATTCCCTATGATCACACCAAGGAGGGATTTCTAAAAAATCATTTTAGTGCTCACATCGATTTGTATGGGTTTATATTATTGCTATAATGAGTTATAAAATAATTCATTATTAATATTGTGTGTAGGAAAAAAATAATAAGTGATATGTAATATAACTATTCATGAGTTATTAACTCACATAAATAGTTTCAAGCAGTGATTATATGGGTGTGGTTGACATGTGTTGGAAATAAAGTAGGTGTGAGAGATAAGATAAGATATATGAATGATTTTAGGGATCATGTGGTTGAAATGTGATAGGGCTATCTCCTACAATATTAGAGATCAATAAGCCTTTATGATGCAGGAGCATCCTTAAATAACTTCAACTAAAGAAAATTACCATGGTGATGAAGTCAACGAGGTCAAATTGGATATATGGAGTCAAGAGGGAGTAAGTCTAGGTGGTCTAGAGTTTGAAATTTCAAAGAAGGATTTTTCCCTCTAAAACATGTAATTCAAAAATTCAAACTTGTAAAAGTGAGTCCTAAGTTTGCTAGGTGGGTAGAATGGTCTAGGAGGTGATGTAGAAATGCTAGAATGGGATGGTTAAAGTTTGAACATGAGAAGTAGGGTTAGAAGTGTGTCCTAGGAGTTTCCAAGTGGTGAAGTGTCTAAAAATGATAACAAATGCCATCATGAATTAAAGGGAAGTTGAAAAAGTCACAAAAAGTGACCGTTATGTAGGAAGGAGAAATTACATGCATGGAGGAATTATAAATTAGGGAGGATTTATTTTAAAGGTATTCCTTAGATGGAGGATGAAGGAGATAAGGAAGGAGATCTGAATGTTTGTATGAAATACATAGTTAATGAATTAAGCCCCTGTTTTGACATATGTTTTCCTTAATTACATTTTGTGTTAGGATTCCATGGATTTAGATTTTTTTTCATGAAGGATTTTGAATTATTTTTCAAGTTAGAGGTGAATTTTTCATGATATTACCTTTTACATGTTGAGATATACCAAAATACTGAGGATTGTGAATGTGTGTGGGAAAGTATTATGATATGTTTCAGGAAATTTGTCATAAATTTCTTGTTTTAACTTCAAATGACATGAAATTTGGATCATGGGACCTGATAAAAATATTTTTCATATGGGTTTATAATTATTGTTAGTGATGATGAGTAATTTTTGAGTTATGAATTGTTTTCCTATCTGGACTGAGGATGCATACAAACTGTTCGACATAATGTCTGCTTGGTAAAGTGAGTATATCTCATGTGTTTTGAAGAGTTAGGTTATGAAATTTGGAAGGTATAATTTTGAGATTATTTTTAAGTGTTTTTTAAGGGTTTATCTATTTAAAAAACTTTCAAGAATTTTTTTATGACAAAATTTTGTTGCAGATTATTTGATCTTAAGAGCATTGAAGGACAATTTAGGACAAGTTATAGTGAAGTTTGATGTTGAACTACTTTTGGTGAATTTTGTTGATGGTTATAACTATGTTTTGATGTTTGTAACTAGATTAAATGAGATAGGAAGCATTGAGAAGGCATATAAGTCATATTGCACTCTTGGACAAGGTGCTAAGAAGCTTGAAATTGGCAATGTTGGTGAGAGGTAAGAAAACGAAGAGTTGTGTGAAATTAGATGGATTTGATTATTGTATTGATTTTTTTGGAGTGTAAGGAACATGGTATAGTGATAATGAGACCATTCATAATGTTATTTGTTAACCTTACAACTTTTTAAGCCATTTTAGGCTTATATGGGATCCTTGTTTGCAGAGCTAAGTGGATATTAATGTTGGGAATTCTCTTGTTGGTTAAATATATGAAAAATTTTAGTTTTTATCTACATTATTTGGTATCATAGTGAGGGTATAATAATTGATTGATGTAATCCTTTAAGAATTAATCTTTCTTGATTTTGAAGTGAAGAATGTTGGGATTTGAATAATGAACCTTTCTTAATTTTAATGTACAGTAGTACTACAGAGCCTTTATGTTTGAATCTTTCTTGACATTTTTGGGAGCTTTGATGCTGGAATATTTCTATAAAATTGTTGAATAATAAATTTTTATGAGATTTTATGCATGCATGTACCTAACAAATGATGAAGTGATGGGTGGTTGACAGGTTGAGAAGATATGAGAGGAAGTTGTCTAAGAGAGATAAGTTGAGGTGTTGCTAATCTTAGTGAAGCATTTGAGAAGAGGTGGAAAAGTGTAAATGAGAATAAGGTATTAGATAATTCCAAAGAAATAGGGTGCAAAAGACCTAGGTGAAGACCTAAAGAGATCAATAGACCAAGGTGGAAAAGACTTGGGTCAAGATCTAATGGAGAAGTTGAGAAAATATATGGACAAAAAGTTCAAGAGGTTGGAAGAGGAAAAATCTATGGTAAAGTGAAGGAAAAAACAAAAAGGAAAGAGTTACTCTCAGATAAAGAACTGAATGAAGCAAGGGAAATGATTGAGAGGTTGGAAACAATGATCAAGACCATGATGGAAGTTGAAGACCAAATATTTGAATCGAAGCTGAAAAAGAAAGTAAAGTGGCCTATCAAGCTACTTATGAAGAAGAATAAGAGGAAAAAGATGATTTCTTTCGAAAGAGGAATGGTAGAAGATACTCATGAGAAATTGAAGGAACATGAGAAGCTATGTGAAGAGGATGAGAAAAGATAGAACAAGAAAGAATATAGGGTGGTGAAAGAGACATTGAAGTGATTTTTTGATCAGTTTTTACAAGTTTTATCCTCTATAGGCTTGATTAAGGATCCTCAGTGTAGAGTTATGGTGAAGGTTTGTTTTTGAACCAAATTGAAGGGGTTGAATAGAATGAGTGTGTGTATAATATTTACATCAATTTATATATGTATCCATAAAAATGAATAAAGCGGTCCAAGAAGTGCATTATTATTGTGTTTATCTTGTGTTATATTGATATTTGTCTTCATAAAATAGATTTTTTTAGATTAGTTAACTATTTGGGTTTGGTGGGACCAAAAAACCCACAGTACATTATGAAAAACTCACAAAATCCAGTCTAAACATCAGCCTCAAAAATACCAAGGACTCCCAAAAAGGACAAAAAACTTGAACCAAAGGAAGAGTCCAACAAAGGGCGAGGCATAAACACCTCATCAAAATACACATTTTTTTAATAAAAAAGGTCACAGGTACAGGACACTCCAGATGAGAAATAATAAACAGAAAGGCCAAAACTTCTACCATTAGTTCGCTGACAGTCCGTCATCAGTTCTTCTTTTGTGAGATCCTGACCCTTGAGCTCGGTCCAACTTCGTTGCTAGTAGGATTATTGCTATAGATCTTGGCATTGTCTCAGGAATATTTCGTAAACTCCTCCTCCTCCGTCATGCTCCATCTTGTCTCACTCACTTGCTTCTACTTTTCCTTGTTGGCAATATGTTCTTGCAGGGAGGTAACTTTGTTCTCAAGCATAACCAAGTCCAAACGGAAGGTGTTCACCCTTTTTTCATGCAGATCATCCTTCATATGCCATTCCCACTTATAAAATAGAATATATGTAGAAATATAAAAACATTACAACAAAAAATAAATATTTATACTAGGTTTCTTTCAGATATTCCACATTTGTGTTCTTTTCATATTTAAATGGTTGGTTTATATTGAATCTTGGTATATTATTTTTCACATGTTATTAAAAATTAATGAACATGGGATCTTCACTTATATATACACAAAACGTAGGTAAGAAATGAATTGTCCACATACAATACCGGTTGTTGGACTTGTAATGCTAACAAGTACATCGATAGTTGTTTTTCAGAACTAGACCGATGCAAGGAAATTATTACACCACACATATATCATATGGCTTTGGATTCTTTAATCATTATCATATAGTCATATATGTGTTGTGCATGTGAAGTTGGTTCTATTGGGCACCACCAATTCTCCTCATAGTCATGTGATTTGACCATAGATCATAACAAGAAGTTTACATCCAACATTTTGAAGGAAAAACAAGTCATGAGCAGAGTGGCATGCCACTCCACCAACTTATGCCATCATAGATACATGTTATCTACTCATTGGTTAGTAAACAACCAGCTTAAGGAAATGGATAAATACAACCATCTACTGTGTTAGACACACATTGGGGAAATCATGTCTATTGATGAAGGAAACCCTAATTTCTACCTTAATGGCTAAAGAGAAACCCTAATTGTAAATATGCATGAAATTGGTGAAATAAGGTACCCTAAATGTAGAGCTTCTATATATAACATATGTAGAATCTATAATTCAAAGATATGAAAATTTACCTATCTATAGGAAGAGGCGAAGGGAACTCTATGATGTGACCAACTAGCCCACCCCTCCATGCATTACACAAATGGGTGCTTCTCTGACTAATTACTGTTATCCTTTATTTGTCAACTAGAAAAACTAGGTAATCACTATAAGAGAAATGTTAGGTTTCATGTTCAAACCTTGAAAATAACCTTACTAGCAATGAAGAAGTCAACAAAAGAATGGGGTCATGAAAACCTTTCCTGATATAGATACACATAAAAATGCTTCAAATTTAATGATTGCTAAGAAAATACAATGTTAATTATATTGTTTCACTTATAAATCGATAATGAAAACTCTTGTAGCTGATTTTTGTTGTTCCTTAGGAAATCATGGAGAATGACCTAAGATAATGGTATATAAATATGACACACAACCACCTTACCAACCATGTTTTGTGGTTATCAAATTTATTTTCTCCATCGATTCCGCATGAAATGTGGAGTCCACTTCACATGTCCCTATCTCCAAAATATCTTGACACACACACAAGTGAATTCCCTTTAAATTGGTGTGTTGTAAGTAACCATAAATCATAATGGACTACATTGTAAATACCAATTATTCACATTACATGCATTGATTGATTAGACCTTATTTTATGAGATTTCTCCAAAGTGCATCATCTCAACAATATGTGCATTGCACCCTTTTTCCTCATCTAAATGATTGAAAAAATGGCATGTGGTTCATATGTTCATATACATAACAAATAAAAGTTTCACATAGTTTCCCTAAACATTTTACATACGCTTGCACTTCTCCTCCCTTAAACCTCTTCTTCATCGCCCATCTTCCTTTTAAAATTATTCACTCCCTCCCATTTAACTTCTTCGAAACATCCTCGATGAAATTTCCACCACAAACTTCAAACTAACTTGCTAGTTACGTCGAAGGCATTTTTCCCGGTTATAAACACCTTGCCATTTTGACTCCGAATAGAAATCAGACAACTGTTAAAACTTTGGTCATCGAAGTGTGGATCAAATCAGGACTATTCATAATGGACAACTAGGATTTTAGGACACATGTCATTGATGTATCTGAACTGTCCAAACTATGTAACCCTAAAAAATAATGAAATAAATAGTAAAATTTGAATTAAAATGAAATTGGCATTATTAGGAGTAGCTTTTCAGAGATGTTTTTAATTTTATACTCAAATTAATGCATTGAAATAATAAAAACAAGACTGACCTCAGAAGACATGGGGTTTACCGATACCCGTAGAGATGAATGTTGAAGTGGATGTTTGATAGAAGTTGATCAAGTCTGGATGTATGTGTAAGTCCTGTCCAACAAAGCAACCTGCACTCAAAGACACTAAAAAGAAAGGACTAGATAAATGGATAGGTGAGCTAATTGGCAAAGGAAAACTCTAGGAATCCAAATGGACTTCTTTGGAGGATGTTAGCTCGCTATTAGACAATTAAATAGATTGAAAATGCAATAATATGGATGAAGATAAAGATATACAATCAATATAGATAATTAGATAAATGATGGGAAGCTATAGAACTCTAGATGAATGGGGAGGTCTTGTGTGGCTTTAAAAGTGGCCCAGAAAAGGGTAGATGTAGTTTGGACATGTTCAAAGTAGTCGTACCAGAAATCCTTGGTCTCTTATTCGATATCGTGAAGGAATTCAAATTGATCTTCAATGTCTTAGTTGGTGTCATCAAATTGAATTACGCAAATTGTGAGATCATGCAAGATATTATACTATTCCCAGAAGAATCGGTGCTAGACTATCAGAAGGTTGTAAATGCTGGTAATTTAATGTGATTGACCAGGTATTTCCATTTAACGGAGATCCATTCTCAAAGACATGTTAGAAGCAACATATACGATAAAAATGATGAAAAAGATTTATAAGAACTAATAAAACTTAATAAAAGGAAGATTTGATAGGAACCACTAGTGATTATTCCAATCGATGGTGATTGAGGGAATCATTGGTGATTTCAGATAAATTTGACAATTTAATAAGAACAAATGATTGATTCTTCATATTAGTGTTTTATATTGATTAAGATATTAAAAATGATGAAAAGAGATAAGAAAATATGTAAGGGAATACCTAGAGGTTGTAGTGAAGCTAAAAGAGGCATCGAACCTTGCTAGAAGATGATTTTTGTTGATTAAATGTGCTCCGGTGCAATCTGTAATTCGAGTGATGAAGATTGATCTCCAAATGTTTGAAAGCTTGATGGAAAAAATTGATGATATTTGATGATGCCTTGATATCACTATGTTGGATGACAAGATGTGGAATGCAAATGATTGAAGAATAAATCTAGGGCTTGAGATTCAAAATTAAGGATCCTTGAGAAAGAGTAGAAAAATGCTATTTATAATCCCCGATGATTCAACTGAATCACCAATGATCTGGATTTTTCAGGATTTTGGGTTATAAAGTGGTTAAAACCACTTATAAATGAAGTTTTTTTTTTGTAGTTTAGGTAAATGTTGAAGGATGTTTTTTATTCGAAGTGTAGGGGTCAGAAATGGTTATGAGATAGTTTGTATTTTGAAAATTTTAGTGGTTTTAGGTGGTTAGATGTAGATTTATAGATTTTACAGTTGTGAAAAGATGATATTTATGTCAGGTAAATATGATAGAGGTTTTAGACTTAGGATAAGGAGTGTATAATTTAAATAATGGATTTAATTAATGTATTGTAGATGATGGAGGAGTGAAATTTTTAAGTGTTTATAATTGGCCCTTTTTGTTGAATATTTTGATGTAGGAAAAGTGTGAGACAAAAATGATGATGGATTGATTTGTATGGGAGACCCCCCTCAAAATGGGGTGACTGCAACATAGTGTAAGGAATACCAATTTGACAAGTTAGCTGGATAGGTTTGACATGTGTTTCGTTAAAAGTTTCCCTAAGGCAGGGTAACGAAACGAATATTTCTACTGTTGAATCAAGTGATAGGGGGTACCAAAGGTATGATGTATCTTGAGATGATTTTGATTGATATTGAATTGATTTAAGGATTGGAGTCCTTTTAACATAAGACAATGTGTTGAAAAATAGAATGAGGTGATGTTGATTTTGACAAAAAATAAGGCAATGTGGTAGAAAAGGTGGAATCGATAGTGACTTGGGTAATCTCGAGCAATTTAAGGGATTTTTCGGCAATTTCCATGAAAAGGATTTGAGGCTATAAAATCCCAAGGGTGGTGATGAATAGTGCAGTTTCTTGATTGAGTTTATGTGATTTGGACCGGTGATCGAGTGAAAAAATAGTGTTTGAGATTTGATTCGATCGAAAAAGGAGCAATGAAATCTTCTAGCAGACATAGGAGGCCCACTCATGCAGAGGTGAGTCCTCAATTTGTTTGTTATTTGGTGAATTTCATTGGTTTTTGGTTTTTGATGTTGTTTTGTCACATACAAAGGTATGGTTTTGTAAACACAAGAATCATTAAAAATTCTCAATGATCATCAGTGATTGGCCTAGTTTGGTAACAAATATGGATTGTTTTGTTGATAATCTATGTTTTAGATAGAATTTTGTATAATTTTGATATTGTGATGGATTCTAATGTATATGTTTATGTGCAGGTGGATGCGAAGTTGAGACTTCGAGATTGAATACCGATCATATTAGATGAGGTGTAGGTGGATATGATAGATGAGGATTGGGAGAACGTAGAGGCTGTGGGGTTTGCGGGGATGAGATATTACAGGATGATCCATAGATGCGGGGTTTATTGTTAGCATTGATGGAGAGGTGGAATCCCACCACTTGTAATTTTTATTTACTGATAGAAGAGGTGACTATTACAGTGGAGGATATTCATAGGATTGTGATATTTCTAGTGCTTAGAGAGGGGATTTATATTATTGAGGAGTTTGAGAGGGAGGGTGTCATGAGGAGGCTATATGGGGATGAGGTGGATGATGTGAAGTATTCATCTAGATATTCTGGTTATCAAGATTTGTATTTTCAACCAAGAGAGGGGTGCACACAGATGACTATGATGATGATGTCCATATAATTTTTTGTCCTACCTGATTCTAGTGGAGTTAGGTTTCCTTAGATGATGACAAGATTGGTGGTGGAGATGATGGATCATCAGACCATTTTTGAGTGGGCACCAACACTATTGGCTAAGATTTATAGAGATTTGTGGGGTTAGAAGGCCCACAAGAGGTTTGGTATTAATTTGGCATTTGCTTACATTGTTGCACATACGAGCACATATCTATTGCTCGTCTGCAGGGTTTTCCATGGAGTGGTTTTAAAAATAGACATGTTGGCTTTACGAGGAAGAGATAGGATATATGTCGAGGGAAGAGGACACATAAGGTGGGTTTTTATAGATATATTCTAACTGGATTGCACATGGGTGACGTGGTATGGAGGCCTTACTTAGAGTATCATGAGTGGCTGGAGTATGCTCATGAGATTTTTGGGACACAACAAGACTTGTGATTATAGGCAAGGCGAGATGGAGAGTACAAGATGGTGAGATTTAGTTGTGTCAAACAGAAATTTAGTCTTATACAGGACATTCCTGAGGATCTAGTGTTGTATAGATGGGAGGATGGAGATACCAAGAATCCGAAGGTAGTTGTGGATCAATAGTTTGTGATAGTGGAGGAGGAGGGAGTGTCATCACCAATCCGGCACTATGATAATTCTTTACCGGGAACTCCTCGTGCTATGATTATTTACTAATGCACATCTTTTAGTTTGATGGATGGAATTTGGAAGATAAGAAGGAATGATGATAAATGTGAAATATAAGTGTAAATTATAATATCAATATGAAATTGTTACAATCTCACCCATGAGGTACTTCAATTGTTACTGACTTCACTTTCCTTCCAACAATAACTATGGGAAAAACTTCACAATTACACCTCTTAATGGCTTCTTTAACACACCTTCAAAATGATGGCTTCCTTTACACACTTACTCATACAATATTTCTCACTACTTCCTTCTATGCTAAATGATGGGAGTGGCCTCTTTATTTATAGGAATTCAAGCTCATCCACCCTATCTCTAAGATAGGATAGGAAATCTCTTCCGGAAAATCATATTCCATGCCTAAACTCTTGCCTTTACATGTAGGTGTATCTTCTAAGATAAGATAAACCTTATCATCTCACATGGGTTCCACCTTTTTAGAATTTTCTATAAATAAAATACACAAAATATTTTATGACATCACTCCTTGTCCTTAATACAAATATAATATTTCTAATTCCTAATCATGTAGACCCTACTTCTTTACTTACCCAAACTTTGACATTTTAACATTACCGGACCACTTTACGACAAATATTTACTTTTTACAACATTCCTATTGTATTTTGACTGTTACCGTACTCTACATTATTGGTGGCACCGTACTGATGGCATCGTTATCTTCTATTGGACGCCACTACTAATTATACTTAACAACATCCTATTCCTAATACATACATTAATAAAATAGAAATTACGAAGGAAAATTTTAATGTCGACATTTTCCCCCTTCCTAACTTCTACTCCATCCTTGGAGTAGACTCTTATGGACATTCTAAAGCTGGTGCCCAGAAAATCTTTAACTTGTCATGGTTGACCCATTTCGTAATGGGAGTACCATCTAATTCCTCCAGTTGATAGGTACCATTTTCATGCACAACTGCTATTTTGTAGGGCCCCATCCATCTGGGAAGAAATTTTCTTTGCCTTCTTTTTTTGTATCTGGAATCATATACTAGAACCAATTCATTCATATGAAATGGAGACCAACGGATCTTTTGATCAAAGTATTCCTTCTGCTTCATTTTCTTCTTATAGCTTGTATCCTTCGCTATTTCCCTCATTTCCTCTAGCAAATGAAGATGCACCAACCTTTCTTTTACTGAAACACTTTCATCCATCCTTTCATTTTTCATAACTCTCAAAGTGGGAATATCAAACTCAATAGGAAGAACTAGATCAATGTCATAAGCCAACTAAAATGGGGAGTATCATGATGCCTTATTGAGCTTCCTATAATCAACACAAATGTGTAGCTTCCCATTCTTTTTTATTGAGATCACAATGGGAGAAACCCATTCTGAATTCTCCACAGAAAATATGAATCCTGCATCAAGTAACTTATCTATTTCTTCTTTTATAGTCTTGGAAAAATTAGGATTCATTCTATATGGCATTTGCTTTATGGGCTTAGCACCATCTACCAGCTCAATAGAATGTTCTACCCAACTTAATTAATGGAGTTCCTTGTAATCAAAAGTGAATATGTGTATGTACCTTTGAAAGAGCTAGAGGTAGGATTCCTTCTCACTCTCCATCACAACATCACCAATCTTTCTTTGTTGGAGACGATCATCAATTTCTTCTTCAGATAATTTTATGGGGTCATGAATTGGTGAGACTAGAAGGATATCCATAATTGAATCATCAACCTCACTTTCTTCATCTTCGGTGTCCACTTCACTGGTACTAGAGTAATTAGAGATATCCAATCATCAGTTTCATCACTTAAATCCATAGGTTTTGTCTTATGATGCCGAGGGATCACGTTTATCTTCACCCTCTCTCTACCACATCCAAGTGTCATGAAGCCTTCATTCCAGTAGTTTCTTACATGAAATCTCCTTAGCTATGGTCTTCCCAACAACATTGGGTACGTAACAGTACCATTTTTCATCACCTGAAAGTCTACCACACATACAACACCCATAACAGATATTGCCACATTTGAAACTACACCTTTTGGTTTAGTTTTTCCCTTATTTAATGACCTTAACATAAGTGTTGAGGAGAGATCAATTTTTAAACCCAACATATTCATTACAGACTCAGTCATTACATTAACTGCAACACCTCCATCAACTAAGACATCATGAATTGAAATACCATTACATAATACCTCAACTTGTGGAGCGTAGGGATCCGCCTCTGCCTCCAAAACAAGGACCTCAACCTCCTTCCTTCGTTAAGCATTGAGTCCACTTCGCAACTCCCGCCTCTTCTCAGAAGACATAGCCAAGAGTTGACCATATGTAATATTTGCAAGCCTTTTGGACAGATCTTCTAAAATGGATTATAGTCCTTGTCCCTGTGAAATCAGAAAATACTACACACCCAAATTTCTTCTCCTATGTTTCTTACTAGTTTCTCCTTTCATCTTCTTAGGATCATTTCCATCTTGGTTATCTTTTCCTTTATTTATTTTTGTTACAAACACATCTACTTCATTATTTATGCACTTATCTACTACATCAAAAGAATTCACATGTGTTTTTTCTTTATCATTATCTCTTATACCAGATGTAGAAGCTCTATCTAGACAATTATACTTATAATGACCCTTTTTATAACAACCATAACATACAACTTCAAAAATATTTCTTTTTGGACCTATATCTCCTCCCTGAGAACTAAATTCCTTTCCTTGAAGAAGATTAATAGTTAATTGGCCCATCTTCATGAGAAAATCTTCATACTCAGTAGATGTACTAGGAGAAAGATTTGTGCTCACCGAGAGTGGTTGTGGATTTTGGACCAAAGGTGCTGGTGTAGGCTCTACTTTAGGAACAATTTCTTTGGGCTCCTCTTCCATACTTTCTTCTTGCCTTCTTGCAATCTCCTTTGCTTGTTCAATGGTAGCTGGGCGGTCATACTTCACTCGTTGTCTGATCTCTAGCTTCATCCCAAGAATGAAGTGCTTACATAGGAGATTATCTATGCCATTCATCAACCCATCCGCTAATCGTTCCTTCCGGATCTAGGCATCGAGCTTCCTCCTTAGCTCTAGAACGCGAACATGATAATCTTTTATCTTCTCCTTCTCTCCTTGGGCTAGCTTTATGATCTCAATCATGAGATCTGCATATTTCTGTTGTTCACCAAATTCTTCAAGAAAACTTTCTATTAATAAATCCCATGAGTTTTTCACATTATCACCTAGTGTTTCAAACCACCTAAGTGTTGAACCATCCAAAAAGGTAGGAAAAAAGTTAGTCCATTGTTCCCTTCTTATAAGGCCATTACAAATACAAGATCGTTTAAACTCTTGAATGAAAGAGGAAGCATCTTCATTAGATTGGGCTGAAAAAATAGGAATCTTCCCCATTTTCAAAAATAACCACAATGAAATACCAACCCACAAGTACAATCAACAAGACTTATGTGAAAAAATAATTGGAATCACTATAATAGAAAGTGACTTTACACCTTTCTACAGTAAAATAGAAATGACCATGGTAAACTATGGTAAAAATTGACTTACTGCGGTAAAAACTGACTTTACTGTGGTAAACACTATTTATGGTAAAAATGAAGTTACTGGGGTAAACACTATTCATGGTAAACGTGACTTTACTATGTTAACTCCTATGCATGGTAAAAACAAGGTTACCCTCTAAATGATTTCTGACTAAGTGAGAATATCTCTCCAGAAAATCCACCAACGAGGAATGGTCCCGATAACGGAACCAAAATGTCATCACCAATCTGGAACTATGATAATTCTTTACCGGGAACTCCTTGTGCTATGATTATTTACTAATGCACATATTTTAGTTCGGTGGATGGAATATGGAAACAAAACAACAAACATAACACAAAAATACCATAGACTATGATAAGAAGGAATGATGATGAATCTGAAATATAAGTGTAAATTATAATATCAACATGAAATTTTTACAATCTCACCCATGAGGTACTTCAAGTGTTACTGATTTCACTTGCCTTCCAATAATAACTATGGGAGAAACTTCACAATTACACCTCTTAATGGCTTCTTTAACACACCTTCAAAATGATGGCTTCCTTTACATACTCATACATATTTCTCACTACTTCCTTCTATTTTAAATGAGGGCGGTGGCCTCTTTATTTATAGGAATTCAGGCTTATCCACCCTATCTCTAAGATAGGATAGGAAATCTCTTCCGGTCAATCATATCCCATGCCTAAACTCTTGCCTTTACATGTAGGCTTATCTTCTAAAATAAGATAAACCTTATCATCTCACATGGGTTCCACCTTTTAGACTTTTCTATAAATAAAATACACAAAATATTTATGACATCACTCCTTGTTCTTATTACAAATATAATATTTCTAATTCCTAATCATGTAGACCCTACTTCTCTACTTACCCCAATTTTGACATTTTAACATTACCGGACCACTTACGACAAATATTTACTTTTTACAACATTCATATTGTACTTTGACTATTACCGTACTCTAAATTATTGGTGGCACCATATTGACGGTGTCGTTATCTTCTATTGGATGCCACTACTAATTATACTTAACAACATCCTATTCCTAATACAAACATTAATAAAATAGAAATTACAGAGGAAAATTTTAATGTCAACAGGTGTTATGGGTATAGCTGAGGAGGGGGAATTAGATCCTATTGATGATGTGGGAGTTACAGATGGCTATCTGGTAGACTAGAGTGTATTCTGAATTTGAGATGACACAATTGACTAGGAGAGGGAGATGGGTAGTTTCCTGGGTGAAGGAGGTCAGGAGGTTATGGATGTGAGTGATGAGGATGATGATGGCAATTTAGTAGTTTTGGTCACACAGTTAATGGTTATGATGTAGTGGAGGCTGAGAGGGATACCATGAGGAGAGAGATATGATTTAGTTGTGATAAGAGATACTCTGATTGGGGAAAGAGATGGTGTGATAGCTGAGCAAGATGGACTCAGAGTATAGTTGGCATAGAAAGTGTTTGATCAAGCTCATACCATAAATAACGGGATGCTTTGAGGAAGGCCTTAGTTATTGCAGGGTATTCTATATCTGGTGTAGATTTGACAACTTGTGCATAGGCTAGCAGCTAGATGGGAACATTGGGTATGATTAATGCAGCTCACTATCAGTCATTGCATGCGTAGATGGCATATTGTGAGGATATGGTGATACATAGCTTGCCTAATGGTACTTTATATGCATATTATCTAGTGCAGTGAGGGGCAGTGTCTAGTGCGAGTGTAAGGAGTGTGGGCTAGCCACATAGGGGGGCAGATGGAGGAGTCGATGGTGATAAAAGAGCTAGTAGTGGAGGGGGAGCTCAGGATGGTGATGGGAGTGTTGTATGTGTGAGTGAGTTTCTGGGAAATATCCATTTTAATGGAGAGTGATTATATGTATTTGGATTGTGTGTTTTGATATGTATACAAATCTTTGTGAAGCCTTTAATGATATATGGAGACTCTTTGATGATGTATTTTGGACTTTATATATATACGATGATGATTGTGATTGTGAGTTGGTTTATTTAATTTGCATGTGTTGATTATAATATATGTGTTTTAATTTTTTCTTTAATTGATGTGTTTATGAGTTTTTTAAATATGGGAAATGTGAATTATATGATTAAATGTTTAAAAGTGATCTGGATGATGATGTATGATATGAACTAAAATGTGATAAAAAATTTTTTTTATCAAAATGTGCTCTATCTTTTTGAAGTAGGAACATAAAATGGAACGATTTATTTAATATTTGGATTTGATACATGCATGATGGGTATAAAAATGTGAAATCACTTGCACTTTTAGCCTTTTATAATGTTAACACAAGAATAGCATTTGATAGTGATACATTAAACCTTAGTTATAGAGATAAAATGATTAGATGTACCTTCCTAGGACATGAAAGGAAATTTTCATGTGTAGTTAATGTGGGAAAGGGGGTTATCCTTTTCAATAGTTTCATAGAGGAATGCCCCAACTTTTCATATTTTGATTTTTGACGCAAACTAATCAATGAGAGAAGTTTTCTTTGATGGGAAAGTTGATCGATATGGGAATTTTTCATAGGATACTTTTGAAATTTGAATTTTTTGAGGGCTGATTGATGTGGGAAGCCCTTTTACATAGGTAGCCATCCTTCAAGGGAGTGGTCTACAATTTTGACTTTTGACTTTTACATAAAAATCCATCCTTTGAGGGATCAGTCTACTTTTGTTTCTATGATTATGATATATTTGAATAGTAGTCCTTTGAGGGATTAGTCTATTATTATTATTATTTTTTATAAAGATCATCTATAGATAATATATTTTTGAATTTTTTAGCTAAGGGCAAGGCATACTAGAACGTTTCAAGGAGAGGAAGAAATGTGTACACACACCACACATGTGTGCTCCATGAGATGTATTTGGTTGGTATAAGGTTAGATGGATGTAATGATTACAGGGTTCCTGCTAGGGAGGAACTTGTCTAATGAAAGATGTGATGAATAGAACCATGGTGCTCATCTTTAAGGATTGTAAGGAAAGTGACAGAAAACCACGTACTTTAAAATCATTATGATGAGAAAAATGATTGGTTTAATGATGGAATGAGGTTTTAAATATAACTATTGTCATTATGTCTAAAGGGTTAATAGTAGAAAGGCCGAAAGTGCAAAGAGTTCAAATTTTGTTTTTCAGGTTCACCATAAAGGTAGGCTAAATGATATACTCCCGAACCATACTTATGAGTAATAATGTATGGAACGATCCAATTAGGGGAAAAATTTATGCATTTACTCCATTCTAAAGTAGTGACATTTTGATTTTTTTTTAGAACAAGATCACCAATTTTGAAGTCACGTTATTTTACATATTTATTGTAGGCACGCTCTTTTACATGTTAATTTTAGGGATGTTTGACGCATTCTTGATAGACTTGATGATGTTCAAGGTCCATAAGGCATTTTTCGTCTAATAGTTCTAGTTGTGCAAGACGTATTGTTAATATTATTTGTTGGGGATAAAGTCTTTAAGTGATACATGCAGTGATGGGATTTGAACTTGAAGGGGTAAAATCACCTCGGTGTCATAGACTAATGAGAAAGGGGTAATGTCAGTGGGGGTATGAATGTTAGTTGGATAAGCCCAAAGAGAAAATGATATTTAGAGATGCTACGTCATCTATAGTTTTCATGAGAATTTTAATAAGTGTTTTGTTCTGCGTTTCCATTTTCTTGGGGATAGTATGGTGATGAAAATTTGATATTGATATTGAAGGTGTCACAAAGTTTCTTAATATCCTCTTTTTTGAAATATTTTCCATTATCTATGACGATTTTGTGATGGACACCGAAACGGCATATGATGTATTGGTATATGAAATTGATGATTAGTTGTGCTTTAGTTGAAGTTAATGGAATGGTCTCAACCCATTTTGTAAAATATTTAGTGGATGTTATGATGGAATGATTTTGTTGAGAATGAGGTCTAACCCCCATTGAGACAAATATCATAAGTCTTGAGCAGGCTGGAAAGCTTGGATAGGAACATGGATAAGATCTAAGTGAAGTTGACATTTGATGCACATTTTAATGTACGCACAATAATCCTAGTAAATAGTGGCCAGTAATAGCCGATTCCTAAGACACGTTTAGCGAAAACATTACCACTGAAATATCCACCACATATGCCATCATGGACTTCTTGGATTTCCTTGATAGATTTGTGAGACTTAAGACACCTTAATAAAATGTTTTCAAAGCCACATTTATATAAGATACCGAATATGATGACAAAGTGAGTGGCACATTGAAGAAAATATCATTTAGCATTTCATGACATATCTAAGGGGATTTTAGATTCATAAAGATAGTCCAATTTTTGATAATACCATAGATGCGTTGGATGATTTTTAACAGTTTCGATAAGAGGGAGTCATTTTGATATGAGGGGTGATCCAATATTTGAACGACTACGAATACCTTAGAGTTATCTTTTGATTCTTCAGTTTCTAATGGAATGAGTGCTCCTAAAGAGGCCATAGTATCTACAAATTTATTGGAAGATTGTGGAATGGTTTGGATAGTGTAGTAGTCAAAGGCTTCGAGGAGAAAATCAACGTTGGCTTTATATTTTTGTAAAAATTCATTTTTACACTGATAATCTCCTTTAACTTGATTAAAGATGAGTTGCCAGTCTCTTTAGATTTCTTAGATATAAATGCCTAGTAGGATAGTGGTGGTGAGACCCATGATTAAGGCTTCGTATTCAGCCATATTATTGGTACATTCAAAATTAAGTTTAAATGATAGTGGAATAGTAATCCCCGGGGTGGTATGATAATGACACCGGCTCCTCCCCTTACTGACATTTAGATCCATCGAAGAAGAGAGCCATTTTGATAGAAATGAATTCATGTTTGTCGATAGTGTTGATGGATTCATCATGGAATTATTTGTGAGGAAGATGAGTATCAGGAAGGGGCACTTCAGCAAGCTGGTCTATGATGGCTTGGCCTCTAATAGAATTTTTAGATATGAATTCAAGTTCAAAATTGGTCATAAGCATGACCCACCGAGTTATATGGTCACTGTGGTATTGTTTAGAGTGCATATTTTTAAGTGGGTTAAAGTTGGTGACAACGAAAGTTTTGTGATTGAGAAGATAGTTTTGTAGTTTAGAGGTAGCGAAGTATAATGCCCGACATAATTTTTTAGCTTCAATATAGTGGGTTTCGTATTCATGGAGTCTACGAATGATGTTATAACTGGATTTTTTCAGAGTATTGATAATCATGATGAGCAAGTCTGTGGCAGTTATGTAAAGATAGAAGGGTTCCTCCTCACGAGGAGATGTGAACACAGGTGGTGATAGAAGATAGTGTTTTATTTCATCGAAATATATTTGACAATTGAGATCCCATCTAAAACCTACATATTTGAAAAGGATATGATGAAATGGTTATCAACGATCAAATAATTGAGATAGGAATTAGCAGATGGATTATAGTTTACCTTGAAGGCTACATAGTTGTTTAAGATTTGATGGAGGAGGCATTTTAATGATTGCTTTAATCTTGGATGGATCCACTTCAATACCTCGAATAAATATGATGAACCCTAAGATTTTACTTGTGAGAACTCTGAAAACAAACTTAGCAGGGTTAAGACGAAGGAAAAATTAAATAAGATGGATAAATATTGATTCAAGAATGGTGAGATGATCTTTTTCGGTATTTAGATTTTGCTAAGAGATCATAAACGTAATCCTCTACTGTTTTATGGATAAGATCCTGGAAGATATATGTCATAGCATGTTGATAAGTGGCTCTAATGTTTTTAAGTCTGAAGGGCATAACATGGTAATAGAAGGTTCTGTTGACACTAAAATTTTCCTCCATAATTTCTATTTCATTAATGTATGTATTAGGAATAGGATGGTGTTAAGTATAATTAGTAGTAGCGTCTGATAGAAGATAACGGCGCCGTTAGTACGGTACCGCCAATAATGTGGAGTATGGTAATAGTCAAAGTACAATAGGAATGTTGAAGTAAATATTTGTCGCAAGTGGTCTGGTAATGTTAAAATGTCAAAGTTTGGGTAATTAGAGAAGTAGGGTCTACATGATTAGGAATTAGAAATATTATATTGGTAATAAGGACAAGGAGTGAGGTCATAAATATTTTGTGTATTTTATTTGTAAAAAGTCTAAAAATGTGGAACCCATGTAAAATGATAAGGTTTATCTTATCTTAAAAGATAAGCTTACATGTACAGATAAGAGTTAAGGTATGGAATATGATTCGTCAGAGTGGATTTCTTATCCTATCTTAGAGATAAGATGGATAAGCCTGGAAGTTCTATAAGTAGAGAGGCCACCCCCCTCATTTAGCATAGAAGGAAGTAGTGAGAAATATTGTAGGAAGTGTGCAAAGGAAGCCATCAGTTTAAAGGTGTGCTGAAGAAGCCATTAAGAGGTGTAATTGTAAAGTTTCTCCCATAGTCTTGGTGAAAGGCAAGTGAAATCAATAACACTTGAAGTACCTCATGGGTGAGATTGTAACAATTTCATGTTAATATTATAATTTACTTTGGTATTTCAGATTTGTCATCATTCCGTCTTATCATAGTCGATGGTATTCTTGTGTTATGTTGTTGTTTTGTTTCCAGATTACATCCACCAAACTAAAGGCTGTGCATTAGTAAATAATCATAGCACGAGGAGTTCCCGGTGAAGAATTATCATAGTGCCGGATTGGTGATGACAGTCCCCCAAAGGGTAATGAAGAATGTTTTGTGTTAATTATCATTGGCGATGAGGATTTGATTATAACCAAAAAATCCATCCATAAGGGAGAACATTTCATGGCCGGCTATTAAGTCAACTAGTTGATCGATATTCGGGAGAGGGAAATCATATTTAGGGCAGGCAAGATTGAGATCCTGGAAGTCATTGAAGATGCATAAATTTCCAGAGGCTTTGGTTATGGGTACAATATTAGAGACCCATTGTGGATAGTCAATGAGTATGATGAAGTTAATAGAAAGGAGACATTGTAACTCTTCCTTGGTGAGGAGGGCTATACGAGTATGCATTCTGTGGAGTTTTTTTTAATGGGTTTAACATTATGAAAGGTGAAGCTATTGTGCACAGTGATGTTTGGATTGATACCTATCATATCACTATATAATGAGGAAAAATCTTAACTATATTTGGATAAGAAAGTGGTGAAATCATGTAGTTCTCGTGGATCTAGTGATTGAGAAACCTTGACTATGCAAGGTTCCTAAGGGGTTCCTAAGTTTAAATCAATGGTAGAATCATTAAGAAGGGTTGATGTGTCAGGTGGTAAGGTTTTATTAAGGAAATGATCATCTGCTCCCATATGGGATAATATTTCTTGATCATCATGGCATTAGAGGGTGTTAATGGTGGGAAAATATTCTTCAATAATTTTTTTCCAAATGAGAGGAAGGTGCTTGGTGATATGGTTGGATTGATAAGTTAAAGGACCTATGAAAATAATATTGACTAAAAATAAAAGTTATGTGCAATGGAAATGGTGTCATCTATGTCCATGGTATCATCAGATACTGCAGATGGTGTTGGTTCAAGATCAGTGATACAGATAGATGTGGTTTGAGAAGATTATTCGATGGAGGGATTTTCATATCCAATCCCGTAATTTTCATGTGGTTTAAGAGAATGTTGGAAAATAAAATCATGTATTCTTTGTTCATAACATCTAATTCTAAAACCCTTCCATGTGCAGTGATGAAGGTACATTTGAATGAAGGTGGGATTGTACAATGAGTCAAAATCAGATTTAAAGGGCATGGTGTGGTATTGATAATTGTATTGTGAAGAGGGAGGATCAATCCCCCTATAGATGAGGTTGTTTTTTGGATAGGCGGGGCTGTAAGAGATAATGTATCTGATGTCAACTCATACAATGGTTTTTTTCTAGTTTTTTATATATCTTAGGTGTGGGAAGTGAATTAAGCATAAGGAGATGATACTTCCCCAGTGAAAGACGTTCCATAACATCTCTGAGGGAGGAATCATCAAGTAGTTTTGATGATGGAATGGGTGTAATGGTGGATGCTTCATCAAAGGATCCTGATTTAGGGATGAGGTTGAGGATGTCATTTGGATGGTCTGTCATATTACAATCAGTGAAATCATTGGGGTCTGTAGAGACCGTGAATGTCTTACTGTCATATTCATATTTGAGACATTGGTGAAGCGTTGAAGGGACACAACACAAGGTGTGTATCTAAGGTCATCCTAACAACATATTATACTATAAATCTCTCTATATAATATATAATAGTTTGGGAATGGGTTTGAAACCAACTTTAAGAGGTAAAATAATAGTACCTAACGTGGGTGCGATGGTATCGTTGAAATCTCAAAGGAGGACTAGTGTTTTGGAAATTACAGTATTCAGAAATCATATTTGGTTAAAGGTGATGGATGAGATGATGTTGATTACGGTGCCCCCATTAATCATGACTCTCTTGATGACGACATCATTTATTTGGGCTATAATGAAGAGAGGTAAATCATGATCCTCAGGCCAAAGTGATGGTATTTCAGCAGAATCAAAGGAAAAATATGAGCATGTTTTGACAACACCTAAGAAATATTTGAAAGAGTGGGAATCGTCTTCAGGTACTGATATAGACTAGAGGGATTTAATCATTACTTGTTTTTGTGAGGGTGATGTTTGAACCAGCTCATAAAGTGAAATTTTAACAAGAGTTTGTTGTAATTTTTTAATGACGAATTTATGTACTGTAGTGGAGGATAAAGGTGTAGCTAAAATGGAGACTTTATTTTTTAATTGTGATGTTTGATTAGAGGTCTCATGGGCCAGAGGAATGGAAACCTTAGGTTTATCTTTGGATGAAGATGAGGTGAGCTCGGGAGGTGGTGGGATAATGACGACGGTTTTTAGTTTATTTTGTTCTGAAGGATTGGATTCATGGGTACAAGCTCGGGTAGCAATGTGGACAAAATGCCGATTTGATGGGGGAAGGAGATTACTCAAGGATTCTTCAATAATAGAGGTTGATGATGTTGTAGGTGTTGGGTGAAGTTTATTTTAATGTTTATAACTCTTAAGGGAGAAGGCCTTTTTATAAAATATTTTTAATGGATGTACGCAAAGGTCTTTACATTCTTTAACAGAGTGTTCAGGTGTCTGATGGTAGTCACATGAGGTTTCAAAATTATACCAAGAAGGTTCCCAGCCTTGAGTATTATGATGGTTTTAGGGGAGGTAACACTATGAGTGATTATTGAAGTAATTTTTCTAGAATATTTACATAGTGCCCTTTTAATGCGGAGATGAAAGGAAACGATGCTTATTTTGACTTAACTGTCTTGAGAAGAATTTTGCCTTCGATATGTAGGTTCTTTGGTTATTTTTTGATAAGTATGTTTTTGACGGTGTGGTAGATGGTACAGATGAGGGATGGGGTCCAGAGGATAGATGGCTGATGTTTTATCTTTTGCATTCGAGTAGTGGAATGGTTTATAACGATGAATTTTTTAGATGGGGGAGGAAGGAAACTCTAAGGGGTCATGTAGACGAATACTGAGGCTGTGAAGTCATCATAGAAATTTTTCATAATTTGAGATAACTAGTTATTTTTGACGGTGTTTGTGGAGGATTCTTAGAAGAGGTAGGCTGGAGAGGATGTAGCTATGGATGTAGAGAGTTTATTTTGGACAAAAAATTTTTGGGGTATTTCTAATTGTTTAGATGTTGATTCAGGTGTGTTACTAGTGGTGACTATGGATATGGATTTGGTAATGGGTACAATGTTTTATTGATGGTGTTTATGGTATGGTGGGCTTATACATTGTTTATTTGGGGTTGACTACTCGATGGGGGATGATTCATAAATAGATTTTTTGAACATGATAAATGTTCTGATTTTAAGGATCATTAGGGTTGTCTACAATGTAGCTCTTATTTTTCAAGCAGATCCTAAAGGGTGTTGTGGAATGAACAGACACCTTTAGATGTCGTGACCTTTAACGCTATGGTATTTACAATAATTATTATCTCTATACAAAGAGGTTTTGGAGATGGAAGTATCGATGGGACAAATAGGTGGAAGGGAGATCATATTGGTGGCAAGGAGTTTATCAAAGACCACACTATAGGTATATCCACAATAGGGCTATATTTATGTTGAGGATGAGAGTGTCTTGGTGGTCAAACAGTTATTTCAGAGTAAGATTCGACGACTACGACATTGAGATGATAATTTAGGACTTGTCTTGACTGGAAGATGATTTAGATGGGAACTCAGACTCTTTTTTTCTTTGGTCTAATTTTGACTCTGCCTTCTTCAATAGTGTGAAGTTAAAGTTTATACGGGCCATAACAAAGGCTTCATCAAACATTTGAAATGATTGGATTTGAAGTGTGGAATAAATATGTTTTGCGCATGAACAAGAAAAAAATTCTATTAGTTCTTTCTGTGAGAGAGAGAATGATAATTGATTGAAGATATACCTCTCCAGTGGGCTACAAAGTTGAGGAAATAGATTCATATTCACATTGTTTAAATAATGTATAGGTATGTGATGGTGATTTTACGGGAAATATTTATCAATAAATGTTCAATAAATAGTTGGGTGAGTTATGTGAATGAAAAGAGGGAATACTGTGGGATGATGTTATATCGGTTTAAAGAATGCCCTGCTAAAGACATAGGGTGCGTCCTTAGCATAAGGTCTTGGTCGTGAGATATCAGGTAACAAGCATGACAGAAAGGCTCAGAGGTGCTATTAGGTGATCTTCCATTGTTATAGATATCTAAGGAATTTGGGAAGCTCCCAGTGAGGTGGATAAGCCTTATATGGTACAAAAGGGGTGAATAGGTTCATTACATATTTGTCTCATATGATAGTGTATTTTTGGGACCCATGGAAGCAGGCTTCAAGGCTGGATATGCATGGTTTATTAAGGCCTAAAGAGGGTTAATCTATGGTTGTTGATGTGTGCTAGATGAGGATGAACCAGGTTGATTAAATGAGAATTGATCAGGTTGCTGATACGATTGATACTGCTATTGTAGGATGTTTTATTGGAATGTAAATGTATTGCTGAGGGACGTTCATAGGAATGTTACAAGCAGAGTTGTGAAACCGAAGGTTGTGATGGTTGAATATATTGATACCGAGGAGTGATGGATGTATTTAAATGAGGTAGTCGATTGTATGTGGTGTGTGTTGAAGGGGAATAAATGTGTGGATAAGGGGGTGAGAATAATGAAGTGCTTGTTGAAAGGGGAACAAAAGTGAAAATGAGGGGTTGTGATGATTATGGAATGTTTTTAAGGGGAATAGATGCATGGATAAGGGTATGAGATGGTTTTGGTAATGAGGTTTGGGAAGAAGAAAATGAATGTGATGGTTGAGGTACATGTTTTGAAATAGGTGGGGTTGACAAATTGTTGCGAAGTTAGATGAGTAATGGTAATAGTGCACTGATTATTGATTAAAGGTGTAGATTTGGTAATGGACATAGTAATGTTTTGAAGGGGGTGGTGTGATTTGTTGAAATGATAGGTGGTTGAGGTATGCTAATAGAGACAACGAAAAAACTCACATGAGGTATTTGGATGGTAGAGGAAGCCATGGAAGGGTTTGTACATGGATGAAGAGTTGCATTTGTATCGTGTCTTGTGAAGAAATCGTGTCGAGTGTCAGAAGGTAATCATGGGAACCGAAGATCAAGATAATGAGATGGTTTCTAATCAACTATTATTAGGATAATAATATATTTGTCTGGATGATAGGTTTGTGATTTGGATCGAAGAGATGGGAAAAACCACGCATGAAGGATCATGTGTATATGGCAGTGGTTCAGGTAATGATGATTGAATATGGACACCCCTAGCAACAAGGTATGTATTAAGAGCCATAGGGTTTAAGTCAAGGATTTCAGAGAAAATAATATTCCTCGTTATTGAAGAACTGGTGGGCTAAGAGGATCAGGCATTTAAAATAAAGAAGATTGACTACTTGGAGAATGTGGCTGTTCTTGATCTTTGGGTGGGGGTGAAGCAACAGTTTTTTCATGTTCATGGAAGGAATGCCAGACATTCCGAACGGCATGTTTTTGAGTGTTATCAATGGAACGTGCAATATCATCTATCATGTTTTCTAGATTTTCAGATTGGGGTGTTGATAGAATCTCTTGGTGTTGATCAATGATTCATTGGGATTTATCTAAGTTGAGTTTGGGCTTGTTGTAAAATTTGATGGTATTGTGGGGTGGATTGTTGGAATGGACTGGACATGTTTTTTGAGGTCTAGATATGAGATTTTTGTCTTGTAAGTACCATATTAACAAATACACAATCACTTAACAAAGTCCAAGGAAGATTTAGATGGGTTGATTACAAACAAGCAATCAAAATCACATAGAACAAGTTTGATTATCTTGATTAATTAAGAAAAACTGGAATATGTAAAATGAATTTATAGGGTCCTAGGAAATGGTCATCTATGGATGGTTTCAGGTAATGTTTAAGGCTAGAGTCCTCTATATATACCTGAAGTTACGTGAGGCCCAAATCTATGTACTGGTGCCGGTATGGGGCCTGGTATTGGAGACATACCCCCCTCACTTCACGATCTCATAGACGATAAGGGAGTCGGGTGCTTAGCCAATATACCAACAACTAGTTGTTTATAATCCGACCAAAACACTGAGTCGGATTTCCCTATTGGGTGATGAAATCCCAATAGTTATCACCTAGGTATGAGTGTTTGATGAAAATTTGATGTTTGATGTGGTTTGGCTGTATGTGAGGGAAGAATTAATGTGATTGCAATAAATTAAACCCTTCTAATTAATCTACGAGATCAGGCAGGATGCAAGATTCAATTTTAAACCCAAAAGAAAAGATTGAATTCGATGAGGGCAGAGTAACAAAATGTGATGTAGAAAAGTATAAATAAAGAAAGAAAAAGGAACTCACCTGAAAAATGCTTCCTTTTTAATTTTCAAATATTTTGATTGATTTTTTTTAGCAAAGAAATAAGCAACAAGACAAGAGTGTCTAAAAGTAGAAACCTACAAAACTGTAAGCAGAAGGAAACATAAAACAACGAAGAAAATGATGTTAGGGGCTGACTGGCTAGGTAATCAAAAGCACTTACAGAGATCGTCAACGATTGAAAAAATCGTTGGTGATTGACAGAATCACTAGTGATTTGAGCTGGATCACTAGCGATTACATAGAGTAGAAGGCCTAAAAATGTAATGAAAATTTGATTTAAATGAAATGAAAACAAAAATGAAGAAGGGACTAAGTGTCCCACCAGAGCGTTCTAAAATGTTTAGAGATGGTTTTACCTTTGTACTAAAATTAATGCAGTGAAATAATAAAAACAAAACTGACCTTAGAAGATGACGCATGACTTATTGATACTTGTAGAGATGGATGCTGACGCTAGTATGTTCAATAGGAGTTGATCAAGTACTGGATGTATGTGTGAGTCCTCTTCTATCCTGCAAAGTAACCTAAGATTAGAGATACACTAAATAGAAAGGATTAGATACATGGATAGACGAGCTCTTATCAACAAAGTCTGATTCCAGGAATCCAAAGGGAATTCCTGGGAGGATGTCAGCTCACTATTAGACAATTAAGTAGATTGAAAATAGCAATAATACAGATGGAGACAAAGATATATATATAATCAATATAGATATAGTAGATAGAAGATGGTAAGAAGGTATAGAACTATAGGTGAATGGCAAGGTTTTGTGTACAGATTCGAAAGTGGCACAAATGAGGGTAAACGTAGATCTGGACATGTTCAAAGTAGTCATACCAGAAGTCTTTGGTCTCTTATTCGATCTCGTGAAGGAATTCAAATTGATCTTCGATGTCTTGGTCAGTGTCAGCAAATTTAATATTGCACAAAGTGTGATTTCATGCAGGATATTGTACTGTTCCCAGAAAAAGGGGTGTTGGACTATCAAGAAGGCTGTAAATGTTGGTAATGCCATGTGATTGACCAAGGTATTTCCATCTAAAAAAGATCCATTATCAAGGGCATGTTAGAGGAAACAAATGATGATGAAAAGCTGATTTAAAAGATTGATAAAAACTGATAAAACTTGATTAAAGGTAGATTTGACAGGAATCACCAGGATGATTAGGCCAATTGCTAGTGAAATTGAGGGAATCAGTGACTAATTTCAAAGAACTTTGAAAATTTAATAAAAACATAATGATTGATTCTTCAGTATTAGTGTTTTGAGACTGATCAAGACCTTAAAAATGATGAAAAAAGATAAGAAAAAATATGTAAGGGAATACCTGGAGGTTGTACAATGCAGCTAAAAGAGGCCTCAAACCTTGTTGTAAAATGATTTGTGTTGGTTAAATGAATTCTAGTGCAGTCTGCAATTTGAGGTGATGAAGATCGATTTTCAGATGTTTGAAAGCTTTATGGTAAAAACTTGATGATATTTGATGATGCCTGATAACCTTGATATCTCTATGTTGGATGAATAAGATGTGGGATGCAAATGATTGACTCCAAAAGCTACAGATCAAGATTCAAAATTGAGGATCCTAATAGAAAGAGTATGAAATCTTCTATTTATTATCACTAGTAATTCAATAGAATCACCGATGATCCAGATAATTCGGGATTTTTAGTGGTAAAGTGGTTAAAACCACTTCTAAACAAAGTTGTTTTGTTTTGTAGGTCAGGTAAATGTTGAAGGATGTTTGTTATTTGAAGTGTAGTGGTCAAAAATGGTTATGAGATAGATTATCTTATTTGTCTTTTGGTATTTTAATGGGTTTAGGTGATTAGGTGTAGATTTATAGATTTTACATCTGTGAAAAGATGCTATTTACGCTAGGTAATTATGATGGGAGTTTTAGACATAGGATAAGGAGTGTATAATTTAAATGATGCCTTTGATTAATGTATTCTAAATGATGGAGGAGTGCAAATTTTTAGTGTCTACAAGAGGTGTTTTGTGTGGTGGACATCGTCATCTTTGAATGGTATAGTGTTGGTTTTGAATTTGTGTGTCTCATAGTTTGTGCAGTGGTGGCATTTTTTGCAACCTTGGCTGAGCTTTTCAGTTGTGCTTGTTTTCTTAGTTTCCATTTTCAAACCAAGATATATGACTATGGATCTATTTTCTCCTAGATTTCATAACAATTTTTTTCTTTAACTAGCATGATTATACCCAATTGCTACTCCTATCGTGCACATTTCCTATGAGATTAGGAAATTATACATTTGAAAAAGGAACTAAATACTTGGTCATACCTTTTTAGACGTGTGTTTTCTACATATTTTGACCTTTGTTTTTATAGGTGATTTAATATAAATTAAATTAATTCTAATTACAGAGTAACTACTCTAATAAATGATAAAATAGAGTAATGACACAAGAAATGAACATTCAATGTTGTAACCCTAAGAAAATGCAAGAGAGGAGGATACTTAGCTGATTTTGAAGGATTTGGATGTGATCTGGGTTATGTGACTGCTAGATCTAACTAGAACATGTGTCATAGAGGCTCAGTGAGGGTTTTGGAGTCTCAAGCTACACCAAAAAGAATCAACTGTTAGAGGATAGGAGTGCCTAAAGCTAGTGTCTGGATCTGGGCACTAGTATCTAGGTAGATGCTACATATCTGGTTCTTTCAGGGCCAGATGATGTTTCTTGTCCTTTTCTATTTGTCACTCTAGATTCATTGTCTGATCTATGAATGTACATGTAACCTACAAGAAAAGAGATCACTTGCAAATACCCACAAACCACATCGAACCTAAAAATAAAAATGTAGAATGGGGAGTCAGACTGAACCCGAAGGTCACTAGAAGAGTGAAATTATGACCGAGCACTATACTACATCTCATACTTGTGAAACTTGCACAAAAGATAGCGGCCTGGATCTAGAATGTAATAGATGTATAAAATATGTGGGATGAAATAGAATAAACTCCCCCTCCTCTGTTGTTTATACAGAAGAATGTAACCCTTGTGATTAAGAAAATATAGAATTTCTAGATGCCTAAATCTAATTGCAATGTAGCAGTAAATGAATAAGAAATTAAGGAATGAATAGACCCAAGCAAGATGATCTAGAAGGTTTGACACCCTAGTGAAAAATTGAAAGGAGGGAACACTTAGCTAATTTTGATGTGATGATGAAGTTGTGCTGATCTGGAAATTAGTTGGAACTGGAACTCATAATTTCGTAATCAGACCCAATAAAGTACAGAGATGTCAAAATAGCCAGGACCAGGGCATTTATGGAGGATCAAGAGCACCTGGGGCGCCAAAGACCTATTTTGGGCTCTTGTGTCTCTTCAGAAGCTGTGGAAACTAGTTTCACAGGGTCACAAGATGTTCACTATCCTTCACTTTTTATCACACCAAGCTTGTAGAAGTCTCTTGTAACCTACAATGAAGAAATGACTTGCAAAAGCCTCAAAAGTGCATCAAATCCTAAAAAGAAAATAATTCAAATGAGGGGTCAGACTCTCCTCAATTGTCAAACAAGTGATCTTATGACTGAGTGATGTAATACATCTCAAACCCAGTGTAGTTATATGTGTGTATATGTGTTGAAATCATGCCCTAGGTGGCTCTTGTGCATGTCGCACTTGATAGCGAGCAAGTAGCTAGATGTAATAAATATAAATACATGTGTGCATGAAAGAATGAACTTACCCTTATATCTGTGTATGCAAAAGCATCATTCCCTTTCCCTTATGTGTAGATGTTAGATGGAATCTTGAATGCTCTTGATAATGGCCTTTGAATGCAACCTTAGGTGGTGATAGCTAATGCTTAGTGTTTGGTCCTTTATTATGATCACATAACTTTATATTTATATGATTCCCTTGCTTGAATTTTGTAATTAACCCCGAAAAAATTGAATACCAAAAGGATAAGATTCCCAAATGGATAGAAAAGACCTAAAAGATGTGAACAAAGTATAAAGATGTCGGGGGCACCCAGAGGGGATGGGGGTACATGGCGTTAGTGTCCAGGATGAGAGTTGCTAATGTATAAAAAAGACAAACTAGGATTGAAAGAGTGTAAGATCAACAATAGAATCAGAAAGCAAGCAAAGATGGCAAAAGACATGGGTATATTAGTACTTTTTTTACTTAGGAATCATATGAATAGTAGTATGCAATAAGAACTAGATAAATACTCAGTGTGTGATTTAGTGTCTACACATTGTCCCTTGAATGAGTGTGCTATATGGATTCTTTAAAGTAATCTTGTTCCTTTGGATGCAAACTTAGGTGATAGTATGTAATGTTTAGTGTTTGGTCCCTTGTTTTGAAAACATAATTGTGTATTTATATGATTCCCTTGTTCGAATTTTGTAATTGACAACTAAAAGGCCGACCCAACTTAGTAAAAAGTAATTAAGAAGTGTCTGAGTCCATAAAAAGATAAAATAGTTAAATGCTGACAAGAGATGGGTAAATCCAATAAAAGTGCAGAAGACAAAGAAAAAGGCTAAAGGGAGTTATTAATTACTATTTTTATTTCTTGGGAATCATGTAAATGCTAGTATGCTTTTAGGACCTACAAATGTACTCAAGTGCATATATTTTGGGTCTACATTTTCCCTGACTTTATGTTTTTGAGTGAGTACTCGATAACATAAAATAGATAGAAGATGTGTACCTTATAACCTTTTAGAGAAATGTGTAGCTGATAGCATGTTGAGTGAACCAATGAAGAGTGAAGTGATCGAAAAGTAAAGTTTGGAGACTAGGAAAGGGAAGTGGACCCTAGGGGTGAAACATATGTGTAGTAGTATGTATGTTGTGTTTGCTGATATGAGCTGCTCCTTGTTGCGTATTAAGGATGAACCTGTAAAAGAAGAGCGAAAAATTATTCAAAGTTTTGTATATGAGAAATCAAAGTAACATGCGTATAAGTAAAAGTGTGAAAGTATGTAAAAGGAAAACGTGCATTTGATATGTAAGAGAGTATGAGATATAAATTTATCCTAATTTTCTTGGAGATTCTGTTGAATTTGTTACTAAAATGGTGAGGTTTTTGGGTGATATCATGCTAAGAGCGAGTTTTTTTGGTGATATCGCACCAAGAGTGATTTTTTTGGGTGATCTCATGCAAAGTGCGAGTTTTTTGGGTGATCTCACACCAAGAGAAGAGTGTTGGGGAGAGAAGTATAGTTTTTATCTCCTTCCATGAAGTTTCTTGAATAAACACCACTGCATATGGTACATCCCTATTTCTTCTTATTAGTCCTGATTAGTATCAATTGGTTCTAATTGTAACTGAAATGTACTGATAAGGTGAATTCTATAACTAGAGATAAGTCCCTACTACTATATACTTTTTCTAAAAAACTGTCGGAGATCATGTTGAACTGTGAAATTGACTATTTCTTCCTTAATACATTAGTTCCCATGGGAGGATAAAAGTTCCAGGCACCTTAGTGTCTACTCTTTGTGTGAGGTCCAAGCTTTAGGGGTGATTTTATTTATCCAATATATGTCCCCCTCATATTATGTGCATGCGAAAAATGTATGAGAATGCAGTATAAATGAGACGATGTTGATATGATATGCATATCTGAGTGGAGATACCTACAGGGGGTAAGGAATGTGTATGGTAGAAACCAAGGAACATGAAAATAAGACAGGCTTGTAACATGTGTTAGTGAAAGCATAGCTAACATAGAAGACAATGTAATAAATAACTAACAAGACAGGATGGAAAATGAAAAGTGGGTTTCATACATGGGACATCTCTCACAATGTCACAAGACAATCAGGGTCAAAGTGGCCAAATGATTACAATGATAACACAATACCAATACATATGGCATAATCCACAAACAATAGCATACAATAACAAACAATAGCAAAAAAATGTATTAGATAACCATGGTTATATATAGTCCTACATGTGAAGCACCCATTAGCATGTTAGAAAGATAAATAATATGTCATGGTGTGTATATATCAGTGAAATGCATGTGCTATTAATAATAAATAGTAAATGATGAAACAATAGAACCTGTAGTTTGTGAGAGTAGTCAAGGTAGATGCTCCGAGGAGCCTCAGCTGGAATGAAAAGGGATTCAGTGTTGAGAACCATGCATTGTGTAAGGATTTTCACAAGACCTGCATTCACTTCCACAGACCAAGTGAACATGTATGTGTATATAATAAAGATAATGACATACTGAGTATTTTTCTAGCATAATAAACAAAGTGTAATAAGTAGTATAAGCTAGAAAGAATAAATCCAACCAATATATGCAGATGTTGTATGAGTGTGATGGTGTGATATGCAAGATATGCAAATTGTAGGAGTAGTACTTCCCCCCAGTGAATGTGTATGAGATGAGGTTCATTTATAAATGATCCCTCAATAGTGAAGAATGAACCATAGAGCAAGATTGTGTCATCAGGAAATATTATATTACTTGAGAATAGATTTTAGAAAGATATATCTTGAATACAAGAGCGTGAAGTGTTTAGATAGGGTGAGGTTCATTGATGAAGTGTTCCCTTAACAATCAAGTGTTAACCATAACACTAGATACCGTCATAAGGTAATGACGGTATAATGTGTGTACCAAATATGTAGGAATGTTTAAGAAATATTAACCTTATAGTGCGGACCATGAAGTGTGGTAGTAGATACTAGAGAAAAATTAATAGTGATGGAAGGGGGGAGAAAGCATGATGCCCCTGTTAGGTTGTGGAGCTTGTTTTCATGTGTGAAAGTGTTGAAGACTGTACACTAAGAGTACTGTAAACTTTTCATGTATCCTCGCCGGGGTTCGGGGGCGTAGCCCCTGAAAAAAAAAATTAGGCGTAAATTTTTTTTGGCCTCAAAAAATGCACCCGACATATCGGGAAACGTGATCTTCTCATATGGGCGAGTTTTTTGACCCATAGGTTTATGGGACGGGTTTTGCCCATGGTTTTAATACCCATGGTTTTGTAAAACTACTTAAGCAGTTGTCTATTTATATGGTCTTATGCATATGATAGATGTACAAGTAAATGTATTGCAGATGTGTTTTGAATTCGGCTGTGAATTCTGTAGAGTTTGTTGAGCATAGCTCCAAACGGATCTGGGTATTGTATTGAGAGAGCGGTGGCTTGTAATAAAATCTGAGCAAGTGATTCTTGGTGGACATAGCCCAAATTGGGTGAACCACGTTAAATACTATCTCTTTGTGTTGTGTTATTTTATTCTGCAATTTTATTTGAGATCTGTAATAACTTATGCATATTAGTTTTCTACTGTTGCGATTCTGTGAGGGATTATTCCGCATATTTTATCTCTTATTTCCTAACAGCCCCTCGAGTGCATGAAGGATAGAAGACTATCTGATTATAATAAAGGGAAAGATTCCTCCACCTAATATCCAAGGAGACAAAGGCATGTGGTGATGATTTAAAGGTGGTGGTGTGGGAGAGTAACTATGTGCACATGAGGGATATCAATTTGGTGAAGATGGTGGAGAACACCTATAAGAAGGGGTTTCCTAGGTGGGGGACTTAGTCTAATGAGATGGAATAATGGGCCAGTGAGGTGAAGATGGCGGAGAAAGATTATGAGAATGGGTTTCCCAAATAGGGGACTTAGGCCGATGAGGTGGACTAATGGACTGATGATGAAAACAAGGAGGTGATGTAAGTTGTGTGTGAATAGGAGATCTAGGTACAAAAGTACTTTTAGACTTGAGAATAGTATGAGACCTTGATGCCATGAGTAGTGCATAGATATAGGCAAGGGAGGGTTGAGGAAATGGTGTGCATGATAGAATACCTTTGATAGTGATTTTTTTTTATCATGGATGAACTTGAGACAAAAGTGATGTATGGAGGGGATGGCTTGAGCAATGCGGGGCCAAGGAAGACCTAAAAGCATGTAAGGATCAATGATTTTAGAGGTAACCAAGAAGGATGTAAAGACAGTAAGAGGCCCAACTGTGATAGAAAGTATGACACCACCATAAGAATTAGGATCTAGAAATGTGATTAGAGATGTTGGACATTTGATAGCAAAATAAGTTCTACAAAGCATGTATTAGTAAAAGTCAATGGATAAACCATAGTATTGTTGATAGTATAAGAACCAATCGAGGCATTGATATGTAATGAATCAAAAGTAAATATAACATGATAATCATGATCTGAGAGTGTGATAATAGGTAGTGGAATATCAATAGAAGCAACAAGAAATTCAAGAGGCCCCAATGAAGAAGGAGGCACAACATGATATGTATGATTTGATGAAGAATTAGAAGTTTACTTGTCAATATTTTGTAGAGGGTCATTAAATATTTTTAACTTTTTATTATCATTGAGCGGTTTAGTAGTAGATGGCTCAGAGAGTATGATTGCATTGTTATCTTGAATTGTATGTTTAAGTTTAAAGAAACGATTAGTGTGATGCTCAATGCATTAGTGGTAGTCACAACATGTTTTTTTGTCATAGTTGTGGCCATGGGGGTGAGAAAGAGAAGATTCAATGGTGGGGGAAGGGTGATAAGATTACTTTCAATGAGTTTTGGAAAGAGAATTTGAGGTGCATAAGGTAACTTAGCAAAATTTCACTGCGTGGGTTGCAATTCAAGATTCTCACGTGCAGAAACAACATTAACATTGACCTTAGGTTCAGTGGGCTTAGGTGATGGTCTGAAAGTAGATTTTTCTTAAAACCAATTAGAAGATGAAAATGAAGAAGTATCATAGTACTTTAATTTTCCGATAGATAAGAGTTTTCCTTCACATAATTTAAGTGTATGACATAGTTGATTGAAGGAGGGAGAGGTCTCAAAGATGACACTAGCTTACAGTGGATGTAGGAGACTTTGAATAAAGAGATATTGTAATTCAGAGTTAGCTAGTAAATTAGTCATCTTAGCAAGGTTTTTCTTATAATGCAAAACATAGTCTACTACATGCTCATTAGATCCTTGTTTAAGTTGAAAAAGTTGTGCATAAGAGATATTGGTGCTGATATTAATAGAAAAATGTGCAAGGAAAATTTTTGCTAAGTATGTAAAAGAGGTGACCGAGTGAACAAGTAGATCATAGAACCAATGCATAGTATAATCTTGTAAGGTTATAGGAAATTGTTTAAATAGTAACGTAAATTCATGCACATAGTCAAGACATACCACATAAAAAGATCAAAGATGCTTCTAAGGGTTTCCATGGTCATTGAAGGTGGGAAAATTTGGTGCAATGAAGTTAGGAGGTAGTGGATGAGAGGATATGGTGTGCATAAAAGGGGTGTGAAGGAGAAGTGAGGAATAAAGAGATGGAGAGGAATGTGAAGTAGCTTGTTGTAATTGGCATATTTGGATTTTCATATCCTAGTATAAAGAAGCAAGGTCTTGGGTTCTTGAAGAGGAACCATGCTGTGTATTGAAGGTATTAGGAGTAATTAGGGGAGCGATAGTTGTAGCAATGGAAGTAGGAATGTTAAGGGGTTGTGTGGAGGCCATGGCAGTTGAGGGAGAGCACATGTGAGGGTGAGATGAAACATCTTGATCATGTTTGGCTGCAAGTAAAGCATTTAGGACATGAGGAATATATGCAGTGTGATCACGTAAAGCATAATGAATGTGGAATATGTGCAGGGTGATCGTGTAAAGCAGAATGAAAATTAGTGCGCTTATCTAGTCGTTCTTGATCAAAGTTAGTGTCCTCATCATATGATTATTTACTGTCATAATTTTTAATGTTTCCAAGCGGAAATTTGTTTGAGTTAAGCAAAGGATTATCAGATTCACCCATTGATTTAGAAAATGTATAGAAAGATGGAGAAATATCAATGTACTTAAAGGAACCAAAACGATCACTACGGGTGATGGGCATAAAAATAAAACCCTAGAGGGAAGGTAGTGTTTGAGCGATGGGATTCACCAAGTGATTTTATATAAATTGAATTAAACTTATTACAGAGTAACTACTATAATAAATGATAAAATACAATAGTAACAAAAAATAATGAACATTCAATGTTGCAACCCTAAGCAAATGAAAGAGAGGAAGAGACTTAGTTGATTTCGGAGGATCTGGATGTGATATGGGTTATGTGACTACTAAATCTAACTTGAAAGAGTGTTGTAGAGGCTTAGTGAGGGCTCTAGACTCTTAAACTACACAGGACAAAAGTTCCTAGGAGAGGACAGGAGTTCCTGGCGCTAGTGTCTTGATCTGGGTGTTGGTGTCTAGGTAGATGCTACGAATCTAGTTCTTTCAGAGCCAGATGATGTTCATTGTCCTTTTCTATTTGTCACTTTGGATTTTTTTGACTGATCTGTGAATGTATATGTAACCTGTAAGAAAAGAGTTCACTTTCACATACCCATAAACCGCATCAAACCTAAAAAGGAAAGTGTAGAATGGGGAGTCAGACTAACCCCGATGGTCACTCAAAGAGTGAACTTACAACCGAGCGCTACACTACATCTCAGACTCAATGTATATCTATGTGAGAGTGTGTGTAATGATGCCTTAAGATGCCCTTGTGAAAGTTACACAAATAATAATGGGCTATATCTAGAATGTAGCCAATATATAGAATGTGTGGGATGAAATAGAATAAACTTCCTCTCATATATTGTGTATGCAAAAGAATGCATACCTTATCTCTTGAATGAGTATACTAGATGGATGCTTTGAAGTTCTCTTTTGCCTTTGGATGCAAGCTTATGTGATAATATGTAATGATTAGTGCTTGGTCCCTTATTTTGAAAACATAACTATGTATTTATATGATTCCCTTGTTTGAATTTAGTAATTGAAAACTGAAAGGCCGACCCAAAGTAGTAAAAAGTAATAAAGAAGTGAAAGGGTCCAAAAGGATAATAAAAAGGCAAAGAGGGCTAGGATCATGCATGATGAAATGAGCACATGATCCTAGTGTCCTAATTGGGTGCTAGTGTTTGAGGCCATATAAAGATAAAATAGTCAAATGCCGAAAAGAGTGTAAGATGTGAAAGCCAATAAAAGTGTAAAAGCAAAGAAAAAGGCTAAAGGGAGTTAGTTGTCAATTACTATTTTTCTTACTTAGGAATCATGTAAATGTTATCATGCTTTTAGGGCCTAGAAATGTACCCAAGTGCATAGATGTTGTGTCTACAACAGGGTTGCTTAGATCTCTTTGCAGTGTGTATGCATGAGGTGAAGAAACTTCGAGAGATGGTAGATGGGGGATTTAAGCTAGCAAATAATATTTAACTCTATAGAATGTTTAAAATTATCAAATGGAGAAGAATTCAACATTATAAAAATGAGGAATAAAGTAAAAAAAAAAATCAAATAGGTAGTATTATTTTTTTAAATAGAGTTGTTGAAAAACTGTTTAAAAAAGTAAATGTAATTTAAATTAAATAGTTATGTCTAGTGGCTAAAAGCATTGAGGAAGATAATTACCTCATTTTTTTAAAGTTAGACGAATATTGATGTTTTTAAAAAAGTTTCATGAGGAATAAATGGGATTGGTTGATGATATTTTATATAATTATAGTCATTTACATGGGAAGTAATGGTTGGTTATTACATTAGATATAGTGGATGTTGATTTGGTAGTTGATTGTTTTGCGGTCATTAGGTGGAAGGTCCTTCCTTAGTTATATGGCTCATGCATACATATCAACCAGGGGTGTCGAGAATTGTTTCCGCATGAGGAGGCCAGTGGGGAATGTGAAGGGTACATGGTTTCATTTCATAAGGAGGAAAACAATTCAATTTTTTTACACGGTGTGGTATGTCACATGCCTTGTCACATTTATGAAATTTAGTGTAGGTAAGAGCCATTTCACACGACCACATGGCACAAATAAAATTTGGCTATGTTTAAATTATTTTAGCCTATACAAAATTGTATCGACCCATGTGCCAAGTCACTTGGACAAGACCCAGGTTTAGTTAAACTTGGTTTAGCTAGCCCCCAATAAGCTGAAAGATCTATAATGTCCATGTAATAATAAGCTCCATGATTGGTAGCTTTAGAAGTATAAACTTTCAATAGAGCACCAACTCACATTAATTTAATTTATTATGTGACAATATTTCCTTTTAACCATAAATGACTAATAAAACATTAAAAAAATCTTTATTAATTTGAAATTTTCAAATAAATTATGTGTATGTATATGGTTTGTATATAAATTTATCTACATAATGAAGGACATTTTAAATATTCAAGTCACATGTGACAATTATTTCAAATATTTATAAGTATTTAAGATTTACAGTTTTTTTTTTTTTTAAATGATGAAAAATGTGTAAACGATGGTCAAATTTAACATCTGATAGTGATTTATTTAGAATTTACCTAGATGATTAACTATAATTATGAATTTTAGAATTAATCTAAAAAAGTACAATGAAATGATTGATATAAACTGAAATATAAATGCTAACAAATTTTTGAAATAAAATTACCTCACAGTGATCTAGAACTGTACTGGATGATGCACAGGTGGAACTGAGTATGAAAACACACCTCAAGAAGTTGTAGCAGATGAAGATTTAGCTAGACGGGGCCACCTATGGGTGCCCTAGTCTGCAGAACCTCAGAACCTGAGTCTGAGTTGGTCGCTAGATCTTCACAATAACTCGGTCTTTGTCGTGTGTATGTCACATTAGCTTCGATGATTTCATTGTAGATCTTCGATGAATAATATCCCACAAAACCCCACACAAAAGAATCAAACCATAAAAAATAAATCTATAAATGAATGGTTCGTACTGTCCTCAACTGCCAAATGGATGGACTTACGAATGAGCGTTTGTACTACATTTCAGACCCAATGTAGTTCTATGTTCTTATGTGTGCAATCATGTGCTTGGGGTGCCCTAGCACCAACAACCCCAAAGTAGTGGGAGATAGCTAGATGTAAGATGCAAATGGTAGATGGAATAGAATGAATACAACCCTTCCTGTGCAGTATGTGATGCAGAAGAGTGCCCAAATGTAGTACCTTACCTTATTAGATAGTTAGCCCTTAGTAGAGATATTCCTCCCTTAAGATATTGTGTATGTTGTGTTTATATAGGAATATCTTGCTCAATTTTTGACACTAATGACCCGACATGCTGACTAGTACCTAGGGGAACAAGAGGGAAAACTACAAATACCAACCTCGAGACTCTAAATGAGAACCAAGTACAACTCAGACCAGGGAACCTAAAAATGAGGACCGGTGCGCATATGGGTGCCCCAATCCCTTCGTAGGTTTCCTAATAAAAAAATAAAGATGACCACTAAGTAAATATCGATAGTTGAGACTCCATGAGAGACAACCAGAACTGTGTGAGTAACTAACGATTGTGCAAGACACTTAATGACTAAACTAACAATAGGAATAAGGGATAGGCCATTAGTGAATACTTTTCTTACGCGATATCCATATATAAAACAAAATATTTGGTGGTATAATAGTAGTAGTAAGTGCATGGTTTAGTGACTAACATTTTCCCCCACTTTATGTTGGTGAACACAAAGCTCAGTAATATAAAGTAGATAGAGATGCATACCTAAGAGAAATCCGGAGAAGAACATGTAGTAAAATGCGTAGATGTGGTAGTAAAATCATGTTGAAAGGACCATATAGTGCACCGAACCATGGATCAATGTGTTGATCCATGTAACGTAGCAATAAATGTAATAGTTTGATGAAGTGCACTAAATGAGAGTGATGATTACAATTTTGGATGATTGATGATTTCAAATGCGTATGATGACGATAAGATAGGGTAGGGAGTGATGAATTCCCAAACCTATGTGTGTATACGAATAATTGACTGGAGGATTTGGGCGTCCTGCCGCCAAAGGAAGAGTGTATGGAGAAAAGTGTGTTATTCTCCAATATCTAACTACATCCTCAAGATCTAGCCATTGCAGGTGGACTCAAATAAAAATTTATTGGTTTTTGGATCTAGGTAATTTCGATCAAACAATTGACCCATATATGAGTGGTATAGGAAAGGAACTCTTGCCCCCACTCCATGAGTGTCACCGCAATGTGATGGCTTCCAAGTTAGGTCATTTAGAAGAAAATGCCAAATAGATAGAATACATTCCCAAGTTAGGTCATCTAGGAAAGTAATGAATATAACTCCCAAGTTATGTCATGTGGGAGGCCGTATATGTTATATCGTTTTGATTGAATGATGATTGTTAGAGGTTTGGATGCGTTAATAGATTGATTGATTTTTTTGATTGGTTACTTATAGAGATAGTTTACGTTATTTACCCCTAGGTTATGTCATTAGGGGGGATTGATGGAAATATCTTAATGCATGTTTCCCCCAGGTTAGGTCATTAGGGGGAAGTGATGAAATGTCACATATGGAACTTGTACGTTTGTTTCCCCCATATTAGGTCATTAGGGGGAATTGATGTATAAATGTCGCATGATAAATTACTAAACATTTGAAAATAACGAATTGGTAATATTGATCAAACATATAGTGATATAAGGGGAATTATTGGATGACCCAAATGATATGCCCCCCTTTCGGTGAAAGGGGAAGTGATGATAAGAACGAACACTAAGCTGAAAGTAAACATGAGGTAAATAGGAAGTGTGATAAAGATTGTTGAAATGTGTGTGGATTGATCAAAGGACAATGTGAAGGAGAGATAACACATGTGTAATGTGTATGTTATAGTGGTAGGTGGAATTCTAAAAATAATGCCACAAACGGGGTGCAAATCGAACTAGAAATGCTTAAGAAATGACAAAAATAGGGTGACATGTATTACTTGTGAGAATAAGCGTGAAATAATGACCATAGTAAAGTGGGTGATGAAAAGTAACTATAAGTAGTGAAATGAAAAATTGATTAGTCACTTCATTTTTTCTTTGATGCGATTGTGAGATTGAGCACTAAGTGAGTGAAGATGTTGCAAGTGAGAGCAACACATCCTAGCCGGTTTGAGAGGGTGACGACCACCATAACATCACAAATGATAGTAGAATTGGTAAGTACGATGGTTTTTTTTTGCAAAATGTATGTGTATAGTACTTGGTTTTATTGGATTTTTACAACTTTGAGATTATGAATTTTCTTTGTGTTTTAGACCTGGACAAGAGCAGTGAGGGCACTAGTGACCCTTGGGACAGGAGTGCCCAGACCTGGGTGTGTCCTACTCCATCCCTTCATCTGGGCACCCTGGTCCAGAATGTGCATATTTGATCTATAACATTGCAATTGAGATTTCTATTGTATAGTAATGTGATAAGAGAGTGTATTTAGACTTGTATAATGTTCTAACGTTGTGTTTGTTGTCGTTTTGTGGTGCACAGAGGGATATTCACTTAAGGGAATTCCATGGAGGTTGTCATGTGCTTTGCTTGGGTTGGGCCTTGTCAGATGATGAGTGGGATTTATGGGGATGTACTACAATGGGGGATGTGCCCCATAATATTCCTATGTTGACAACATTATGCGAGAGGTGGTGTGTGGATATGTGTACATTTTGGTTGCCTACGTGTGAGATGACAATTACTTTGGAGGATGTGTATTGCATACTACAATTGCCAGTTTTTGGGGAGAGAGCACAGATTATGCCATTGGAGGATATGGAGAGACAAATGCGAGCCACGAGATGATATTTTTTGGGGACTCGATTACCTATCGAGGCCCATATCAGTTTGGATGCTATTTTGAGATTAGGGGTTCCACGTGCTTGCGGAAGTTCATCCATGTTGTTGATTACTTCATCTATATCATTAGAGGGAGGAGGTGTCGGCATCTTGTATAAGATGCATGACTATATGTCAGTGGATAGAGGAGGAGAACACTAGATACATGTCGCCATGGTGTGTGTTGCCCCACCTGTACATGGATCTATACAGGTTTACTCATGATGAGCATGGTGGCGGGATAAGAGCCACCACTTTATTGCATGTATGGGCATATGAGCATATAACCATGTTGAGGATAGTTAGAGGTCCACGAGGAGAGTGGGTTAGGACAGAGATATATGTGAGGAGGTCAATTAATGTTTGTGGGCATAAGATGGAAACTGATACTTATAGGGCATTGCTAGATAGGATGGGGCTTGAGGTAGTTGTATGGAGGCCATACCATGATTATGGAGGGTGGCTAGAGGATGTTGTAGAGTTGCAATGTATATTGTAGGACTATGTGGTTAGAGGATCAATTTCCAGGAGTGGCTGAGCTATTTCAGGTAGTGAGAGTATCACAACAGTTTGGCATGGCTCAGGATGTGCCCCCAGAGCCATATATATGGTTGTGAGTGATTAGAGCACCAAGGAGGGCCAGGGCTAGACCAGAGCCCATAAGAGAGAGACTAGTACCTCTTGGGTCAAATGAGGCAGACGTGGCGATAGAGCCGATATATTCATGATGATGCAGGTTTTACATAGGAGTATCGTGCATGGTGGAAAACACATCGATGGGTATTGTTGTTTCCATTATTTGCAGACGCAACGGGGTTAGCACATGGAGGAGGAGGAGAGGGGGAAGCCCATGCCCCTGATAATGTAGCAGGTAACTATAGTCAGAGTGTGAGTATTTTGATAGTTTTGTTTTGTACTTTATTGTTTTCCTATGTTATAGTGATGGTTATCTAAGTCATTGTTATTTGTGTTGTAGGTGACGCGTATTAGTCCTTGATAGTAGACACATCCATTCACACATTGACACAGAATGTGTTGGCCAATGTACTTGGTGGAGGGATACTTGAGCACGTGAAAGATATTTCAAGAGATCATGCCCATTTGTTTGAGCCAGTGGCCATAGCAGGCAGTGGCGTGCATTGTAAATTGCTAGGTGAGAGGGACGAGGCATGTGAGGAGACTCGACAAGACAAAAAGGCATTGGATGGTGGTCCCTTAGCATTGGATGTATTTACATGATATGTGGATTTACAGTTTCAGTTTTCAAAGTAGTCTATGGAGGTTACCTTATTATGGAGGTAGACCTTGAGAGGTATCGAGGCCACGAAAATCAACACAGAGCTAGTGGCGAGGCATATAGTTCTAGAGCTCTCGCAGTACCTGAGAGTGATAGTGATGATGAGATTTGATTTGTATTATTGTATATGATGTGGGGGAGTTGCCCCCTGTGATGAAACATTTTTTGTAATGATGATTGTATTCAATATATATATGGATAGATGTTATGGATATATGATGAGTTTATTTTGTGTATGTATTGATGTCGCAATGGGACTTGCAATGTTTTGATGTTGTTATATATTGTTCTTGCATATTGATGTAGACTTGCACTATAATGTTAATAATGATAGACATAATGTGTAATGTGAATGATGTTAGATAACATATGTAATTTTGATAGTATTTTTGAATGGAACTTGTAATGTGTAATTAGTATAATGATGATGGTAGAATGTATGGACAAATAGATAATATATGATTACTTAACTAACGTGTGGTGATGAATTTGATAATGGAATATGATTGTATTATATTAGTGTAATGATCGTGGGGGGGAAGAATATTAGCGATGCCCCTCAGTGTGTGAATGAATAAGATCATTTAGTTAAGACCCTTCGGCAGTCAATAATGAGCCGCTTAAGCAAGAGTGTGTCATAAATGAATCGCTAGATGAAGTGCATGATGAAGGTTCTTAGAGTAAAACCCTCAACAGTTGTGTAAGAACCATAAGAACACAAGTGCGTCATTGGGGGGTTTAGCTGATAGTAATCACCTACCAAAGACCAAGGTGGGGCGAAGTAGTGGAAGCATGTGGGATGGAAGTGGTATGAGTGCATGAACCGAACTGAATGTCATATGGAGCTGCGGTGGGATGGATGAATTTAGAGGGTTGTGGCAGCCAAAGTGAAGCAATAGAATGATGTGATAGATGATATGGATGGAGTGGATGCGGTGGATGTGATTATGTAGTTATGGATGGACACGATGGAGAGTGCGCATGAGTGAAAACCTGTGGTGGTGGACACATAATAACCTTAGCATTAGATGGAGGAGATAGTTAATGTGGGTAGAAATGTGATGACGAGGTAGAGGAGAGAGAGATACTGCTCATGTGAGTGAGAGCCAAAGGAAATGATGCCCTTATCCTCTAATTATTGCAATCTATCATGAAGGGAAAAACAATAATTGTCCCTATGGCCATTGATGCGATGATAATTACAATAGGGTTGATCATGCTGACATTGTAATCGATGTTGTGGATGATGTTGGTTAGAGGGAAGTGAATTAATCACTCATTAAGTAGAATACGTAACACATCATGTGGTCAAGTGTGATGAGAAAAGTGCAACGACTCACGTGAGACAGATGGAGTAGGTGGAGAAGTAGTTTTCCAAGGAGGAGGAAAATACATATGCTTCTGTGATGGAGTAGGTTGAGCTTGGCTTGCTAGGTCGAGATGGAGTGTAGGACTCAACTGATGACAATGAAGGAGAACTAGATGATGCAATGGAAGTGGAGGTAAATGGAGGGTCAATGACATGTGATGAGATAAGATCTTGTTCGAGGTCTATGACTTTATAGCACAAGAGAGTGAATGACTCACATGTATCATATTGTAATGTTTGCTTAAGCACGGGAATCAGACCACAACAGAAAAATTAATTGTTTCTCTAGATCAATAGGTTGGAATATTAGTTGATTATAAAAGCACTTAACCGTAAGATATAATCCTTGATAGGTTCGGATGAGCCCTGATGTAACATAGGTAGGTGGTCATAAGTAACTCTAGGGCCATTATTGGTGATAAAATGATGGAGGAAAGCCTCCTCCATGTCATAACAAGTACTAATGGAACCATATGAAAGATGAGTGTACCATTGTAAAGCCTCATCAATAAGACTATGTTGAAAGGCCTTAAATAATAACCTATCATTAGAATAGGGGTCCATAGCCATGTGGTAATGTTGGAGATATGAATGAGGGTTGTCAGTACCATCAAAACATGTGAATGTGGGCATGATAAAGTCCTTAGGAAATGTAGAGTTATGAATCTTCTTAGGAATAGGGTTACTGTGTAATGAGTTGTTAATAGAAGCATAATAAGCTCTACTTTCTAAAGTGAGAGACTGAACCTGAGATTGTAATTGACCTACGACATGCATGAGAGATAGTATATTCTGTGAAGGAATAGTAGGAGATGGAAATAATGTATTGAGTGGTTATAACTTTCCATTGTGAGTGATCATAGGAATGTCAAGTGAAGATAAGGGAGAATCCGATGATGAAGGCACAATACAAGTGGGTGTCAAAGAAGCTATAGTATTTGATATAGATGGAATAGCCATAGAAGTGGTAGGAGTAGCATCAAAAACATCCCTAGGAGGTGAAGCTACAAATGAAGATACAGTGAGAGAAGGAGATGGAGCAAAAGATGTAGATGAAGTGATAAGAGAGGATGAAATGGTAGGATAAGAAGTAATAAATTGAGGTGACTCATGCACAATGCTAGATGCAATATCAAGAAAAGGTAGTGATGGAATAAGAGATTCACACTTGGTGGTGTAAAAAGAAGGTGAACCACGACTATCAACCGCCTCATCACCATCAGATAGAGACTCAGAAATGAGAGTGTTGCTAAGGATGTTATCAATAGATTCATCAACATAATATTCAGGAGTATGCAATCTAGTATGAGATGTAGCATGAGAATCAAGGTTTGAAGTAGGAGAATCATGAGATGGAACCATACTAGTGTTTTGACTAGGAGAAGAATCGGTATGAACATTTGAGCGATTGTCAATACCAAACATGTAATTGATAAGAGAATCATCTAGGAATTCCTTAGAAATATCAAAAGAAGGATCACTAGTAGCCGTATAACATGGTGTACAACGAGTCAAGGCTATGAGGTCCTCAACAATGCTAATGCCAAGAGAAGAACTTTCAAAACTAGTAGGCACATATTGTTGAGCATCTAAGAGTTGTTGTTGGATGTTATCTGGCATAGTAGGATTACTATAGAGATCCGTGAGCTCATCGATGGCAACGTCATCATAAATAGGATTGACAATAAAATGAGACATGATGGGGTGAGAATAACATGAACTATGGTTAGCCATTAGGGTTTTAAGCGGATCCTAGGGTAAAAATGTTCTAAAGTAAGGGTTCACCGAAATGATTAACTAAAATTATGAATTTTAGAATTAACATAAACGAGTACAACAATGGAATGATTGATATAAAACTGAAATATAAATGCTAACTAATTTTATTTGATATTCTAAATAAAATGAAACAATTGAAATAGAAGGAAAAAGGTACTAACCTGAAATAAACTTACCTCGCAGTGATCTGGAACTATACTAGATGATGCATAGGCGGAACAGAGTATGACAACACACCTCAAGATGTTGTAGCAAATGAAGATTCGGCCAGAGGATGGGGCACCTATGGGTGCCCTGGTCTGCAGAATAACTCAGAACCTGAGTCTGATTTGGTTGTTATATCTTCGCAATAACTCAGTCTTTGTCGCGTGTATGTCGAATTGGCTTAACTGATGTCACTATAGATCTCTGATGAATAATCTCCTACAAAACCCTAGACAAAAGCATCAAACCTAAAAAAGAAAGATACAAATGAATGGGTCGGACTATCCTTAGCTACCAAATGGGTGGACTTACGACTAAGTGTTGCACTACATCTCAGACCTGATGTAGTTCTATGTGTTTGTGTGTGTAATCATGTGCTTAGGGTGCCCTAGCGCCAAGGATGCCAAAGTAGCAGGCGATAGATAGATGTAAGATGCAAATGACAAATGGAATAAAATGAATATAACCCTTCCTATGTAGTGTATGATGTAGATTAGTGCCCAAATACAGTCCCTTGCCTTAGTAGATAGCCAACCCTTAGTAGAGATAGTCCGCCATTAAGATAATGTGTATGGTATGTTTATATAGGGATCTCTTGCTCAAATTTTGACACTAATGACCCGACATGCCGACTAGTACCTACAGGAATGAGAGGGAAAACTACAAAGATCGACCTTGAGACTCAAAAATGAGAACCAAGTGCAACCGGGACCAGAGCGCCTAAAAATGAGGACTGGGGCGCCGACGGGTGCCTTAATCCCTTCCTAGGCACCCTAGTCAAAGACTAGAGATGACCACTGAGTAAATAATGAAAGTTGAGACTCCATGAGAGATAATCAGACCTGTGGGAGTAATTGACGACTGTGCAAGATACTTAATGACTAAATTGATGATAGGACTAGGGGATGCACGATTAGTGAATAATTTTCTTACGCAAGATCCATATATAAAACAACATATTTGGTGGTATAATAGTAGTAGTAAGTGTGTAATTTAGTGACTACACTAGACCCCGTCATGTTTGGTTTAATTTTTAATATATATTATACAAAGAAGTCAACAACTTGTCTGTTTAAGATGGCACCATGTGGGGATTCAACCTGTGTTCCTTCATCTGCCATAATCCTACCTCTAGTCTATTTTCTCCCCTCACTTCTCTAACAACCATAGCCGCTTAACCTCCTTCCCTTCTTACTTCATAGTCTGTGTTCCATCCTTCCCTTCAAAGCTAAAAAAATCATATTTAACATGGAAATCAAATTATTTCCCTTATTGGTTTATTCAATTAGACGTAGATTATTAACTTCCCTTCACTCTTAACTGTTAACTCTTTATGAAATCCCACCTATCAAATCTTTTGCAAATATTGATTGTTAGGTGGTGGGGATTGAATAGATAGGGTTTAACATTTGATTCACAGTTATTTTAAGTAATTGCATTTTTTATTATGCCTAAGTCACAAGTATTTGCTTCATAACTCTTTATTTTCAACTTTTCATTCATGTTTTTGTCTTATGTAACAATTTAAAATTTTGTCCAATCGACAACCTTGATTTCGTAAAGATAGATCGACATATAACATCTACATGTCTCTCGTATGACCATCCGTTGTAGGGGCCTCAATTACCATGTAAGTACTCAAACTTAAAATTGAAAAGGGGGGGCCTATAAAATGGTACGAGAAGCAAGTAGTGTGGTTGGGTTCCTCCGTGGTCCATCTGTTCATTTGAGGTCCATCTGTTCATTTGAAGTCCATCTATCATGTTTGTCATCATTGTCATCTTTTTCACAACCTCCGCTTTTTTATGTTGTCTCTTTGTGGGGGCATGTTTAGAGTAATTACGTTAGATCTTAAATTTAAGACACCAAAGGATCTCTTTCAAACTTGGGCACTACACTTAAACTTTTACGGTTTTATTAGTAAACAAGTAATCTTCCAGTGAAACTTCATAGCAAATTGCACCTCACAACCTCCAGTCTCTGTTCACCTCTCATTTCTCCAAACACCATAGCTAACCATCCTCCTTACCATCTTCCTTGGTTTGCATTCCCTCCTTCCCTTTAAAACTAACAAAATTAGATTAAGAACAAAAAAACTAGGTTGTTTCCTTATTGGTTTATTCAATTCAACACAGTTTAATATCTTCCATTCAAACTTGAGCATTAGCTCCTTATCAAATTCTTGACCATTTAAAACTTTCACAAATTTTGACTGTTAGTTCTTTGTAAGGCATTGGGGATTTAGCATATGAGTTTCAACTTGTGATTCAAAGTTATTTTGCATTTTTTCATTTATTTTATTACTTTGAAACCACAAGTATTTACCTCCCCATATTTTAATTCCAGCTTCCCATTTATGTCTTCGTCTTATTTAACAAATTAAATGTCATCTAATCGAAAACCTTGATGTTGTAAAGCTTAATTAGCATATAAAATCTATTTGTCACTCATATGATCGACTCATGGAAGGGTTAAATTATTGATAATTGTTTTGCGCATCAAGTCTTTTTGTTCCCCTCCAAATTTACTTCTTCAATCAATCTCATTCAACGTTTTAAATCACAATGACTTACAATGCAAATACTAACTATTCACATTACATGTATTGATCGATTAGTCAAGTTGTTTTTTGAGATATCTCTAAAGTGCATCATCTCAACAATTCGTGCACTGTACCCCTTTTCCTCATTTGAATGATTGAAAAAAATGACACGTGGTTCATATGTCCCCTGTACATAACAAATATGAGTTTCAAATAAGTTCCCCAACATTTTTGAATACCCTTGCACTTCTCCTCTCTCAAAACCCTTCTTCACTCCATCTTCCTTTTAAAATTATTCACTCCCTCCTATTTAACTTCTTTGACACATCCTCATTGAAATTTACACCGCACACTTCAAACAAACTTCCCAGTTATAAGTAGATATACTTCTGGTTTGGTTATTTATTCCGTGAACTCCAAGATATTACATTTGTACTCGTAGATGAAAGTTAGAAAGGAAAATAGTGGAAGTTGATCTTTCAATCAATTGTTGGATTTGATGGGTTTTCGAAATTTGAAGCTGTAAAATTGAGATTTCCTCACTCTTTTAAAATCTTGCCCTCATTATAGAAACAAAAAATCTTGATTGATATAACTCCTTGTCAATTATTACACTCATTGATAACGTTCAGTTTCGCTGGGACCAATTTTAGTCTTGACTGAATCGTAAATTCAAAAGGTCAAACATCTTCTGTGTTCATAAAAATTGCGAGTTTCCGTTCGTCCGATTATATTCTTGACTGAAATGCCGTCTCTGACCCGCACTGTCTGTTCGTAGTCCAACATTTTACGTAGTCCTGAAAATGTGGTTTTATTGGTAAGTACTGGTCATGCATTTGTAAACTCTGAAAATATTTTACCTTTTTACAGCGGCTTCCATCAGAGGGGGACAGAGAAGGAACTTTTACACAGATGTATGCATTTCTGTATTTGCTTAAACTGTCACTCCCATTTCAATTTATGATTACGTCGAAATCAGAGACTAAGAAAATACAGAGATGTATGCATTTCGAATTCAAAGAAAGAAAGATTACAGAGATGTATCCATTTCTGTATTTGCTTAAGTTGTCCACTCCATTTGTAAGAGCAGTCACTTAAACAATCGATGATTAGGCCGATAGGTATCCTACAATGGTGGCAACCATTCGCAAGCCATTTAGCAGTGTGGCATCTCGAGAGAGGCCTTCCAGCCATCCTCTTCAATGGTGCAGTTTAAAACTAGGATAAATATTCAGGATCTGAGGAGGTTGGGACATCTGAAATCAGAAACGATAAGTATTTGTTAGTACCATTACCAAAATAGAACAGAACAGGGAGTTCAAAATTTGAATAATCATGGGGAAGTAAGCTGTTATCAGATATGCTGTAATTGATTTTTGCATTCCTAATACAATAGCAATCCCTGGGAGATACTTCTGGACAAATGCCACAGATTACCAGTCAACAATAGCCCTAAAGATAAATGGAATAGACTAATGTGTTCCACCCAAACACTACTTTTTCCATAGAATATGACTCAATATACCATCAGGCTCTCATGTTTCAATATATCATAAGGCTCTACTTGCAGTCCCTATCTGATGCATTTCCAATAATCATCACAGAGTCGGGAGCTGACTGAGGGCTAAAGGATCTGAGAGGCACCGTTGCAAAACCAATAAGAGGAAGAATTACAAGGAAAATGGAAAAGTGTGGAAAACAATGCCTGTCAGGATTCAGGACAGGGTGGGTATGTTCAGAAAAAACATAAGCCTGTCAGGGAAAGCAGGGAAATCAATACTGCAGCCACTGCTGAAGAAACAGTAAGAGGAAAACAACAACAAATGAAAACAACAAAAAATGCATGTTTATTGGGGGCTGTTACCAGGTTACATACCATCAGTGTAATTGGACCGCTTGCAGTGGGCAATGGGCTCCTTGAATGGCACTCTGGAATTCCATCATTGTACTCAAACTATAACCAGGCAAATCCGGATTCACATAAACAGATGAGTCTCTCTCCTTAAAGAAATGTTTGTGAGCCGTTTCTCAAGTTACCAGAGAATGAAAGCTGCTTCTGAATACTCGTCTCTGAGCCTAAAAACCCATTGTTTCTAGCTCCACTGCAAAACTCCAGCTTTCTCCAGATATGCATGCCTAGTTTTCTCATTATGCCTCTGAGAAATCTTCACATAAAGAGGCTTGATCATCTTTACATACTTCATAAGAATCTCCTTTTACTTTTTTCTTATTCCTTTCATTGCTTTTACACTCTGCAATATTCCCATCCGGGTTCTCTGATTTCTTCTGAAAATCAGTGCTGCTCTCGTCTCTCCCGGAACCCCCTGGAATTATCTCTTGTAAGACGAAAAAACAGGGGAACCTCGACCACCTTGAATCTCACGGTAAACAACTTGTTCTGCTTCTGCACAGAAGAATCAATGCCCACTTCCATATTCGGCTTGCAAATTCATGCCAACTTTGGCTGAATTTTTCATTCCAGACAGAGGTATCTTGAACTTTGAAGCAGTTCTGAGCAAGGTGGGGGGAAGTGGGGTCTTGATCCCATTAACATTTACCACGTTGCTGAGGTGCTTTCCCCATCATCAACCTCGAGCTTTCTGACCGTGTCTACATTTGGAGAAACTTGTTGTGGAAGCATCTGACCTTTGTGCAGCAAGTTACTCGCAGAAGAAATAGATTGATTTGGGTTGGGCTGAATGGAGCTTGAAATTGACAAGTTACATTTTTCTGTCCACGGGCTGCCTGTTCTCTTTCAAGGAACCCCCACGACAGAGAGGGCAATGGAAAATCTATGTCAAAAAAAGGGCTGCCATGAGCTTGCTGGCTCTCTGAACTGTAATTGCTTACACTGTAATTCTCCATTGATTTGGGGCTCTTACAACTCTTCCAATTCAATTTACTGCAATGTGGGGGGGGATCGGATTATGGAAGATCTAAAGACCCGAAATGGCATGGAGCCACTGGCATAACTTATATAAGGCCTAGGCCCTAGATCAGTCTGCTGAATTTAAACAGATGCAGAGGCATTCACTCATACATTTAAGGGTTGTAATTGTTCTTTACTCCCTTTTAGAAAGTAGCGGTCTTATGGAGGGGGAAAGTAGTGGTTTGTGTTTTTGCAAAAAATTTAAGATAGTTTCTAAATTTTAATAATAGAAACAAATACGATAATAGTTTTTTGTGAAATATAATTAAAAATATAACATAATTAATGTTGTAATTGATATTTGATAGAAAGAGTTTCTAAAATCTCTCCAGCTTATCAGTCCCTACGACCAATTGTCACTTATACTAGTGGCTACTCCAAAATTTAAAAGAACATTCTATTTTTGACAATAATCTAGTTGTCTCATGGAGCTGCCGCACCTAAAAAAATAATTCAGCGGGTGCTGCAGAGATTTTCCAGGGATGTTTAGCATATTTATGGTCCCATGGTATTTTTAATTATCTGAAGAAAAACTATCTCCCTCCAAAATTATTCTCGCAATGAGTGTTTTATGAGCTTGCAAGTGCCATCTGGGAAAAAAACTATTAAGTGGGTGACGGAAATTTCTAGCTCCCTCTTTACCACCAGCATAACTATCCTCCCTAAAAAACAGGGGCTCAAATTTTTAGGAGAATATTCATTTCTAATCCTGTATCAGATTTTTGAAATTCACATGAGATCCGTTGCAGAGTGAAGTGTGGAGCAACAACTCCCTCCATGGGGACCCCTCCCTAAGTATATGTGTTATTGTGTGAAATTTAAAGTTGGCTTCTTAGTTTTTTTTCTAAGAATATCATTGGAAAAGGGGTTGTTTAGTCATTCATTAGGAGATACTCAAAAAGATATAATATCATTTCAAACTCTTTAATGAATTTATCAAAATAATCAAATGGGTTGGTAGTCCAACAAAAACATATGATGGGGTAAAATGTATTGCATAGCCATCTACCAAGGTTTCACTCCCATGAGATACCAAAAATAAGAGATAAGGTCGGAATTGTTTCCCAAGGAGAATTTGACGGAATGGAAACCCCTCAATCCTTAACTGATAAGACTTCAACACTATAGATGTGGAAACACCTTCCTCCTACAAACAATTAATTCAAATCCCATCAAAATTTGGTGGAACGAACATTTCATTGTCTTTGACAATAAATAGGAAGGATGTCTTTTCTCATAAATCAATCAAAAAATTATGTTCTCTATTATTTATGTGTGGATGCAATAGTTTCACCTAAACTTGTCTTGTTTTTGACAATGGTGTCATGGTGCTTAACATATGTAAGCTTGAACACAATTTTGCCTCCAATCAATCATCTTAAATCAACTTTTAAGTATTAGTAATGCCACTGGTAGTTGCTTTTAAAAATTGTCTTTTGTGTGAGGTGTCATGGTCCATACTATGTATTCAAATTTGAACCTTTTTGACTTCGCCATTTTTTAGTGAATAAAATCGTTGAGAAATGTGATGATGGATGTGTCGGCACTTTAAAATGGTTTTCATATTGTTTAATTTTATATTTTTAGTAGGTATTATCGGTCTAATTTTATTTTATTTATGTATATATTGACTTTTAATAGTTCCCACTTATTTTATCATGTTTATGATTATCATCATTTTATGTTATAAAATGTATTCGTGTTCAGCGCTTTTGTTCGTAATATTGATTCTATATTTTGAGTAGGTCAAGGTCATGAATTGTGGTTTTTACCTGGGATTTTACTAGGTCATTATTTTTACTTTGTGAATTGTTTGAAGTTAATTTACACATTAATAAGGTTAAAATTTAAATTTTAATTGTTTATAAATATGCATGCATTCTAGTTAATTTGGGGATCCGATAATCTAAGCCATCTAAAAATCTTAGAAAACATTCATTATCTATCATGACATTAACAAAGTTTTGAACTGAAAGTTAGAGAAATAAATTATAGTATTTACAAGTATTTTAGATAATCAAGCATTCATTGTAAGCACTAAAGTCCATGCTTAGAGACATAGTGGATTGTATCGGTTTGTCAAACTATTGAACTATTGCAATTATTGATGTAGTATTTTTTAATATTATGTCAAATGGAGGAGGAATATGATAAGACTCAATTAGGTGGAATACAAATCCCCAAAAATATCTCTCTTTTCTGTATGTTCAAATTTGATTCCTCGGTGATTTGAGTGAAAACATAAAATTTTGAGAAAACTTTTCAAAAAAAAGTAGGCCCAATCTAGTCATCATGGAAAATTTTAGTTTTTAGCACTTTACCAAGAATGTCAAGTGCATGATTTGTTTATGCCAAAAATGTCAAGTGTATGACTTTGACAACTTGACCTTAGTCACTATCAATTTTCTAAGTGCTCTTTGTCTCGCTCAAAACCCCTAATTTTCATAGCTATATTTTAACGACTATCTCTCAATTGGTAGATAAGCCAACCTATTTATCATTTCATATTACTCTACTTTTCAATAACTAGTTATGCCTAATTGATTGATTAATATACATTGTAATCTTGATTGATTTTGCTACGTGTTATAAGTATGTATTTGCATCTTTAATGTAAAATCCATTTCCCTATAACACATTATGATGAACCTGCATTCTCTTGCATGCAACCTTGACATTTCACATTTTGGTGAATCTGTGCTCTATTACACCCCTCTAACCTGCATTATATATATATATATATATATATATATATATATATTATATATATATATATATATATATATGGATCTTTTTAAAAATAAGCAACCTTAACATTTCACATTTTGGTGAAATCTGTGCTCTATTACACCCCTCTAGTGTTATATCGATATATATATAGCTATTATATATGTGCCATATGTATACCATAATCTTATCTTTGTAGGATATCCTCCCCAAACCCTATGGTGCTTGTGTGGGCTGTGTGTGTTCAATGAACCATTTGATTTGATTTTATGCCACAACAACTAGTTAGACCTAAGGATCCAATTAGAAAAGGGTGTTATGATTAATCATGAATTTATTGATTGTGTTGAAATTCCTTTAGTTATGCCTTGTTTGAAAAAAGAAAAATTGATGCATGTTGTGGTCAAGTTTACCAAAGAAGGGATGTCTTCTGTCATACAACCCTTGATAGAGTAGATCTCACAAAAAGGTGTGATCTCAGACACTACTTATAAAACTAGAAATAAATGACAATATTTCTATTAAATGCTAAGAAAAATTGAATTACAAATTTAGCTACATTTCCAATAAACTCCAATTACAGTCCTTCTATGAGACTCCACAAGGAGTTTGCTAAGAGATCTCGACCTAGACCTATCATAAGCTTGAAAACTCTGTTAAAATCTTGCAAAACCAAAATATGGCTCACAATTACAAGGAAATTCAACCTGGATGCCTTTGTTTTGAGGTTTAGGCTTAAGAAAATACTTTACAAGTATGCATCTCCCTTATATCTATACAATTCACATGTGCTCAGGATGGAGAGTAAATATACCAATGTGGTTAAATATCCCTTGAAGAACACTCTCTTACGTGTCCATGGTTGGTTGTTAATTTTCTTATAATGTCCCTCTTTTCATCTAATCTAGCTAGAATCATGTGGTCCTTGGTTGTGTCGGATGAATTAAGGTCCATGTGTGCATGCTCAAGAACTCTAGCAATGTTGATATGGTGCTCAAGGTGCATGTAAATACAATCATTTGATCGATTGGGAGTAATGTCATCAAACACACTATTGAAGGAATTCCACCTGAATCTAATGGTATGATAATGTTGTTCATAGTTATAGATATGCTTTGACAACTTGGAAAAGTATTGATAGATCTCACAATACTTCAACGACTTCAGATAGCCTTCAACAACATCAAATAAGATTGTGTGAAATTTCCTAATGTTTAGTGGGGATATAAATAAACTTACATGACATGAGTAAATTGTTCACGACATCTACACTTTGACACAAAACTCTATAGTTTCATGTGGCTTTTATAGTTTTTTGTGGCTTCTGTAGTATTTTGCAACATCTAAAAATCAACTAAGGCAAGGGAATCATTATCTAACTTACTTAGGGAGTAGGTACATGATTGCATAACGGTATTGCCTACTAGCATTGTGTAAAACTTTATTTCCTAAAATTAATTACATTTTTTTGACATAGGATTGTGCATGAACTCATATGCTCTTGCATCATACACGTTGGGTAAGAAGAAACTTGAGCCCCTAGTTAAGAGGCACTTTGAAGATCTAAAATAGAATGACTAAATCTTGAAATCTCTACTTCAGAAAGCCTAAAAACATCCTTGATTTCTCACTTTCTCCACTTCACTAGATATTTCTTATGTTCCTCTATGCACATCATTTTCACTACACAGTCCTCCAAAATACATTCCACTTATCGTGCTCTATTGTTATAGTAGCTTGTGTCTCCAATATAACTTATGACAAGACTCTCATCTCCACTTATTTACCCCTCATAATATGGGGTATAGATAAGAGCTACGATGTTGAAAATTATGTGAGATATTTTATCCCTTATGGTATCTTTAAATAATGAATTCTCCACAAACTTCTTAAGGATTCTAGTTGGTCCAATATTCCTCCCACTTTCTATTGTCATAAATTAATCATGGGAACCTCTCATTCCTCATGTACACAAGAACTAATTCTACCACCTTAAATTAAGAGTGTCTTCTTCAAAAAATCTGCGTGTACTTTGTATTATGCATTGATATTCTCCATTTGTTAGATAGACCGTTCTCGTGCACTTCCTTAATAAATTGTGTGAATTCATCTACTTCAATACTAATCCCCTTTTCTCAAAGTAACCCCCTCAAATCCAAAATTCACCTTAGGAATTATTTGTACACACAATCTGAAAAGGTGATCTTCCCAGTTATCTAATTGGTGTGGTTGTGAACTCTACCTACATAAGAACTATGTCCCACACTCCTACCTTCTACCCTATAAAACATCATCAACAAATTTATAAGACTCACGCTGACAACTTTCGTTTTTTCGATCTATTTGCTAGTGATACATAGAGCTAAACTGACAACATCATGTTGAGTTTCTTCCATATTGTGCACACAAAATGACCCATAAATTTCATATATCTATAAGATACAATGGTGCATGATAAACCCTGTAGCCTCACAACTTCCCCAAAATACAAATTCACAACATGGAGTAACATCATTTGGTCCTTCTTTTGAGAAATATAGTGATCCATCTTCAAAAATCTATCCATAACAACAAAAATAGATTCACAACCCTTTTGCACTCTAGTGGCCACAAAAAAAAATTCCATACTCAATTTATCTCATGGTTGTTTAGTTTCTAGCAATGGTTTTTATAACCCTGGCAGTCTGACTTCTCTCTTTTTCCAACTGGAAAAACTCTACATCTTTGCACATAATTGTGCACCTCGATACCCGTTCATGGACAATAACATCTCTTACCTAAATTGTGCCAAGGTCTTATCTACCCAAAAAGTGCCATGAAATTCCCTTCTGCAATGTTTCCCTTAGACCAAATTATTCATCATAGATCCATGTGGTACACAAAACTATGTTCCTTTGAACTATAGTCCTTAGATGAAATAGTCTAACCAAGGTGTGCAATCAATGATCACTAGTACTATGCATGATCTCCACACTTCTGTAAAATCCTCGTCCTTCATAGTAGAGTTTCTTTTTCCCCTCGAACCCTATCACGCTCACATATTTTTTTCAAAAAGACACATCATTTTCTCATTGTGTCTTCAACTATGTTGGATTTGAGAAAATTTAAGTGACTGTAAACATGTTTGAGAAATTTTTAATAACTACATTTGAAATTTGAGAAAATAAAAAATATCCAGCTATCATTAATTTAAAATTACAAGGCTTCTCTTGAAATATCAAGATCCTTCCCATGAAATCTCAATATCATTGTCAATTCACATTTGTATTCAAAATAATATATAGTGAATTTATGAATTCTCTTGTATTTCCTATTAACGATTCCCTTACACCACCTTTTGGTGCAGGTGCAAATTATATTTAATTGCATGTTTTACACCGAAAGGCATGCTCCAAATCAAGGTTATATTGGATCTAACTAGAAAAATATGACAAATGAGTTAGAGACCATGTGTCAACGACATATTGTTTTTTATTTTGGATCATTTTTAATGTTTCTACATTTTTAATATTGTGAGACGATGGTCAATGTACATTGGGAGAAGTAAATTTAACCAATACCTTAACATCAGGATGTATACATACAGACTTACCGATTTAATCCCCAATGAGACTTCAAAGATAACTGAGAAGGAATTGCATTAAACAAAGATTAGTGTTAAATGCAAACAATTGGGGGTTTAGATTTTATAGGGATTTGAGTTCACAGTGCCATGATGAGAAGGCGCTTGAGTAGTGTTGGATTTGCAAAGACATGGCTATCTCATGTGATTAAAACATCATCTAGTAAAAAACATTGATGCCATAAAAAAATAAAATTAAAATAACAAATCCCACTTTCCTTGTATTTTCTTTGTTTCTTTTAGTTCTGTACTGGTTCCATTTATTGATGCCCTGGAACTGACGAACAAGTTGATGACGATGAAAGACCAACCCCTCCTTATGGAAAAAATATTCATTACAACTTAATTATTAATTATCAGAAAACCTCCCTCTGAGGTGTCATCAAGATGTTCACCTTTTAGTCTTCTTTGATCGCTCCGAGGTCACACTAAGATCTCTGAAGTCGTGGGAAAACATACAACGAAATAAGCACCTGGAAAACCCTCAAATAAACATCAAATCCCAAAAAATAAAGATGCAAAATGAGTGGGTTATACTATCCTCAACTGCTCACAATGGCGAACTTATGGACTGAGTGATGCACCTACATCTTCAGACCTAATGTAATTATGTGTGTGTGTTTGGAATTGTGCCACCTAGGCTGCTCTTGTGTGTTTCACACTTGGATAATGAGCAAGTAGCTAGATGTATTTGTAATAAATGTGTGCATGGAATAGAATGAACTTCCCTCTTATGAATTGTGATGCAGAAAACTAGCCCCTTGTTTCCCTTGTGTTGGAGCTAGATGGATGCAATGGAGCTCTTATCTACCTTGATGGATGCAACCTTAGGTGGTGATAGATAGTGCTTAGTTCTTGGTCATTTATTATGGTCACATAACTTTTATATTTATATGATTACTTTGTTTGAGTTTTGTAATTAACCCCCAAAAATGTTGACTACCAAAAATTGTAAGATGCTCAAAACGGCTAGAAAAGGACACAAAAAGTAGAGAGTAAAGTACAAAGGGGGACAAGGAGCGCTTAGAGGGGTATGAGGGTGTCTGGTGCTGACATCATGGATGGGAAGTGCTGTCCAAGATGAAAAATGCCGAAGAGTAAAAAGACAGACTGAGCAAGATAAGGGTGCAAGACTGAAAGTAGGAAAAAAGCAAAGAAAGGTGGTCAAAAGACATGGGTTACTTAATAATTTTCTTACTTAGGAATCATATGAATAGTAGTATGCAACATGACAAGATAATTACCCAAAGTGCGTGATTATGTGTCTACATTTACCCTTGTTTTATGTTGGCGAGTGGAATGCTTGGTAACGTAAAGTGGATAGAGATGTGTACCTGATAACCATGTAGATTGATGATGAAAGTGTGACCGAGGGACTAGACAAAGCGTGGAGTGATAAAAATGTTAAGCGTGGATGCTAAAGTAGGAGAAAGTGTAAAAAAAGTGATGATGAATATGAACCTAGGGTGGAAACACATGTGTAGATGTTGGCGACTGTACATGTTGTCTATGTGGATGTTGTTGTTGTGGTTGTGAATGATTGTTGATGATGTTGAATACCACTTCCTATATAGACGGAATTGTAAAAGAGAAGCCGAACAAGTAGTCAAATTATGCATGTATATGATCAAAATATGGAAAAAAGTGTGTAAGGAAAGTATGTAAAAATGCTGCTAGTGTGAAAAAGGAACATGTGCACCTGATTCGTGATGAGGAAAGAGTGTAGAGAAGGATTTTGTTTTCTGGTGATCTCACAGCTAGTGAAATTGTAGAAGTGGTTGATTAGACACAAAATCACGCACTTTGGGTAATTATCTAGTCTCGATTACATACTACTATTCATATGATTTCTAAGTAAGAAAAGTACTAATCAACCCATGTCTTTGGTCACCTTTCTTTACTTTTTTTTTCTTCTTTAAGTCTTACACTCTTACTTTCTTAGTCTTCCTTTTTATCTTTTAGCATTTTTCATCCTAGACACTAGTGCCTAGGCAGGACGTCAACGTCAGGAACCCTAATCCCTTCTATGCGCTCATGTGCCCTTTGTACTTTACCCTCACTTTTTGGGTCCTTTCTAGCTATTTGAGCATCTTTTGTTTTTGGTAGTCAACCTTTTGGGGTTAATTATGAAATCCAATCAATTGAATCACATAAATATAAAGTTATGTGATCATAATAAGGGACCAAACACTAAGTACTATCTATCACCACCTAAATTTTCATCCATCAAGGCATCTACGAGCTCCATTGCATCCATCTAGCTCCATCACAAGGGACACAAGGGCTGGTTTTCTGCATCACACTTCATAAGAGCGAATCTAATTCTATTCCATGCACACATTTACTACATGTTACATCTAACTACTTGCTCACTATCCAAGTGTGACACACACAAGAGAAACCTAGGGAACCATTCCACACACACAAAAAAATACATTGGGTTTGATATGTAGTGTAGTGATCAGTCGTAAGTTCACCATTGTGATAGCTGAGGACAGTCTGAACCCTCTTTCTACATCTTTCTTTTTTGGGATTTGATGTTTCTTTGAGGGTTTTGTAGGTTCATTCTTTATTGCAGGTTTCCTGTGACCTCATATATCTTGGTGTGACCTTAGAGTGACAAAAGGTGAACACCTTATGACACCTCAGATGAGGTTTTCAGAGCATTTTCATAGACCTAGGCACCCAGAAATAGGTCCCGAGTGCCCCTGTCCCTCTCTAGGTGCCCTAGTCTAGCCTCCTCCTTTAGATCTACATTTTTCAGGGCTTCTATGTGACACTTCTTCCCCTTTGTTTCACCCAATCAGAGCTTTGATTCAGTCCAGAATTCACTGTGAATCAACTAAGGCTTTCTACCATCTCTTTGTAATTAGGGTTTCATTATTTATTGCTTAGTTTCTTGGGTGTAATTTCGGTATTTCATTGTAATTTATTTATTATTGCAATAGCATTCAGATTAGGCTCATAATTTATGTTTTAACTTAATCATAATCATTTTGATGAACTTGAATTTGATCTCTACACTCTTAAGGTCCTCATCTTTCTAGGGTCTTCTGATCATGAATATTTCCATCCATGCTTATCTGTAGAATCATCATGATTGTATCAATCAAGCTCAAAAAAATATTTAGCTACTACTTATATTCCTCCTCACACATCACCTGAATATGTATACCATAAGTTTACTTCTGCCATGTATCTCTTAATGAGGATCAAATAACTTTCACATCAGATGAGCTACCTTCTCAAGAAATGCTAAGCACGACCCCCCTTATATATAAGTTTGTATTGACAATGTTGGTCAAACATGCCTTAATTGACAATGGGTTTGTCCTTAACATTTGTAACATAGATTTTTCATCATTTAGGTCTTTCAGAAATTTCTTTAGCTCCTTCATCAGTCTCTATTCATGGGTTCGACAATATTCCCAAGCATGTGTCTTAGGTACTATTAATCTCCCTGTCACGTTGGTACATGTACAATCACTATTCCATGCCATGTCATGCCCAATAACCTTAATTATAATATTATTCTTGGGAGGCCCTGGATCCATGCCATGCATGCAGTCCCCTCTACTCTACATACACGTCTTAAATTCCATTATTTGGGAGTTATTTATGATGTCCCATTGATCCATCACCTTTTGCATATTGTCATTCTATTGAACAATCTAGTGATACTCCTAGTTATTCCTCTGATGCTACTCAAGAATTTTTTAAATATGGGTTAGGATATGAATACTTACACCACTATGGCTTCTCCAATACAAGCTTAGGTCAGCAAGAAACATAAAGTAACAACACTTTGGGATCTTCCCACACAATCTCATAAATTCAGATTGGGATATCATCCTCCGTATCTCTCTCCTTCAGAATCTTATACCACCTTACATACTCTATTCACTTCCTCTTTTACATCCAGAACTCATCAATGATGTTTTCTCTACCACTCGGGATAATTTAGACATTTTTTCTACCGATGATGATCTTCTAGAACACATGGGCATTTATGATCAATTCCCTTCTTTTCACCACAAGATGTGTTCTCCATCATCCCCCAATGTTACTGCTTACTTTGGAGAGTTATGATACACCTCCTAACAGCACCGATCCCTCCTGACACTATTCCTACTGATCCAAACATCGAGTATTGGTAAGATCCTTCTCAATGAAGAGACAATTCAATATAACCTTGGTACATCTAAAAATCTATGAATAGTTTTGCTAGCTTCCTCTCTCGCTCCCGACAAGTAGAAAGATATCAAAAAATTCCTTCATGATTTCTTTAAAAAAATTGACATGGGAATATAGTGATATGCCAAGTATTAATCCATCTGTTGCAATGCATAAAATTTTCCTTTACCCTGGTGCAAAGCTCCTCCAATAGAAAATTTGTAAAATGCACCCCAAAGTAGCACTCCTAGTTAAAGAAGAGATCCAAAAATTACTTGACATTGGTTTTATTCACTTTGTTGACTATCCTGAATGGGTATCTAATATCATACCTATTATGAAGCCGGATGGCCGGGTCCATTGTTGTACACTAAATTTCATGAGTTAAATAAAGCTTGTCCCAAGGATAGTTTCCCCTTGCCCCATATTGACGCCATTGTTGATTCCACAGCCAGATATGATATTCTATCTTTCATGGATGGATTTCAGGTTACAATAAAATCAAAATCAACCTCGTTGATCAAGTGAAGACCTATTTCACCACACCATGGGGAAATCTTTAGTTACACTTTCATGTTCTTTGGCCTTAAAAATGTTGAGGCCACTTATCAACAAGTGATGACGCACATATTTCATGATTATATCCACAAGATTATCAAAGATTATGTTGATGATATCTTGGCTAAATCCAGATGTCGTTCCACCCATGCCAAAGATCTACAAAAGCTATTTGAATGCTTACATCAATATCACATACACCTAAATCCCAAAAAATGTGTTTTTTGGGTCACAACTGGTAAACTCCTTGCATACATCATCTCACAACGTGGCATTGAAATCGATCCTAACAAGATTAAAGTCATTGTCAATATGCATCTGCCTAAAAATTTACATCAACTACAATCATTACAGGGAAAAATTCAAGCTATTCACAGATTCATTGCACAACTTGCCGATAAGACTCAACCATTTACATGGATCATGAAGAAGGACACTAAATTTGTATGGGATGAGCAATGCCAACAAACATTTGATGACATAAAAGGCATATCTTTTACACCCACCTATCTTAGTCCCTCTGCTAGCTGACTGACCTTTCTTATTATATATTTCCACCATGTTTCATGCCTTAGGGGCTCTTCTAGCACAACACAATGATTCTCAACACGTGAAAGAGAAATCTATTACATCAGTCGAATGTTACTCTCTTACAAATGCAATTATAGCTACATCAAAAAACTATGTCTCGAACTTGTCTTTGTCTTAGATAAATTACGTCACTATCTTCTTAACAATGAGGTACATATCATCACCAAGGTGGATCCTTTACGATACCTCTTATCCTGTACGTATCTTTTGGGATCTAGCATGTTGGGTTATGCTTCTCACTGAATTCGGTTTCAAGTTCATAACACATAAAAAATTAAAGGCCAAGTTATTGTAGATCAATTAGCTGCAACACCCTTCTTGATGCATCTCCTATCTCTTACTCCTTCCACGATGATTTCACTACCTATAATATTGATCCTGACACATGGAAAATATACTTTTATGGGTCTTGTTGTCATTCTAGCACTGGGGCCGGGATAGTCTTCATCACCCCACAGGGTGATCCACTACCCTTTGCATATCAATTAGGGTTTTCATGTATAAATAACATCGTTGAATATGAATCCCTCATCCTTGACCTTATCATCGCTCAAAAATTACTCATTCGTAACCTATGCATACATGGTGATTCTCAACTCATCATAAATAAATTAAATGATACATATAACACAAAAGAGGAATGCTTAATTTCAAATAATATGTTTGACAAATACCTCTTAGACACGTTTGATTCTTACTCTATCACTACCATTCCTCATAACGATAATCATCATGCGGATGTCATGGCTAGTGTAGCATCACTTATCCCACAAGATATCATCAATTAGAAAGAAACATTTATCATTACGCACCAGTGACATCCTTCCATTTCCACTTTACCTCTTACGTCTTGTGCCATCACACACGGATAGGAAATTCCTAAATGGTTTACTCCCATTTATCAATTTCTTGTATAAACAAACCATTCATGATAATCTGCAACTTCATGAAGCTCATCATTTGTGACATGTGATGGCTACCCATTATGTCATAGTTGGGACAAAAATATTTAAATGTGTGCTTGATGGTCAACTCTTACACTACTTAGGCTTACTAATATTCCCACTGCTATTTCACAAATACATGACACCATGTGTGGTGGTCATTTCTCTGGACAAAGTTATGTCTCAAAAGTTTTTGTGTCAAGGATATTATTGACCTACTATGGAGTAGGACTACCTCAAATATGCTACCCTCTAAAAATAGTTCCAAAAGCACAGAAACCTCCATCACATACTCGTATAAGATCTCCAACCGATTGTGTCAAATATGGCCATTTTCTCTTTGGGGATTCAACCTCATTGGCATGATAAATCCTCAATCGGCTAATGAACAAAAATTCATGATTACTGCTATTGAATATTTTACTAAATGGGTCGAAGTAGTCCCGCTGCGTACTACAGCTAGTACTGACATTTGCAGTTTCCTCACTACCCATATCATTACATGCTTTGGTGTTCCATTTTCTATTATTTCTGATAATGGACATTCCTTCAAAAATAAGGAGGTTAAAAAAATTTCTGCCAAGTTCAAAATCAAACAATCATTCTCTACTCATTACTACCTACAAGGAAATAGCCAAGCTAAAGCCACCAACAAAACTATTGTCAAAATCTTACGCAAGATAGTTACTTACAGTGATGATGATTGGCATAATTAACTATTTTTTGCCCTTTGGGATTATTCTACTAGTGTGTGTACACCTACTAATACAACTCATTTTTCCTTATTTTATGGTATTGACGCCATCATCCCACTCAAAATTGAGATACCCTTCATTGTGTGTCTTCACTTAAAGGCATACTTAAAGACAATGAATATCACGAAAACCATATACATGAGTTATAAATGCTAGACTCCCACCATGTTCAAGCACTTGAACATCTTCACACATATCAATCTCACAATTTCACATGTATACAACTGTACAAAATCATCCTCATGAGTTCAACGTAAGCGACCTCGTTTTAAAAGAGAATCAGAAAAATACAAATGTTAAAGCTCCTCTTAAAGGAAAATTTAATCCTAATAGTCTTGGCCCTTACATTATCACTAAAAAACTTGGTGGTGGAGTTCTATCATCTTAGCCACCCTTTTGGGAAAGCCACTCAAAAACCCTCTTAATGTCATACATCTTAAGAATTACTACGCCTGTAAACAGGGGATGCACATTAGTTCCCTATCCATACTATGTAAACGGACCTCCATTACCATGTGACCATCCACTCACACATGATATACATTTACTATCACTACATATCTTAGATCCTATTCACCCATTTGATACTCTTGCTTACATTTACAATTCAAAAACACACACTTCATTAGATGACATTCATGTTTATGGTACATTCTTGATTGTTAAGTAAATGAACCCCATTAATATACACATCATCACAAGGAACAATGATCCTAATATCATTACATTCCATTCCATCTCATCCATACATACTACATATCGTGGTTGCATTTAATCTTTCTTACATGTCTAGTTGTTCACTTTATTACACATGCTATAGATATGCATGTCATCTATATTTTTCATACACACATGGATGCACTTGGTTACTAGTTTTGACCTATTACCATTACACGCTATAATGGACTCTTGGGGGCATCTACCTTTCATATAGTATGAGGTGCATCCACTTGGTTTACTAGTTTAATTTTGTTTCATAGCACACATTACTTTATTAGATTAGTACACGCTTTGGCATACTATTTATCTTTCTAATAGTATAAAAGGTGCTTCATGTGTACATAGTGTTTGTTATGCAGAGCTACTTGCTTCCATGGTTTTCTGGTTACATTGTTTGTCATTTTCTTTCTTTTTATATGCTCTTATTTGCGGGGTTTTCCCTTTGTCTTGTGTGCACACTTGTCTACTTGCAGCCACTACAGCTTTGATTATCTTGCGACATCATGAGTAATGTCCCATGTTTGCGACCCACTTTTCACAATCTATATTGTCTTCTCATGTGTTTATTTGTGTCTTAGCTTACACATTGTATGTTTATCTTACATTTCCTCTTATACATGCATGTTCTGTCTTTTCTTGTACTAACACTTTGTTTCCTAGCCACCTTGTGTGCTGTGTGCCTTGGTTTCTACCAAGCACATTCCCTCCCCCATGGGAGAGCACAATTTCAGCATAGTGGTCAGTCCTCTTTTGGGCCACATACTCCTTCAGTGACATTCGCATGCACATAAAATGAGGGGGGCGTCATTTAGGTGAATAATTCACCCCATATAATGTTATACACAACACAACAGGGTACCAGTACAACATAGTTATCAGTTATAGACAGGGCTCAGAATCATAACTTGGGTCCTTAACATAGTGGCCTTTCCTAGATGCATGAAACTAAGGGGTAATTACACATCGATTGGTAGTTTCAGCACAATCTACAAAACTCCACACACAATGGATTTTACAAGGTAGACATTCCTTAGCACATATGTTTATACACACCATCTGCAGTGGTGTTCTACATTACGGGAAGTAGTTAAAGGTTAGAGGATGACACCAAACTATTCTCCCTACACTTCTTCCATTTCATTAGTGTGATATCGTTCAAAAAACGTGTGCGTCGACATCATCTATATGATCCTTTTCTACACCCTTTCCTCATCACGGATCAGGTACACATGTTCCTTTTTCACACTTTTAGCATTTTTACATACTTTCCTTACACACTGTTTTTACATATTTTGATGATATACATGTGTATTTGACTACTTGTTTGGTTTCTCTTCTGCAGCTTCATCTATATGGGAAGTAGTAGTCAACATTAACAATGACAACATTACACACACCAAAAATGACATCGGCATCAACAACAAGTACATCATTGCAACATCTACACATGTGTTTCTGCCCTAGGTTCATTTTCATCACTTTTTTTACACTTTCTCCTCTTTAACATCCATGCTTCACATTTTTCTATCACCTCCACACTTTATCTTGTCCCTCGGTACGCTTTTCATCATCAATCTACACGTCTATCAGGTACACATCTCTATCTACTTTATGTTACCGAGCTTTCTACTCACCAACATAAAGTGGGGGAAAATGTAGACACAAAATCACACGTACTTTGGGTAACTATCTAGTCTTGATTTACATACTACTATTCATATGATTCCTAAGTAATAAAAGTACTAACCAACCCATTTCTTTGGCCACCTTTCTTTTCTTTCTATTTCTACTTTCAGTCTTTCACCCTTACTTTCTCAATCTTCCTTTTTACTCTTTGGCATTTGTCATCCTAGACACCAATGCCGAACCAAGACGTCAGCGCCACATGCCCTGGTCCCTTTTGGGAGCCCCTATCCTCTTTTTACTTTACTCAGAATTTTTGGGTCCTTTTCTAGCTCATTTGAGCATCTTATCTTTTTGGTAGTCATCCTTTTCGAGATTAATTATGAAATTGAAGCGAGTAAATCATATAAATATAAAGCCATGTGATCATAATGATGGACCAAGCACTGAGCACTATCTATCACCACCTAAGGTTGCATCCATCAAGGCATCTAAGAGCTCCATTACATCCATCTAGCACCATCACAAGGGACATAAGGGCTAGTTTTCTACATTACACTTCATAGGAGGGAAGTTCATTCTATTTCATGCACACATTTATTACATTCTACATCTAGCTACTTTCTCACTATCCAAACGCAACACACACAAGAGTAACCTAGGGCACAATTTTACATACACACACATAACTACATTGGGTCTGAGATGTAGTACAGTGCTCAGTCATAAGTTCACCATTATGACAACTGAGGATAGTTTGACTCCTCATTTTACGTCTTATTTTTTGGGATTTGATGTCTATTTGAGGGTTTTGTAGATTCATTCTTTATTGCAGGTTTCCTCCGACCACGAAGATCTTGGTGCGACCTTAGAGAGACCAAAGGTGACTAAATGAAAACATATTGTGACACCTTAGAGGAGGTTTTTAAAGCATTTTTGCAGAACTAGGTGCCCGGAGACGAGTCCCAGGCACCCACACGCACCCCTTTCCCTCTCTAGGCGCCCAAGTCCAACCTCCTCCTTCAAATATGTATTTGTTAGGGCTTTTGTGTGACACTGCTTCCTCTCTGCTCAACTAGTTAGATATCCTATTAAGTCCATACTTCACTGCAAATAAGCTAAGGCTTTGTACCCTCTCTTTACAATTATGGTTTCATTATTTATTTCTTAGTTTTCTTGGGTGTAATTTCTATATTTTCTTATTAATTATTTATTGCTGCAATAACATTTAGATTAGGCTCATAATTTACATTTTATCTTAATCACCTGAGTACAACAACTTGATTGCAATAAGTGTATTTAATGCATTGATGGAGAGTCAAAATAATAAACTTAAGATTATAAATCCAAAGGTATCCTAGAAGCATGTCACATGTCCTAAGACTATTAGTAACCAAAAAGGTGTAGCCACTGTAGTGGATCCCACTTTAAGAGGGAGAAAATGTGTTTAATAGATTGATTAGAATATTGTACATGGAATTGTATATGTTGCTTATTATAGCAAAAGAAATAAGCAACATGAAAGTACACATGTTTTTCCTAGAAATTATATCAACTAATACATTGTGAATATATTGTTCATTAAAAAAATCCCAAACATAAAGTTCACGAAAAAAATTATCATCAAGGATGCCATTATTATCAAATGTAATGAATGGCCTTGGAGGAAAAAATAAGTAATTTTATTAATGAGGGATTCAAGTGGATGATCATATGTGACAAGAGGAGGGTTATTCCTTATATGTTTGATGCAACTCCAAGTTGATTTTATATTTAAAAATGTGATGATTAGGTATTGTCCTATTGAATATATTGAGCTAAGGATTCTCTTTTACTTTAGGCTTAGATTGATTTGCAATAGAATCAAATTCAATAACATTGGTATCAATCAAATGTTGAATAAAATTATGAAGCTTGTAGCAGTTTTTAGTGGAGTGTGTAATACATCTGTGGTAATCATAATAGGCATTGACATTGAAGGATTCAACTTGGTTTTCTTGTATCAATCTCGGTAGGTGAAGGAAGAGATATAAGGTTACATGCAAGAAAATTTTTAAAGATCACATGAGTGAGGAAAGAAACCATGTGAATTACCTTTTAAGAGATTTTTGTAACTACAACTTTGTAGGTTGAGGCATAAAACGGATAGTTTCTTTATCTTTATCTTTGTCATCATTAGTTTTTCCTTTGTAATTAGTTTTTCCTTGGAATTTAGATGTACATGCATTAGGTGGGATATAACCATACTTAAGGTTGCTCAATGTTGGGAGCTTGACCTCTCTTTCCTTTAAAGTGTGACATAGCTCATCAAAGGACCAAAATTTATCAAAATTGATGTATTGTTTCAAGGGAGAAATGAGAATTTGAGTAAATAGATCTTCAATATCAATATCCACAAGTATATTGCTCATTTTGATAAATATTGTTTTATAGTGCAAGAAATAATCACTAATAAATTTATTAGAGTCTTTCTGCATTTTAGCCATTTAAACATATGAAACCTTATCACTAATGTTGATGGAAAAGTGTGTAATAAATTGATTAGCCAATAGATTGAAATCCCTTATGGATAAGATAAATAGGTCATAAAAACATTGCAAAGCATAATTCTTAAGAATTATAGTGAAAATATATGTGATAAGTTTAGTTTAGGAATAATCTAAGCAAACAACATGAAAAGAGTGAAGGTGTTTCTCATAATCACCTTTATGCTCACAATTAGGAAGCTTAGGAGACACAAACCCTATGGGTGAAGGAAAAGATACTGCCTCAAGTACAAGTGGATTATAAAGTTATTTATTATAATCCATGATATTAGAATCTCTAGACACATCCCTCTCTAATTACAACACTTGGTATAAAAATGATAGATGGGATGCTTAAGGGAATGTGTAGTAGAGGGAGAGTGCACGACCCCATGGGTGTGTACAAGAGATGTAGGAATATTAGTAAAATTTGGAATAAGTGTTGGAATTTGTTGAAGGGGGATAATGAATGCATTAATATTAGAAATAGATGTAGGTATAATAGATGTGGCAATAATAGATGTAGGGTTAAACAATTGAAAAAGAGGCTCGTCATGATATTGGTGAGATTGAGCATCATGGGAAACCTTATAGGTGAGAATAAAATGGAGATTACTATCAAGATACTATGGATATTGGAAAATGTCATGTTAGAAATAATATAAGATTTTAACCTGATCATGATCAACATCATTAAGCTTGCCAAAAATGATTTCATTGAATGGATTATGTGAGGAACAATGTTATATTGATTTTCAAGAGGATATTTGTTCAAATATTGTTCATCATTATGGATATTATTATAAATAGAAGGTACACCCTAAACATGAAGACAATATGGGTCCATGGTTTGTTTACAATTTGTAGGTGTGTGTATGAGTTGGCTATGCTCAAAGGATATATGATTAATTAGATCACTTTGTTAGAAGGGCATGTACAAATCTGAAAGGAAACCCTAGGGTTTTGTAATGGAATGTCTGCTTTAAGTAGGGTGACCTAGGCCAAATAGGTTAAGGACTAAATCAGTAAATGGGTTCATCAAATGATTCAAACAAAATTACAATTTAGATTAAATATATTGATTCTAATAAGGACTATATACATCTTTAAGATATCATTAGATGTTACTGAATGTGTTATTAGATTAATAAATAAATGCTCCAACATTAAAATCTAAAAGTACATGTAATTGTTATAGAGAAGTTGTATTTAATTAGGGAACATGCTAAATATAGTAATGCACAAGAATATAAGAACAATTAACCTTTTGAAAGGTTTTGAAGGTGATCTAGTGTGATAAAGAGATGAATTGGATAGAAATATCCTACAGATGCTTTATCTCTAATTCTAGAACTACACTGTGCACATAGATGAAAGGTTTTAAACATGACTAAATAGTTTTATGGTTGTGTTCTATTTGATAGTTTGGTTTGGATAGTGAATGATGTTCTATAACTATCAAGATCCTTGTGAATGACGAGAATACGTTCCTTATGTAATGTTAAATCTTAAAAATATGTGAAAACCTCTGAAATCAACCATCTTGAATGAAAACCATAACTTTGGGTAAATACCCTATAAAAGGTTAGTATTTGGGTTGAAGTGTAATTCGTACACCACCTACATTGGCACCACTCTAAAGAGGCCCTAAATCACACATAGTTCTCCACCTAGAGATGCAACATAATACTACATGGAAGTAACTATATTTGATAACTTGATCACTTGAAAATGATTTTTAATGTGGGATACGATATTATAGTGTATATACATTAATAGAGATGCCAAAATGTGGCACACATCCCCCTTAGTTAGTTATATGTTTATAATATATGGGGTCACATAAGAATTAGTAATATTGGATAATAGTTTGGCCTACATTGGCATTATTTGTTACCCATCCATTAAGATTATTGTATGCCTATATAAAGGATATGAGTATCACTATGAGATATGTCATGCATGCGCGAAATCTTCTACTTGGTAGAGGTGTATTGGAGGTATCCCCCTCAAAATATAGTTCCCATCTCGAGAGATTATGGAGTTACTCCTTAATGAGTATTGTATTGTGTTGCCCTACCTTAAGGGTATTCTTATGAATATATTGAATATTTGGGAATATTTTCCCACCAATATCTCTTGAATTGTATTTATATTTACTATATACTTCATATTTTTGAATTATTACATACAAAGATCTTATCAAGTGGTATTAGAGCACTAATTTAGGTAATTTGTGGGATGAAAACCTAATTTTAGTGATTCACCTATATCTTGAGACTAAATGTGATTTTTTTAGAAATATGTCATGTTAAATGGAGAAATCCTTCGTGGAATCTACCCTCAAAATTTCAGAGCTTTTGGATAGGTGTTGAGAAAGATATTTTAGATTCAGCGTTGAAACCCTAATTTTAATGCTTTTCCTATATCTTCCAAATGGTGATGAGTTTTTCAATGATTATTTTGTAGAATGGTGAATTAGTTTTAAAGAGAAAACCTCGAAAGTTCAACAATTTTTTTATCTGGTTTGCGATAATTATTTCAATTTTATTTTTTTCACGATTTTTTCCACATGACAAAATATTTGAAAATTTTCAAATAAGTTTACATTTTTGGAAATGTCTCCAAAATATAATTAGGGTTTTTTTTTTCTATATTCTCTAATTTTAGGCCAAAATATAGCTAAAAAGGGTAGAAAAATATTGAGAAAAGGTTTTAATTCTTAAAACCCTAGTTTTTGTAGATCATGGAGATGAAATTTGTTTGTGGAGATGGTGTGATTGATGCTAGAGAATAGTGGGTAAAATTTAAGGAAAACTATTTTCCAGTGATAATTCCATGGTTTCCTTTTCAAATTCATCTTGGTGGTCTAACACGAATTTGGTGGTATCAAACGAGATAAGATAATATAGGTTGGTAGTGGGAGAAAATGGGATGGTTTTTCTTAGATCAATGGGCCAAAAAATATGAAGAAGAAGAGGATCTTACTAGTGAGGATGTTGTAGATAAGGATAAAAAATAATATGAAGCAGAAGGAGATGAAGATGGAGAAAATGAAGAAGATAATGTTGATGATGAAGAGGCTACGCATGATTCATAAAGGAAGACATCAAATTAAGATAAAATTTCAAATAATGGATCTCCAAAAGAGGAAGCTTTAATATTTTAGTTTGAAGGGTACATTTAAAAGAAAAAGGTAATTGTTTTGAAAAACCCTAGCAACAAATATACCTTCGTAAATAAGGATGTAGCTCAACACCTACATGTTTGGAAAAAGAATATCAAGAAGGATCAAGTGGATGGTAAGAAGATTTAAGTCTTTGCAAATTTAAAAATATCTATGTATAAATATGTTTTGTATTCATATTTTTATGCTTTAGATATGGATGGTATGTATATTATTCTTGGTTATCCTTGGTTAGAGACATTGGGAACAATTAATATTAAGGTGAAAATTATATTTATGAAGATTTGGCACAAAAATAAGAAGGTCACTTTACATGATATTATGCTTAATGAAAAACAAAAACATGTCAAGATAGACCACGATGATGATTTTAAAGATGGGGAAGAAGGGAATAAGGATGATTCAATATAAGAAGATGAAGAAACTGAAAAAAGAATAAAATAATATTCTTCTATACATTGATATATAGATATGAATATATAGAGAATTGGAGTAAAAATTACTATGGATATACATGGAATCAATGGAGAAATAACTATATGACATGGAATCACATGAATAATTTCTATGGATATGCAAGGATGATGAGGAGGGACACATATGGATATGGAAGGAATAAAAGTAAAGTAACAGGTTATGGAACCATGTATTTAGATATATCACCCAATAAGATATCTTATCGGTGGTTGGATGATCGAGCATGGCGACAAGTGTGTAATGAATTGACACACACTCATTATATGGATTCTTCTCATGTTTCAGGGACAAAACATGTCAGGGAGGGAGGGCATGTTATGTACCTTGGGATATGTTATTATAGTGTATATGGGTTGATGGAGATGATGAAATGTGGCACACGATACCCTTAGTTATATTTTTATAATATATGGGGTCGCACAGGAATTAGTTATATTGGGTAATGATTCGTCCTACATAGGGATTAGGTGTTACCCATCCATTAAGAGTAATGTATGCCTATATAAATGAGATGAGTAAGATTATGAGATATTTCATGTATGTGTGGAGTATTCTACTTGGTAGAGGTGTGTTGGAGGTATCCCCCTCGAAGTGGAGTTCCCATCTTGAGAGATTGTGGAGATACTCCTTCCTTATGGAGCATTGTATGGTGTCACCCTAACTTAAGAGTATTATTATGAATATATTGAATATTTGGTCATCTTGTCCCAAAAATATATATTGCATTGTGTTGATATTTATTATATTCTTCATATTTTTTAATTATTACATGCAAAGACCTTATCAAGTAATGAAATTACTTAGATAGATTTGAATATCAATAGTATTATAACACCAAAGAACACCAAAATATAGATAAACTATCACAATATATAAATAAAATGACTTATTCAATCTGAGGGGGTAACTTCCAAACCATACAATAAGACTCAAGTAATCAATCTCATGATCATCTACTACTCATTAAATCCTATATATACCCTACTATGTTATGTAAAGCACCAAGGCCGACCTAATAAGCATATGGAAGCATACATAAAATTGATATAACATGATAAGAGATTATGTTACCCACATGTAAACTATACATATCTGATATATGACCTAGGATTAAGGGTGTAGCATACTCCTCCCCTTCAAATCAACATTATCGCTAATGTTGACAATGTATGGGTGCTGCTTCACACAAGTGGAGTCCTCAATGTTGATGATCACTAGATGTTGGTATAAGAAATATTCCTCCCATGTTTTTATTGCTATGTCATGATTATTCCTCTTGATTTTATTTTCATGGATTATCTTATTTTGATGGTGCTCAATTTATTATTTGACTGCTTAAACCTTTGGTGGGAAATCTTAGTTGAGATGGTGGACGGTTGCTAAAACTGAGGAGATCTTTTGGAAAATTTGCCTCTCCTAGGTGTCTTGGTTGATGAAAAATCCTCCACAATAGTTGAATATTTTCCCACCCTTTCATGAAAATTTGGTGTTTTTTTTCATCAATTAAAAACAATTGTGGTGCAAGGCCCTTGATCAGATCATTTGATGAGAGCTCACCCTTTGACGTGATTTTACACGTAACCCTTTTAACTCAAACATATTTTCTTTTGAATAAAACTACATGAATACATCATGAAATTTCATTTCAACTATGCCCAAGGTTGCAATCCATTGGAATCCCAAAACAATATATACTCCACCCATAGGAATAAAAAACCTATGAGAATCAAACTTGTATTCTCCCATTTCAAGTTTGATATTATGTAATTTCCATGAATAATTCATTATGCCCCCTTTTGAAACAATGACTTGAAATTCTAGAGCTAGGAAATTAAAGTAATTCAAACATACTGCTAGTTGTTTATTGATAATATTATGTGTACTCCCTGTGTAAGTGTACCAAATTGGGGGGCCAAAAGGAGGTCTTAAGTGGACACATTTTTTTTGAAAAATAAAAATCTTCAACATCTACAAGTTATTTGAAATAGTTACACTCAAAATTGGAAAATGTTATAAGAACATGAATCATAGCATTTTGAGTCTAGTTTCTAAGCTACTAAGTTTTTTTGAAAATGGTTAAGTTTAAGTGGGTTAAAGAACTAAAATACCAATAGGTGCTCTTGTTTTTGTTAAAAAACATAGTAGACAGTTGATCATGCCTCCAACCATTTTTTGAGTACTATTTAGTATTTTTGAAAACCCTTTGGTAAAAAGATAGATAGGAGCATATAGTTTGGGCTAGAATTTTTTATAGATTTTTTTAGTGAGTATTTTTTAATGATTTTTATAGTACATAAAATTTAAATTTTGAAAAATAACAAAGCTCTGACCGTGCCCCCTCTAACTACCTCAAAAAATATTGATTTTTTTTTTTTTTAATATGTATAGAATTAGTCCTAGTTTGGGCCTAATTTTTTTAATTCAATTTTAATGAGTCGAAAAAAAGATACACGATGAAATATAGATGTGTATAAAATCCAAACAAAAAGGAATTGTTAGAAAATAATTAGTATGTAAACCTTATATTAGTTAAAAAACTTGAAAAATCATATTTTTAGAAAGAAGAAAGTTTGCTCAACCTCGTAGCCATATTTTTATTAAATTGGTTGAACGTTCTAATTTGATTTATTATGGCAGAATAGTTATTTTACCTTTTTTTTGGCAAAAACACATGGTTTGTTTTGTTTTTGCAAGTACATGCCTCATGCTTGGGGATCCAAACCAGATCCAAGCCTAGAGGCATGCCTTGGAAAAGGAAAAAAACAAAATGCATACACGTTCCACATAGTATAGACATTATATGTCTTTTTGGCATGCTTCTATTTACAAAAATAAATGTTTAAGTTTTTCATTTTTCATTTATATTTTATTATTTATTATAGTTTACATTTATTTTAGTAAATACAAGAAATTAGGGTCACTCTGTACCTTTTGGAACTAGTCTCATAGGTCCATGAGTCATGGTTTAGGAGATAGTTTTTTATAATCTAATCTAGTTAGTACATAGGTAATTTTTAGGATTTCAGCATTCAACCTAAAGATTTTAACATTTAAATTCTATAATCGATGTCTATTTTGGAAATGAATATAGTCATTGTTTAGGTTTTGGGGCCTTTTGGATTGTTTACTAACATTTGTAGGAGTGTTAGATGTGTCAGAATTAGATTTCACAAACCTCACAACTCTCAAAGGAAACAACAACTGCTTAAATATAAGCACTCATGAAATTCCATGTTATAATACATAACAAATCAAAACACGTGTTGGACATAATGTCATTGGTGTTGTCATTGATGTCAAGTTGTATTGATGGAAAAGGTTATCTAAGTGGCATAGGAGTCAACATGAGGTGTCAATCATCAATAAGCATGAAGGTTGATTCGTAGTGCCTTGTTTTGGTGTCATGAAGTGTTGCATTGGTGAAGTGTTGGTTTGGAACCAAAAAGGGCAGCTTAACTATTTTGAAATTATTTATGACACTTTCAAGCCTTAGAGAAAAATGGATGTCTCCAACATGTAGAGGATTTATGTAGCTTTCCAATTCCTAGTTTTTTCCCTTCTAACTCCTTACATAGCTCCTAGAATCTTCCAAAGAAGTTAGATTTCACCATTAGAGTATTTTTTCTCTATACCTAGAAAACTCGATGTTGAGCAGATAGTCCTTGAATGATCAAACCTTTCCTAAATCTTCCTAAATTCCCTTTAACACTTCCAAGATTATCTGATATCACCTATAAATGCTTAATATCTTTCCTAAACTCTTCGTGAGGGTATTTTAATAGCTCTAGAATGGAAAAAATAACTACCATCTAGAAATTGAAAATTTTGAAGCATGACAACTAAGACCTTACTTGAAAATAACGCTTCTCGGTCACTGTGCATCCTTCCTTTGGTGATACAGGAACATCTTGTCAATAATCAATTTTTCATTTTTTAGGTGACTAGGGGTATCTTGGGTCCACTTGAGATGGTCATAGCTTGTAATAGTCCATTTGGAATCCAAGGAAAGAACAGGTTGTTTCCCTCTAAATGTATAATTTGAATATTTAAACTAGCTCTAGGTATGTTAGGCTTAGGTGTTAAGTGACAGAGTCCTCTCAGACTAAGATATCAGATTTGGAGGTTAAAGACTATTTTGCATAGCATTTTCACAAGTAAATATATATTTTTGGATTTCCTTAATTTCTATAATGGTGTTCAAGGCTTCATGGAACCCTTACAGTTCCCAGGGAATGTAAAATAGATAACAAGACTTACTCAGAAAAAACCATCCACTATTTTTAGAAGTTTAGTAGTATGTAGCATGAACATAATGATTCAATAGAATCCTTGAGTCTATTTAAGGGCATTGATCACAAGGACTTGGTGTTGCAAAAGTCAAGAAAAGGTAATGAGCCATCTAAAAGGAGAATTTCTTAAATTAAATTTACATTCACAATCCTAACTATGTGTGCCCAATCTTAAGGGCCTATAGTAGAACATTCATTGTAAAAGTTAATACTTATGCCTAGTAGAGTTCTTGATAAGTGTGGAGGAAGGTAATAAGAAGACCAAGAGTTTTAAAATCCCTAGTATAAGTTGGAATAATAATAAAATAAAAGGAATGTGAAAATATAGTCTAGCAATGTTAATTCCCAGTTCGAGGGTTAGGAGAGATGTACTTACACAAAATAATCTTTATTCTACGTGTTTGAAGTTGGTGGAGCCTTTAACAAGTGTAGACACAAAATCATGTACTTTAGACATTATTTAGTCCCAGTCTCATACTACTATTTAGAAGGTTTTTGAGTGAATAAAATACTAATTAACACTCATCTTTTGGCTATCTTAATTTATTTTATTTCATCATTCCTGACCTCTTGCACCCGCATGCCCAATCAAATTTCGTCATTTTGTATCATTTTATCTTTGACTGGGGCACCCATGGGCACCCTAGTCCAACCACGAGTGCCCTGATCCTTTTTGAACTTTCTCGCCACTTTTTGGGAACTTTCTAGCTGTTTCAACTTCTTATTTGTTTGGTGGTCAGCCATTTCGAGGTTAATTACAAAATTAGATCAATAGAACCATATAAATATAAAATTATGAGACCATAATGAGGGACCAAGCACTAGTCACTACTATCATCCACCTAGGGTTGCATTCATCTAAGGAATTTAGAGATCATTTGCATACATTTAGCTCCATCACAAAGGACAAGGTTGGTTCATCTACATCACATAAGCATAGGAGGAGATTCTATTCTATACCATCCACCATTCTAGTACATTTTTAAATCTATTTATTTATCTCTAATTCATAAAGTGCGACTAGAAAAAGAGCACCTAGGGCACATGATGCACAGATAAACTAGAACTACATTTAGGTCCACAATGTAGTGAAACACCCAGTTAGTAAGCCCATTATTGTGGCAGAAGAGGTCAGTCCAACCCATTCATTTGCATTCTTATTTTTTATGGTTTTGATACTTCTTATGGTTTCTTGCAGGTATTTCTTTCATCTTGGATTATCAACGACACCTAGCATAGTGTAGCGAACCTGATGCGACACACAACAAGGGTTTTAGACGACCTTCCGAATATGTGAAACTTAGTTCCAAAAATTTTATACAGACCAAGGAACTCATTTTGTAGACTAGAGCACCCAAAAGAACCCCAATCCATTTCTAAGTGCTCTAGTCTTAAGAATCAGTCCAGATCAGTCCTTTTCAGGACCTTTGCATAGTCATTCCCACTTCTAGATTATTTTGTTTATTCTGTGAGATATTACAGGAAAATCCTATAATTAGTTGAGTCACTTCCTTACCCTTCTTTCACATTAGGTTTTCTACTTTTATTAGATTAGTTGTTTGGGTCATTTTCCATACTTATTTATTGCATTTGTATACTATAGTTACATGTAATTCTAGATAAGATTAAATACACTTATTCCCCATTTTTAGTTAATCATTTTAGTGAACCCCACGTTCGAATCCACTTTCTGTTTACAATTTTAGTCTCCTTTAACCATAGCTCAGTATCATGAATCCTTCACTTAAGATCATCTTAAGGCCGTTAACGATTAAATTGCTGAGAACCCTCAAGATCTAGAATTAATTTTACATTTAGCTCGTGAGGAAGCTACCAATTTAGAAGAACTCAAAACTTTGACAGCTATACCAACCTCTGTTTCTACTCAACCGCTCACCTCTACTCTTCCACCTATCTCTATCATTCATGTTTCAGTTACTACTCCTACCAATCATTTTACACCACCCTTAGTTTCTCATATGTGGAAGGTTTCATTTGTTGGCAATCAAGACTTAAATTCTCTTTATCATGAATTTCAAGCTCAAATTCATATGTTGCAACATGCCATAGTGCATGCATCGTCATCTTTAGTTTCTAGTTTATTGTTGCATACTCCATTCCCACCAACTATCTCTACTTATCCACTTCCTCCTAGCTTCGTCACCCTTTCAATGGACATGGTGACCCATAGGAAAATATTAGAGCATTTCATGTCATTTGTCTTGATTTCACTGATGATCATATTCTTTTAGCTAATCTCTTTCCTCGTAGTCTCCATGATTATGTGATGCATCAGTTTTACAACCTACTTGTTCACTCGGTAACTTCATTCACACATCTAGACGATGCTTTTCTTACTCATTTCTCCATCAACATCAGCTCTAAGTTCTCTTACACTCAACTAGCACAACTTAAACAGGGATCAAATGAGCACCTCCCTAACTACTTTTGGGGGTATAATAAAAATATAGCTAAGATGACAATGTGCTTGTGGACTTTGAGTTTCAAGACTTATTCATTCAGATTATTTTACCACCTCTCCAAGAGAGTGTTCTCTTTGAAACCTATCGTTTGTTCAATCAGCTTTGTCATACTCTTAAGCTTCGTGAAACCAAACTCCTATCCATAGGCAAGATTAAGTATCAAGAGCAGGCTTCGTCCTCCACTCATTTTCCAAACAAGACACCATTCAAACCATCTGCAACCAAGCCAACTAATGCTAAATTCACTATCAACGTAGCCACTCCTACTAAAGAGGTTCAGTCACAACAACCTTGGCGCATGTTTAGGAACTTTCCAATGGTGCCACATCTTATATTGAAATAACTTCTCGAGAGAAATATTATTACCCTTCCTCCACCACTCGAGTTAGACCCATCATGACCAAAATGTAGGAACTACAATGAGAACATTCAATGTGATTATCATTGATGCATGGGACCATTCTACAAATAAATGTTTCAAACTCTATACAATCATCCAAGATCTAATTGATGACAACAAACTAGATTTTCAAGAGTCTACTAACTTTGCACTGACCAATGACAAGGGTAAACTCAAGCTCTTTAACAATGAATCTCAGACAACATGACAAGAATACATATGACTCTTCTGCCAATCATACATATCATGTAATACCTCCTCCTAGATCAGGAGATCTAGTTTTCTTAGTTGCAAGTGTCAACGCTTCACCGCTAGTTATCTTTTTCTCTAATGATGATTATCATGAAAATTTTACATCTAATCATTTACATATCAATGCATCTATTGGCTCAACCTCTATTAACAACACTAAGTTTGACCCATCATGCCTGTTAGTGCATGCTCTATTTCACTTCTCAAGGCTATCAGCTACCCACAATCGTAAATTGAGTACCCTTTCAACAAACCCTTTGGTGCTGTCAAACTTCATGTTACAATTGGTCCTCTTACACTACTTGTGCCTTTCCTCGTTGGAAACATAGTTTCCATATGCAACATAATTCTTGGTCTCAATTGGATCCATTTCTCTCAATCAATCATTTCTATGAATCATTTACAACTCAAATTTATTTACAACAATAGGTCATTTCATTGACGATGTCCCTCCATCTACTCCATGGTCACCATATCTACTTGGGTAGTAGCTACACATCATCACTTCCTCTAGCACATCACATTCTATATTTCTCAAAGCATAATTTATGCCTAGTTCGCATTCTCATGCAGTAGTGTCTACATGACCACACCACTCCATCTAGTCCTACGCATAGTTATAGGCCCATTCTTAGGATAGTCACTACCTCTTGACGTTGATCACCACATCAGTTTATTCCACATGGGTATTCATCATCTTTGTATTCAAAATCATGTAGATCTCCATCACTGATGCATTTTGTGATGCCACAACCTCCATCATACATTCATCCCTCACATGCGCATATAATTCATTCACCGGCACAATGTATGCCTGTTATACCACCACTCTTAGAGCATGATCATATGTTTTCATCATCACATGCATCAGATGGAGGACCTTCATCCTTCACGATTATTGGTTAGCTCATTCATTCATGTACGATTAGGGGCATAACATCTATACATCTCCCCCACCCATCGCCACATCTACGAATATATCATTTTTACATTCTCATACATCAATATCCTAACATACACATATTCATTCTTATGTTATAACATCATCATTACCCAATGACACACTCTTGTGCTTCAGTTCACACTTGATTGTTGAGGGAATACTACAAGTGAACCCCACAAACTGCACTATAGACACCACACATCATGTTTTACATCTTGCATCATACATTCTACATTTAGTCCATACCATTTTAATCTTTACACATTTACATGTCATACATCATACTAGTCTTCATATACATGTGTCACCCTATTATTATCCTTACATCTAGTGTTACATACTAATCAACCTACATACTACATACTATATACTACATACTACGTAGTACATGTCTCTACATTACTAGTCTACCTCCTACATACATTGCATTACATACTATTCATTTGCACGTATTACACATTTGTACTCATCATATGGTCATCTATTATCATCACATATACTACATCATCTTCTACGTGTTGCACTCACTACCCTATGACGCGATTTAGTTCCTTAGTCCATACTCCACTGCCAAGGGTTTACAAATCAAATGGACCTTACATTCATCACACGTTCATCATTTGACCTTTCATCATGTGACATTTCTAGGATAGTGACACACACTATAGGATAAATCATCACCTACTCTATCATCTTGTAGTGGTATACACTGTAGGCTACATCACCACCCCTTCTATTCATCTAGTAGTGATATACGATTTAGGCTACATCATCACTCATTCATTCATTTCGTCATAATATACACTTAGGATGTAAGGTTCATGCACATCTCTCGCTATATGTCGCATCATCACTTGCCTACACACTCATCACAACGTGCTATAGACACAACACACACTATTTTTACCATTTCATGGTGACACACTCTCGTTTACGGTTCATTCTTAACTACTGAGGGGGAAAACTATAATGAACCTCATTGCATACATTTCCATTCACTTGGGGGGCATGTGACTCCTATCACTCTATTTTTCATTCCATTCCATCCATCCATAACATACTACATATTATGGTCACTTTTATTCTTGCTTACTTTTGTTTTTCATGGTCACTTTATTACACATGCTAGTTAGAGTACTTGTATGTCATTTATCTATACCATCCACACATGCATGTTCACATATTTTTCTACTTTTTCACTGCAGATATAGGTCTCTTACATGCAACATGGATGCTCACCTTTTACCCTTCCTACACTGGTCTCTAGGGGAATCCACATTCATCTCTTCTAGGTGTTATTGTTTTATTTCATACTTAGCACTTTACATTACTTGGTTATACACGCTTATGACATACTAGTTATCTTTCTAACATGCTAACAAGTGCTTCATGTGTGCAAAATTTGTTATGCAGGGATATTTGCTTCCATACTTGTGTGTTACATTACTTATATTATTGTTTTTTTATTATATGTGGGCCTTTCTCTATGTTTGGTGTGCACACTTGTTTTTTTGTATGTGGCCATGATGGCCTTGTGTGTCTTGTGACATCTTGAGTGATGTCCCATGTTTGCAGCCATCATTGTGTGACTTAATTTTTCTTCTTGCGTGTTTACATTAATTTTCTTGCTAGCTTACACACTATTTACGTAGATTACACACTATCTTATACATGCATGCTTGTTTGTACTAACACTTGTCTTTGGCCAAATCTCTTGTTTGTGTGTGCCTTGGTTTCTACCAAGAAATTTCCATTCCCCCTGCAGGGTAGAGTTTTAAAGACTTCATGCGGGGTGTCCTCTTTTGGGGCCACATTATCTTATCACAACTTTGCATGTGCCCCCAAAGAGGGGGGAATCATTTTGGGTTTTATATACTACAAAATGATTTTACAGCGGTCTAGTTCAGTGTAATTTCCACCTTTGTCATTGTGGGTTACATACCTTGAGTGGGTTCAGACCAGTCTATGAACCTCATACACAAGGATTTTTATAGGACATGGTAGTCCTTAGCATTATGGGAAGCCAATTACAGGTTGGACGCTACAATGAAATTCCTCCCTACACTTCTTCAGCCAGTGGCGCCAGATCTCCCAAAATAATAGGGTGTATAGAGATCTCTTCACACACATTTAGGGAAGTAGTTAGAGCTTGGAGGATACAACAAAATTCCACCCTACACTTCTTTGGCCTATGTCGCATTGGATCTAATCCAAAAAACCTTGACAAGTACATGATATCCTTTCTATACTCTCTTCTCTTCGATATGGATCATGTGCACATGTTCCATTTACACTCTTTCATTTGTCATATTTTACATATACATACTTTTTACATGCATATACTTTTATCTTTTACGTTGCATTTATGCACATACATACATACATAGTTGACTACTTGATCATTTTTTTCTTGTAGGTCCGACCATATGAGAAACAAGTAGTCAAGTGGAGGTAGCAACAACAAAAAAAACAACAATGACACTTCATGACAACACACACTATCACAGAACCATGTAGGCACACTATACTAACCATGTAGGTACATCTACACACACCAACAGTTAGCACACGTGTTTCCACCCTAGGTTCACTCTCATCAATTTTTTTTTCACATTTTTCTTCTTTAGTTTCTAATACTCCATCCATGTTTTTTGTTAGTCCACGCTTTGTCTAGTCCTTTGACACATGTTTTCTACTACACTCTTCATAGACATTAAGCACGCATCTCTATCTACTTATGTTACCTGATCTTTTCTACTCACCAACATAAAGTGGGAGAAAATGTAGACACAAAATCATGCACTTTAGACATTATTAAATCCCGGTCTCATAATACTATTTAGAAGGTTTTTGAGTGAAGAAAGTACTAATTAACCCCCATATTTTGGTCATCTTGTTTTATTTTATTTTATCATTACTGACCTTTTACACTCCACATGACCTAGTCTGTAATGTCCCCTTTTCCAATCGAAGACCTTTACGCCTATTTTAGTCAATGGCTGACGTGCCAAAGGAAAAATAGTAATGGGGCTGACTTAAGTTTTATTAATTTTATTGATATTGTGCAAAAAATTACAATATAAGCTATGCACATATAATAAATTAAGTAAACTTAACATTTTGTAAATAGAACCTAGAAAGAGTGACATCAAAAGAAAAGCACTTATTTAATTTGTATTTTCTAGGGGAAATGGCGAACTTGCCTTATAGGGGAAAATGGGAACTTAGAAAGGATAAAACATTTCTGATTAGTGTATTCCCTCTAGTTGAAAAGTGACCAGCCTTGAGGAGACTGAAGAAACCGAATTATTAAGGATACCTTTGTGTATTCTCCCTGAAGAGAAATGGAGGGTGAGAAAATAGCTAGACTGAAAGAATCCTACAGAGCTGATTGATGGCACTTGAAGGCGCTCTAGTCTGTAGAATGGGTGCTCTTCTGATCTTTGTAAAATATCTGAGAAGTAGTCTTGCTATGAGATTTGGCAAATGGTCCATAATCCTCGATTTTTATGTCATCATCAAGTTGCATTGCTAAGAGCTCTGAGCTTTTACCAGATAATTCCAAGATGATAGAAAACCCTTGTAAGAATTTATCTCTTGCGAAGTATGAAAACCCCAAAAAAAGAAGATTGTAAATGAATGGGTTGGATTTCATCTCAGAAATTCCACAATAGTGTTCTTACATCAGACTTCCAGTGTTTGCACTACATTTCAGACCCAAATGTAGTGAAGAGGGAGTATGTGTATAGGTGTTTCCCTAGGTGATCTTGCAACCAGTCACACTTTGTGATCAGTAACGATTGTAATAACTAGTCTGGCAGCGAATGTCAGAGGTATTTGTGCATCTGAAAATATTTGTCAAATAATTGCCCTATCATGTGTGTGATGAATCTGATCTAGCATTGTACTTTTTGATTGAGTTCTGAAGTGTATTTTGAATGATTTTCAAATGCCTGAAATAAATGCAAACCTAAGCTGGATGCTAGTATCTGATTAGTGCTGGGTCCATCATTATGGGACTCATAAATTTATAGTTATAGGTTTCTCTTGATATAAATTCGTAATCAACCCTGAAATATTTGACCACCAAAAAGATCAAGATCTCAGACAACTCAGAAAGAGCCCAATTTTATTTGGCATGATTTAGTACAACAAGTTATCGGGGAAGCTCATGGTGGGACCAAGGCACCTATGGGTACGCTATTACTAACCAGGGTCTGCCACTTGAGGCTAACTTGATGATAAAATACACAGAAACAGACTGGGCATATGGATGCTGAAAGTTGATTGACAAAATACAATAAAAGACGGGGGTCAGTTAATAGTTTCTTCACTCAAGGAGGATCCATCTAGGGAGTCTTATCACAGTCAATATTAAATAATCATCTCAAGTGAATGATTTTGTAACCTACGATTAGGACGCCCATGGGCGCCTTGGTCCCACCAGCGGCACCCCGGTACCTTTTTGCACTTTCCAGCCACTTTTTGGGCACTTTCTAGTACTTTCATATTCTTGTCGGTCAACCATTTAGATCAACCATTTAGATCTTTTTGGTTCGGTCGGCCATTTTGGGGTTAATTACAAAATTAGATCAAGATAACCCTATAAATATAAAGTTATGAGAGCATAACGAGGGACCTAGCACTAGTCATTAATATCATCCATCTAGTGTTGCATCCATCTATTGCATTCAGAGATCACTTGCATCCAAATAGATCCATCATCAAAGGCACAAGGCTAGGACATTTGCATCTACATAACTCAAGCATAGGCGGGGATTCTATTCTATTCCATGCACACTATAATATTACATTTTCTACATTCTAGTTATTGTTCTGCTACTTCATCAAAGTGCGACTAGAACAAGATCACACTAGGGAAAATTTATGCACACACTCACTAGAAATACATTTGGGTTTGAAACTATAGTGCAATCACTCATTTAGTAAGCCCACTGTTGTGGAAGATGAGGTCAGTTCTGACCCATTCATTTGCATTCTTATTTTTTAGGGTTTTGATACTCCTTGTGGTCTTTTGTAGGTATTTCTCATCATCTTGGATTATTGGTGATAACTCAGTGCAATGAAAATGAATTTAGATGTGATAGACAACCGAGGGTTTCAGACCACCTGCCAAACATAGTCAAGATTCAGTTTTAGACCATTTTACACAGACCAGGGTGCCAAGTTTGTACAGACCAAAGTGCTTGCAAGCGCCACACGTCCCTTACCTAGGTGCTCCAGTCCAGGGAATTAGTCCAGATGCTGTCCTTTTCAGGAGCTTCTGCACAGTCATTGATACCTTCTAGATTATTATGTTTATTCTGTGATACAGTCCAGTGAAAATCCTCTAATCATCTGAGTCACTTCATCACCCTTCTTACACATGAGCATTTCTAGTTTTATTCTATTCGAGTTATTTGGGTCATCTTCCATCCCTGTTTATTACATTCATTTAGGGTATTTACATTTCCTTCTTGATCATAGTTACCTACACTTAGCTCTGATTTTTAGTTAATCAACAAGCTGGAGGAAGGACTAAGGGAATTAAGGTCTTATAAAATCAGGGCATAAGAAAAAAAAATTGAGTGGTTACTAGGTAAAGGAAGTAATGTACAGTCATGCTTCATAACTTATGATTGCCAAGACTATCCTTGAGAAATAGTTATCTTAGCATATTAAGTCATAAGGAATTTAGTATCTATCATTAAGGGAGTGGTGTTAGAATGTTTTCAATCCTTTAGGAACAAAGGAAAATCCTTATACAAATTAAATTAAGAAGACGTATTGATTGTCCTGCACAATTCCATAAAGAAGCCTAAAGAGAGTGAGGGTTTGTATGAAAAGTATTAAGTGAAAGAGGAAGATTTGAGTCATTTGCATTAGTGATTAAGAGAGGGGTAAGAATAGGGAGATGAGTGAAAATAAGATTGAGTAAAATTCAAGGTGAAGAGTGAAAAACAAAGTTGAGAAGACTTGTTTAGAGCTTGAGAAAACAAGGAGTCTTAAAAAGCCAAAAGTTAAAAATCTTGCAAGATGATGAATAAATGAGTAATGGAGCACTAAGGTGTGTTTGAGTAAGGTGTATGGGTGTGTTGAAAGGTGGATGTAAGGATGAAATAGGTGGTAATCCATTAAACCCTTCATTTTTCTTTCAAATCATAACTAGACCTAAATGAAACAATGGTAAAAGGAGAAAGTTGAATTGGGGAAGTTGTATTTTGAGTTGAAGTTATATAAAGAGGATTACATGGTACTCTGTATAATCTGGAAAACATCCTGTCATTAGTTCAAAATTTATCCTGGCTCAAATGAAATTCCTTATAAGATCATTCAATGTGTTTCATTGTGTTGGGAATAATGTCTAAGGTCGATTGATCAAATCATTTAGTTTTGATGAGAAACTACTTCCTCCAAAGGCCTAAAAATGCCATTTTGGCCACTCTATAGCTAATTGAACACCCTTCAGAAAGTTTTTAGAGAAAATATAAATAATATGAGGGTGATTTCAAAGATACTTGAAGATGTCTATAAGTAAATTTAGGAAAGTTTAGGAAATAAAATCTCATTCAGGAACAATCTGTTTAAGACCGGGTTTTTAGGTGCATGGAATGAAAGCTAAAACAGTGAAAGCTAACTTCTCTGGATGATTCCAGGAGTTATGGAAAGATTTAGGATGAAAAAAATAGGCATTGGAAGTATATTAGAATAGTCTACAAGGTGGAATAATCAACATTTATTCAAGGCTTAAATATTTCTTTAGGTACTGCAAAACTCTTCTAGCTTCCCATCCTGGTTTAAAATGAAATAGGACCTAAATTTTGAGTTACAGGAAAAATTAGATTTTTAGAATAGTTTCATTGATTATATAATGTGATTTTTAGTATTTTAGTGAAGTATGTAGGTTAAGAACATGTAAATCATCCTCAAATTCCATTCAAGGATTCATCCCTTATCTGGAGGAGGTAACCCATTTCCACGAAGAGCAACTTGAGAAAAAAGGTGTCCATGCACCATAAGCATGCTTACACCCAGGTTTCATCTTGGTAAATAAATTTAATTGTGAAGGAGTCATCATGTTCAAAGGTGAAATGTGGAGCTCAAGGAGTGACTTGATGATCATCATATCCTGAACTCTGTCATTATACCCAAATCTCTCTAAAGAACAAGTTAAAATTAGCTAGTCATGCCACCGAGGTATCCAGGACCATCATGTGTGAAATATTAAGGCACCATCTATCTAAATGAGATACATATGAGCAAAGAAATGTTTTAGAATCATGAATTTCATTCCATAAAAGGATGATTTTAGAGACATAAAAGGTGAGGGGATGATCTTTATATGGAGCACCCTGTTTCTAAGAATGAGCAATCATATGAGTTCACTTGATGTAATTCACTTGGTACTATTATTAAAAAACTCATTCAACACCTAGTAGTGTGATCACATCTTAAGGAGGAGGCATATTACAATCACCTCATTTTTTCCATAGGACATGAATTCTATTCAGGGAGCAATCCTCTATCTACAAAGTGAGGATCTCATTTTAGTAAGAAGTAAACAAGCGTCATAGAGCTGATCCATGTGGTCACTAAAGTGAATTATGGATCAAATTTCAAAATTGGTACCAATTCAAGTAGCGGTAGGGAAAAAATACAATCTAAAAGGTAAAAAAACCTACAAAACGACTATATGTTTTCCCAAAATAAAGACTCGACTACAATATATATGCACTGAAAGTTTTAGGTCCTTGCTGAAATCCTGAAAATGAGTAAGTACTAACCATATTAGATTTTGAAAAACTATCTTCTAGATTATAACTCTATCAGAGCTACTGAGACCACTTCTATTAGGTGCAGAGTGACCCTAGTTTCTTATTTTTACTAAAATAAATTTAAAGTATAAGATTTCTTTTATTATTTCATTTTAGTAAATATGGCTCCTTCGAGCCCTTCTAAATTTCATATCGGCATTTTAACTTCGGAGATTTCCAAACCAAAGAAAAAAAAATGCGTACGCATTATTGTAATAATGCATACGCATTATTGCAAAGCACATATGCATTTCTCTTGTTTTCATATTTGCATCCACTTTTTGGCCCCCCAGATTGGTGCAATTACCCCCTAAGTTAATTAATATTGTTACTTTATGTTCCTTTTTAATACCCCTTACCTTGAGGGTTTCTGGGGAGATAACACCTAACATTGCATGTCAATAAATAATCGGTTGGGAGTCTCCAAACCCTAGTCTATCCAACACATCCAAATTTGTTTCTTCATTTTTGACTTCATCATTAATGACCTCAATGTAGAATAACTTCATTTCAACACACATATGCCCTTTACTATATTTTATATCACAATTAAAACATAATCCCTTTTATAGTTTCCCTTTAATTTATTGAAGATTAATTCTAGTAGGATAAGGTATTGATTGTTTTGGAACCATACTCTCTTTATTAATAGTGAAATTCCTTTGCTTGATCATTGCTCTTTTCTCCACTTGATGAGCACTATCATAAATTCTGATATCAAACCTGGATTAAGAAAGCGAACATCAAGTTGGATGCTCTCTTTGAGACTGTCCATGAACAAATTATTTATATGATCCTATGAGATTTCATCCACGTGTAAGGAAAATGTTTGGAACTATTGAAAATAATCCTTGACTGTACCTAATTATCGCAACCTTGATATCTAGCTAAAATAGTTTTCTGTAACACTATTACTGTGTGTAGTTGGAACTCATATGTGAACATGGACTATGTGATACAAAGACCCTTATTTTTCTTTTTCTCATGCATTCATCTATACCAAATGAACTATTTTGGTCCTAGATATAGGGATGCCATTACCACATTCTTCCTACTTGAAAATTGATATACCTCAAAAAAATATCAATTTGGTTAATCCATGTGACAGGGTCCTTACCATCATTTTTTCTCATCTCCACCTTTGGTATTATGTTTCTACAATAGCTATAAGAACCAACATGGGTGGGTTATGTAAATTATCTACCTTGCGTAGGTTGATTTGGAATTGAGTGTGCATTGTTTGAATAACCTATGTGACTTGAATATGAATTCATGCCAGCCATCATGCTTGAAAGAACGAGAATAAAATATTTTCTCATTGATTCAAACCATGCCTTTATTTCATCCTTCATTTTGTGTTTGATTTTACTTTCTAGTACTTGAAGTTTGCAATTGAGGTCATACACACTCACCATTTTATTAACCTTTTCCTGAAGTTGGGTGACTGTCTCTAATGCATCAGAACCTGAGGATTCAAAATACATATCTTTCTTATTGTGATTAATTCTTAGAGTGGCTTGACCCTTCACTTAGCCTCTAGTTGATCTCCTTGTCATGATTTAGGTTTTGGGTCTTAGGATATAAGGATTATGGTACAAATTTAGGATTTTGTGTGTTGTAAATTTATTGACCAAATAGAGAGAAACTCATAGAATAAACACTATCTTATTTTTGGTAAGCTTTCCGAAAAATATAAGACACTCAGAAAAATTTCAAAAATTGCAACATATGTGGCAAATTTATTAAAAACCCTAAATCTAATATAACTTGTGAAAAGAAAGTCAAAAAATATTGAAATTTTTAGAGAACATTACTTAACTTATTTCACAACTCCACATAAAAAATGTAGAAAAATTAACTACCACTTTGGAGATATAGAGGAATCTTCACAACTATGGTTTTGACCCAATTTTGGCCCATATCAAAGCTCTGATACAACTTGTATTGAAATTACTTAGATAAATATGAATATAAAAATCAATACAACACCAAAGAACACTAAAATATCGATAAATGATCACGTATAATGACTTAGCCACTTCGAGGGCGCAACCTCCAAACGATACAATATGACTCAAGTGCTCAATCTCATGATCATTTACTACTGACTAACTCTTATATATACACTATTATGTTGTGCAAAACACCGAGGACGACCAACTAATCATATAAAAGTATAAATAAATATGATATGGCGTGATAAGAGATTATGTTAGCCATATGCTAGCTATACATATATAATATATGACCTAGGATTAAGGATGTAACATCATGCTTGAATTTCTTTTCAGGATCTTGACTTGGGAAACTTTATTATTGAATCTGGTTTAGAGTGCTTTAGACCTATGTGCAGGGCATTCATAATATTTATTGCTGTTTTAGGGAAGTTTATAGAGATTTGATTGCCTTATGAGTGATTTGTACTTGAGAATGCATTGTGAGTATTAACGAATGTCAGGTGAGTAAATGAGTGTATCAAACTTGTGTATATAGGGTTCAATGGATATAATTTTATATTAATGATAACATATAGTAGAGATTCCAACCTATAAAAGATACAAAATTGAGAAAATGATCATTGGGTGGCCCAAGATGAGACCATTTTGCATAGGCTTGAACCATTGGACAGTTTGGTCTAGGAGTAAACTATGGTATTGTGGAGTTCTATGCACAACAATTAATAGAAGTGGATTACTTGTGTCTGATGAGAATATTTTTATAAGTCATTGAACAATATAGGGATGGACTATGATATAGTAATTAGGCTAGGAATATGTGCACAAGTTACAATTAAAAGGATTAAGTCAATACTAACATTATTAAATGATAATTTATCAAAGTTATGTGTCTATTTAAGGTGCAATATAATAATAAGGTGTTTAGAATAATTACAATATGATATTATTGTAATTATTAAATACAAATTTCATTTTTTCCATCTTTTAATTTTATTTGATATATACCCACTAGTTCAACGTTATTTGCATGGACATTGGGTGTCTGCATGGTCGTTACATACACAAGAGTTGAAGAGTTGAATTCGTTACATGAATAATAGTATAATTCCACTAGTTTGACACTAAATTCAGAGACCTTAAATTATACATGTTGCACATTGTAGGTGACAAATGGTACACTATATTATGGTTTTGAGTGGCAACGTGGGACTAAAATATATCGCATGAAATGGGGTGTATTGATTTAAAATGAAACTTGACGATATATGCCCCTTGAAATGGGGGTGTTATGATTAATTTAAAATGAAATTTGATTTTTTTAAATTTAATAAGAAATCTTAGCAGTGTTTGGGCACATTGTTGGATTGGAGGAATAAACATGAATGTTTGATATGATTGGTGAATTGTTTATCATTAAATGTATATATAATGGGTTAGAAACTAAGTCACAAAATTCATCGGATTTCAACCAAGAAGTTTGAAATTTGGTGATTTCCAAAAATAAATTAAAAATTTGTTAAAATTCACTGGAAATCCGAATATTCTAATATTTTTTTTTGAGAACCCTAAAAAAAAATGTGACTGGTTGAAGTAGGTGGAACTATTATGATTTTTCAAAGTATTAATGACGGTTAGGGTTTTGTTTGCTATCTATGCAAGCTTTATGGGAAGGTTTATAACTACGAAGTGAAGCTTCACTGAAACATTTTATCCTTACCGAACACGATTATAGTGGAGTCATTTTGTGTTGCGCCAGTTGTGAGTGGAGTCGTTTTGCCATTTTTATTGCACTAGGGTGAGTTTAGAGTTGTTTTGTGTGCCCGTGATTGCTGCTCATAGCCAGTCACAATGACACAATCCAGCCAGTAGGAAACAGTCCACCTGCACCAAACAATCAGTCCACAGTCAAAGCCCATAGTCGTCGCTCCAGCCTCAAGGTATTTCCTTGCTCAATTTTATTTGGCATGGACGCATTAGCATATAATAAAAATAAATAAATAAAAATTTATAAGCACATAAAATTAGCTTATTTAGGTTTTCCGTATTTTATTTAGGTATATTGTTTGTTTATTGGCATTTAAAAACATAATGAATAAATAAATAAAACATGCGTAGACATTAGGTTTAGTTTGTTTTATTCATTTATTTATTATCTTAAATTTAAAGCTATAAATTGCCATTTAATAGTAATATTGGATAAAGATTTGAAATTAACTTTTTATTGTTATTAAAAATTCAATATTAAACTTAAATATAGCGACGGTTGAAAAATATAGGAAGTAAATAAATAAATAAAACTTTGAACTTATAAAATCTTATTATTCAATATTAAACTTAAATTTGTTATTATAATTTATGTATTTAGGTTTATTAATATATTATTATTTATTAATAGTTAGAAAGTTAATTTTTAGATTTAGGTTTATTAAGATATTTATTATATCTTTTAATAGTTAGAAATTAATTAATAATTATCATCCAAAATTATAAATTTAAATGTATATTTTATTATTTAATATTTATCAATTAATTGTAGGGTGTTAATATATTTTTATTGTTTATTAATAGTTGGAAAATAATTAATAATTATACTATAGAAAATTAGAAATTTAGATTTGTAATTTATTATTTATCAATTAATTGTATCGTTTGAATATATTTTTGAGCTTAAGATATAAATTACGGAAAATTAAGAAATTATTTAAATTTTATAATATGTATTTATAATTCTTTTATTATGAATAACATTAATATTTTTAAATTAAGTTTAATCTTGCATTAGAACTTAATTATAATTTAGTTATTTATTATTCTTTTTAGAAGGTTTTTAAGTTTTAGTAATTTAATTAGATTGTTATTATTTTGGATGTTTACTCGGTATTAAAGCTAGATAGGTATTATAATCTCTTCGTCTTTAAAACATGTAGGTTCCTAACATAATTCAATGGCACCCCTAAAATCGAAAGCTGAGGGATGGAAACACATAACATGCAATGGTTGTCAAATCAAATGTAATTTGTTTGGTCATTCATTTGTCGGGAGTGTCACAAGGGTAACAGACCACCTACTTGGCATTTCGAATAGTGTAGGAGGGGGTGTTAGTGCATGCCCAAATGATAACTCCAAAGATCAAAGTTGTGTTAGAGCCAAGATCACAGCCTGCTTCATCTATAGAAAAGCAAAAATCAGCACAGATGAAGAGTAGAATTCAAGCTAGAATAACTTTATCTAAAACCTTTGCACCACAAATTATGCAACTTTATGCATCGGCCTTGATGGTATGTTACCCAATGCAATCCATTGAGAATGGGCCGATTGTTGAAAACCCTAGTGAAAGGCATTGGAGTCTTATGGCTAGTCTAATTGTGGCTGTGGAGTCTTGACTGGTGGTCAAGTCATGGGCATAACTTGTTATTGAAACTAGTCTTTACCATGGGTCAAGGAAAGAACTAATCGTTGCCATAGATGGCAAGGCAATAACTGCTACCTAATGGCGCCCCTAGATATACATCTCCTAATCCCTGGCAATAAGTTTGGCAGGAGTGGGACTGTTTTCACACACATAAGTGGGTGAGGATAACGATACAATAAAGTTGCAGCTTCAATTATCTAGGTGAACATTTCCTAAGGTAAATACTCTGCTGCTAAGTTTGCTCCCCATCAAGTCTCCCTTGGGGATTCCGTGCTAGAGGATGAAGCATTTTTTTTCCTCAAAGGATCTGAGTCCTGCCAATTTAATGGCCTAATGGCCTGGTACTTCCATGTCCAATCCACTCGTGGATCTCTACAAACTAGGGATCCTCTTGTTTTAAGGTAGGATTGACATTTATCCCTGTAACAACAAAGTTTTTTTATTGTGAGCTTTTATCTCTAGTGATCCATAGGGATTCCATCCTCTCAGAAGATTTGGGAATTACACAACTCATCACTAATGCTGATGAAACCATGGTTTGCACGATGGTTTGAGTCCACTGCACCACCTCCTTCAATGTTAAAAACGGTCTGACACTGGGTTTCACCTCATCTCCCGCTGCAATTTTGGGAGAGAGTAAAGTTTAACTGATTGTTGGCAAGTGCTTTGGGTAACATTTTTAATCCGATTAATTCCTACAAACAGGTGTGCCTATGACTCACACTACTTTCACACAGATATTGGAGGATTTGGCATACTTCGCTTGATCTAGAGTGCTTCTATTGATCTAAGAAATTGCCAAGGTAACAGGGTTTGGTCACGAGCCCCTTGATTATGCAAGGATCAACACCACACCCTCTCAGACTGCAGAAAAATGTTTTAACCTAGGATATCTTACAAATCTATATTGTCAGTTGACGATAATCAGCTACTCGAACATTTAAAAAAAAAAAGGTTTTTTGGTGGAAGGACTTCACCAGAATAGATCCTTTCATTTATTGATGATGGAACCTGAGTCCGATACTGATGCCACAGGTCAGTCGAAGATATAGGATTCCAAATCTCTCAACAATCAAGAGAGTTGCACTACACCTCCTAATGAAAAAATATCAGGGGCAGTTATGGTGGATCAGGTGTTGATGTTGCATCCAGGTGTTGCTACTGACTGTGCTAATAGGCAATTTCATGACTGGAGAAGCCCTATAATGCGTCTTTGGATTCCTCTGTGATTCGACTTCCAATGTCACTCAGACAAAAGTGATCATATATCCACCCCAAATCAACACAGATGGATGAAGAAGATGCCTGCATATGACTTGGTGCAAAATGCACAATGGGTGCATGTAAAAGAACATCAGAATATGTGTCAGGTTGATCATGTCTGACAGCTAAAATCTCAGGTTTCTCAAGCCTGAGTGAAGGTGCATAACTCATGTGTTGCTCATGATGCCTTTTGAAAGAGTCGACGCGAACAAAGAAAGGAGCTCTATCAATGTGAGATCCTAATGAAGTATCTACTCGAAAACCAATGTTATGACGAGAATTCCACTTAACATGTGGAATAGATGAAACAATACCCTGTGAATGTCTGCCAATGACTTCTGCGAGTGAGACCCATAGAACAGAGTATACAATAACTTAATGCAGTAGTATGGTTCTGGGTAAAAAAGCCATGCAGCTGAACAGAAATAGGATACACAACATGTGGTATTGTAATAGGAACAGATGTGGAAGAGCATGTAGTAACAAGCTTCATAGGTGTATGAGCATCAAGAGCATAGAATAAATACTTAAAAAATGATAGATCAATGTCAGTGGGTCCAGGAGAAATAGTTAGTAAGTGGACTAGGAGCATGGATGTGGTTGTCCACAATATAATGGTGATGTTGTAGGCTAGCAAATTTGTTCTGTAGGGAGTGTATTATTGTATCCTTATCGTGAATGAGTGATTGTAGAAGAGAATTTAGCTTCTTGAGTTGCATCTATTTTCTTCCACAAATTTTACAATATCCTCTTGAAGTCCACACACTTTAGAGAAAAGCATATCATTCTCAGAATCTATGATAGGTACAAACTACAACTCCCAAAAGTTTAGGACAGGTTGGGCTCAGCCAAAATTGCATTCACAATTGATTACAACACTCCTCCATATTTGTTCACTTTATAATTATAGTGTAAGTCTGACAAAATAAATATTTCCAATGAAAAGAGCACGAAAAAACAATCACTTTTGCAAAAATGACACTCAAAACCGAGTTACCGATCAAAAGTTACAAGCTTTTTAATATTTTGCTCTGTTATTTATTTTAGGTGCCATTAAAATAAAATAAAATGTTAAATTAAAGGGGGCTGAAGCTAAGCACCTACTAGTAGGAATCACAAGCTTTAAGCCTGGTGATATGACCATACCATATGACCAAGGGCTAAGGATTTTAATGGGTGTAAAATAAAACTTACAAATGGATGTCAATAACAATCTCCTGCTTTGATACCATAAAAGGAACGATAACCAGATCGTACCAAGCCAAGAACACAGATGTTAATCAAACACCATGATCAATAAGATGAAATTAATTCACCAAAATAACTTTACATAAAACCTTTGCAAACAAATAAGAGCAATATCATATATTATTATGGAACTCAATGCAATACATTGAGAATGGGCCTTGCTTAAATAGGCAAGGAATAACAATCTAAGAACTAGTCAAGGTCGTAGATCAAACCATAAATCAAGGTGAATAACTAGTCATCAAAGAACCTAGTCAAGACCATAGATTTAGGAGAGAACTAGACATCAAGGATCTAGTCAATACCATAGATCTAGGAAAGAACTAGTCAATACCATAGATCAAGGAAAGAACTATACCTAACAACTAGATAATATCTCCTAATATCTAAATAAGATAAAAGAAATATCTACACACATAAGTGGGTGAGGATAAATACAATAAAGGTAAATAAAGTACCTAGGTGAACATGAGCTAAGGTAAATACCTACTATAACAGTTATTGCATGCCCAAATGTAACTCCAAGCATCAAAGTTGCTTTAGAGAAAGACCAAGCCTCTTCGTCCATAGGAAAGAAAAAATCAGTGCAAAAAAAGTAGAGAATTCAAGCAGAAATATCTAGGTTTGCCCCAAATTTTGTGTCTTCTACTTCAAACATTCCCACATCCGGTGATTCTACAAGGGAATCAAAGAGTGGAACTTTGAACAACTTTTGGAAACCAGTGGAGAAACAACATGTGGACGATGCATTTGCTGATTTGTCTTATTCAAGTGCAATTCCATTCAATGTTGCAAGAAATCCACATTTTAAGAATGGAATTGAGAAAATTGAAAAGTTCGGAAAAGGGTATACACCTCCTTCTTCAGAGGCTCTTCGAACAACTCTTTTGAAGAAATCAAAAGAAAGGGTGACTGAGAAACTGGCAGCGGTCAAAGTCTCTTGGAGTGTAACAAGGTGCACCATATTGAGTGATGGATGGTCAGACATCTGTCATAGGCCATTGATTAATGTTTTGGTGGCTTACCCTCTGGGCATAGTGTTTTTAAAAGTAGTTGATGCCATGAACCATAAGAAGACCTCTGAGTATATTTTCAAAATATTAGAGGAAGCCATTCTTAAAGTGGGTATAGAGAACGTGGTTCAAGTTGTGACTGATAGTGCTGCAAACTTTGTGGGAACTGGGAAGTTGATTACGGATAAGTACCCACATATATTTTGGAGTCCATGTGCAACACATTACCTTGATTTGCTGCTTCATGACTTGGCTAAATTTCCATGGGTACATGAAGCAATTCACAGAGGGAGAGCAATTACGAATTTCATCAGGAACCACTAGCTCACATTGAACATTTATAGGCAACATGCATCCAGAGAGTTGTTGAGGCCTTGTGAAACAAGATTTGCCTCATTTTATATCACTTTGAAAAGAGTGGTTGAAGAGAAAGCAACGCTAAGATCAGTTATTTGTTCCACTGATTGGGAAAATTCGATTCTTTCTAAAGGTGCAAAAGGAAAGAATACATAGAGCAAATAATTCTAAACAACAACTTTTGGGAAAATGCAATAAAGATTTTCAAATTTTTGTGAGCCAATTATTGAAGTGCTTCATATGGTTGATGGTGATAAACCTTGTCTTGGTATGCTTTATAAAAACATGGACCACTACAAGGAAAGCATTCAAAAAACATTCAATAATGTGGAAGCAGACTATATTGAGATATGGGAAACAATTGATTCAAGGTGGAAAATGATGCACACCCCCTTGCATGCAACAACTTGCTATTTGGAGCCAAAACTCTTTCATATAGACAGACAGGGTGACAACGAAATCATGAGTGGCCTTTATGAAGCCATAAGGAGGTTTGAACCAGATCCACAAGTTGCAAGAAAAATTAGGGATCAGTGTTGGCCATACATGTTAGAAGAAAAGATGTTTGGAATACCAGCAGCCAAGTATGACATGTCACGCCCAGATGTTGAAGGATATAGGTGGTGGAGTAACTTTGGAGCAGATACTTAAGAGCTACAACGCTTTGTTGTTAGAGTATTGAGTCAGGGAGCTAGTTCATCAGCATGTGAAAGAAATTGGAGTTGCTTTGACCACATTCAGTCAAAGAAGTGGAACAAGTTGTTGTCTGGGAGGTTGGGAGATCTTGTTTATGTTCGTAGCAATCTGCAATTGTGTATGAAGAAAGAAATGAAAGACTCATCTACTTCATCTTCACAACTCCAACCCATTTCAAATCACATGGTAGATGCGGATGATGCTGAATTTCTTTCACAAGATGAATTCAATGGTGAATTTGAAGATGATGATATCGAAACATCTAATCCAAGTGCTCTTGATGATTTTGAGATTTTTTAATGTAGAAAGTTTAGAGAAATCCAAAAATTTGAGAATAGTGGTAGAACTTAGATGCTTTCAAATCTAAACTCTTTTTGAAATAAGAAAGCCTCTTTAAATTTGTGATTTCATGAGCGTAAAATGCTCTATTTAGTATTTACTATTTTGATCAACTTATAAGTTACAAATATGTTTTGACATCATTTCATAATGTTTTTGAAAGTATTTAATAATATTTGTGTATTTCAAGTTCATCCATTCTTGTATGTTTATTATTTATTTTAAAAATATTTGTATATTTCAATCATTTTTTTATGTTTACTATTTATTTAAAAAAATATATAATAAAAAATGTAGATTTATATAATCCAAACTTATTGACGAATTTTTTCCCAAACTTGATCGGTTGACAAATTTTATACTCGTCAAACATGAACACGAACATGAACCTGGTGACTTAGGTTATAAACATAGATATAAAATACAATTATAAAAAATATGTTGATAGATATAAATTTTGAGGTGTTTATTTAATTTATGTGAACAATTTAATTTAGGTATTTTGAGATTGATATCAATATTTGGAGATTGACATATATTTAATCTAGATACTTTGATATTTAGGTATATTATAAGATTTTTATTTTAGAATTTTACATATCACATTGATTAGTAATTTAATTACATCTTTTTAAATTTGTTATTAATTTGTGGTAAATTAAATCAATTTTTATTGTGTTCATATGGAAAAAAATGTTTAGGAAAAAAATGGCCTAAACATTATATAACCATGAATATATTATCTTTTTGATTGACTTCTCACAGAAAAAAGAGAAAAAATTTATGTGATGGTCAAATAAGCATCAAATTTAAGGGTGAATTGTCACGCGAAGGTCAAATAAATGTCAAATTTAATGTTGAGAATAAAGTGAGCAACTCATTTCATTACACTCCTCATTACCATTATAGGAACACCTATCGAGATAATAAACTTGTTCACCTTTAAAAAGTTTATAAACTAGAATAAATATCTTAAATACATTTATCTAAAATACTTCGAGACATACTGAGACACTACATTTCCTATATATATATATAATTTCTTAGGTATCACGCATGTGTATCAATACAATTTAGTCATATATTTTAGATTCATTAATATTTTGCCAGGGTACTATAGGAAAGCTCCTATCACATTTTCCGTCTCCATGAATTCATGAGATGAAGTAGATTTCATCATTTGTAGTAATATCATTAGCAAGTTGGATAGCAAAGTATATAGTGTTTCTTTATGTTGTGGTTGATATCGATCCAATGTTCTTCTCAATTCTTCAACTAAGTTATTACATTTTTTTTTGGGTGGGGCTAATGCTACTTACTAGTATCTTCATATTAGTGCTTCTTAATCTTAAATTTACAGATGTTTTAAGAACAATACATTTAATTAAACTATAATTCATATGGTAATAATTATTTCAGTTATAATTTATACTTTTTATTCTTTTTAATAATTTTAATCATTTTTATTGATATTATAAATGAAGGAAAAAACGTTTCACTCAGATTTAGGTCTGATTTCTGTTTTGATCCGAAGATTTCTAAAAATTTTCTAACACTTATGTGGGATGACAAATAACATTAACAGTAATGCTTCTTCTTCCATGGATGCTTATACAAACATTTGACCACCATATTTCTGAAACTAACATACAAATATTAAAAGAACTTAAGAAATACATCTAAAAAATAACTTGCAATCAGATTGAAATGTTTATACCATTTGGATTGGTGAAAATGCATACAATAATAACAAAAATCATATCTACACATTCATATACAATTGAATTAACAAACTAGCTCCAACATCATCTATAGGTGATTGTGGAAGGCCGATAGACACAACTTTATTTCTTTTAAATTAATAAATCACAAAAAGCCACACATTTATTTCAATATAGATGAAGAGTGAATTTATATAATATTAGCTAGTTTAGTATGCAATTCCAATCATGGGAATGGAGTTTATAGGAGAATATTTTTAGTAATGAGATAATTTTAATAGATGGACTCTATTATGTAAACTTGTTTTTCAAACAAGAGTATATTTAAGAATAATTAATAATAAATATCTTCTTTCTTGCCTTTGAAAACAAAAGAGTTTAGAAGTGTTGATGAAAAGTAAAACTTAATTTTAAGTTCATCAGATCTTGATGTATTTTGTGGAATATTACACATTCTATATCAATGCTTCCAAATGCTGCATACATATATATTAGGCCACTTGCAACTACAATTCCAAATAAAAATATGATTTTATTATGATTTTCTAGCTAACCATACATGTTTGGAAGTTCACAATTGACATTTTTTTAGAGATTTCCAATAAATTTTATGAACATTAACTTTACACATGTGTGATGCCCACATTTTCAACACCAAAATACAACAGTAAAATTATCAGAATATTTTTTTTTTTGACTTTAATTGCACGATACACAACACCACATGGAATCCAAATAAAGAAACTCGACATCACGTAGGACACTTAAATAAACATGAACCCACTCATACAATAGTATAACATAGGGTACACATCGATGTCTTACTCAAACGACGAAAACCAGGACAATGACCCAATTACTGTAAGAAACACAAGATAGGCATACTCCACGACATGGTATTTTTATGGTTTACATATTCATTTTAGGTTTCATTTAGGTTTCCATTTTATGACAGCAATTTATAGTTTTATTCAGCAAATTACATAGGCTATTAAATAGCCACATAAGGTTTCCTATAAATTTCCTATTTTTCAAACTCCAATTATTATAACAATTGTAATATCTTTATTTTGAAGAGCATTAGTCTTTAATAGAGAATGAAAGGCTCTCTCCTTCCATGTGGTTGGTTCCTTTCTCCAATTCCATTAGTTATCACCACTATGCTTATACATCAGGGAATAATGTTGGAAACAAAACTTGCATATCTGCACAAAAGAAGATTTGTTAAATATAAGAATCGTAATGTTCTTAATTGTATTCATTTTAAACAACTATGCCAGTCTCCTAATATTCAATTCATATGTTAAATGTGAAATTCCACTTATAGATTTCTAAAAAATTGTTTAGGTCACTAATGCTATAATTGTGACCATCTGAAGTACGAACACATAACATGGGAACACAACTTTCCTTCAAATTCCTTTACAACTAGGCACACCTGTGCATGTTTTTGACTTTAAGCCTCCGATTTCACTGTCAAGTATCAACGTGGTTCCTTTAGAATTCCGTGAGGTAAAATTTTTTTATTTTTCGAACTCATTTCTCCCACAATGTGGAACCACAATAACTTCATATATTTTTACAATGACACCTTTACTTAAATAGATTGTGATTAGGATTTGATGACATATCGGACTACACACATGCAAGACATCTTCTATTTACAATATAAAATACCTATATCCCGAAAAACATTGACTTAAGTTGATTTGTTGATTTCATGGTGACAGATAAGCCGTGAGTATCATAATCTGATTTGTTTATTTGTGTTTGTATCTATGCGAAAAATGTACAGTTCTCCAATTACAAGGAGGAAAATTCAACCAAGAATCAAAAGATACTGCAGAAGGTTCCGACAGCTGTAGGATTAAACGTGGCAATAGAAAGACCTATCCCGAGTTCATTTCATACAATAACTCCTTCGCTGATTTTTTACTTTGTTATAAGAAATAATAACAATATCGACGCCTTCAAACTTTTGCAATGCTTGGAAGACTACAATAGTTATTACAATTTGAATACACAACATGTAGGTTAAAATGGTAGTCTAATTAAGAACTTGTATCAGGGCAACCAAAAAAATTTCTTGAAGCAATCCTCTCTAATTCATACCAAATCTAAGAGCAGCAATAGATTAACAAAGGAAATATAAATTGATATTGTATTCAACATCTGAATTAGGAAAATAGCCATCATATTTTCATAAAATAGGAAAGTCAACAAACCACTCATATTTTACACATCTAAAATAATATATTGAAAACAATATATTATAAAAATTGTAATATCAACTCAACATAATTATAATCTAACTTTTATAATAATGGTACATTACACTTTAATAGATAATGTTCCCTCCAATTATAGATCCATAGCTCTTTTGTTATTTTTTTAAACAACTTTGAATCTTTGTTTCTAAATTTTTTTTTAGCTAACTATAATTGTGACGAATTTCCTTCGTTCGTTTACATTTCAAACATTTCACCTATCATGTTCACATCATCTTAAGGATTTAACTCACACATGCGTCTTCTAATAGCAATGGTTTGGAAAAATATTCTCCTTACAAGTTAATTTACTAGATGTTTCGACCATAAGTTATTACAACCATACTTTAAATTGAGTGATCTCTAGGAATTTAATATATTCCTAGAAGGGTACATCTGTTCCAATTATAGAGATTTTTCTTTGAATTCAAGGGTTCTACTAATCTTTTACAAGTCATGTTTCGAACTAGAGTGATCTTAGGTTTAATATATCCTTAACTCACAAGACCTTGGCTACAACCAAAGGTATCTTAATCTCAAGGCTACATTTCATTATTTCATTAGCATCGTTGTTTAACCACATTCATGCATATAAAGTATGTGATCATGCATCATATTTGGTTTTCAAAATTTATTAGGTTGTTGTATTATTCATGGAGCTATACTTTATCACATTCATTTTATGATCACATTTGACATTTTAGTTGGTTTTGATATCGCTCAATGGTGTACAAATTTTGTAGAGGTCATTCCTTAGTTTAATTTTATATACCCTTTTTGCTAACTACATTTACATGGCTACTTTGGTTCTACATCATCATCATTTTGGAACAAACATAATTCTTATAACACTTACGTAACACTTAGGGATTTAAGAGTACAAGGAGTACAACCTCACACAAGACAATCCCTTTCAATGCTCTTGGACATGCAATTATAAGTGTATATTGAAAGAGAAATAACCCACACAATCTTATGCATTTCAAAAGTCTCCTAAGGACTATTTCAATTGTTGGGTAGATACACAAGTAATTCAAAACGTAGTGTCCACTCACATAATTTATATCTCACAATATATCCATCGTAGGTACAACCACCAACTATCTTGCAAGGCCTTGGCCACCCACCAGGGTACTAAGGGAAATTATGCACAAGAGGTGTTAAATTATTCATGATATAGTCATACCTACAACACCTAGACATGATCACCTCACTCATCCAAAAAGATAGGTTTCACAACGTAAAATCAACACCTCTTAAAATATTCAGGAAAAAGGTCCTTAATAAGACACCTTAGGTGCAAAACAAGAAGATGATTAATGAGGTTAGAGTATTTTATTAACATGATCATTGTTTTATAACCTAGGAAAAAGAATCAAATGGGAGGAGGAAGTACAATAGGTATTATAGCTCGTTCTTTTAATTTCGTTAGTTTTGATGAGAGGAGATTCTACCTAGCATTGTGGGTGTTAAGGAAGTAAACCAATAATTAACATAGAAAAATGATTTGTTTGATATCTTTATAACATAGGTGCAACATTGAGTACAACTTCACATCCAATTCAACACTATAAAATATAACCACATTGGTATTTCCTTTTCAAAATATACCGAGAACAATTCTTCGAACAACAATACATGTCATTATTCTATGGTGATACATGTATTGCAAGATAAATACAACTTTACAATGACAACTCATTAATTACAACATATCACATCTATAAAATTCCTTTTGTTCAGAGTACCTGCAACCAACGTTGTGTTAGTCCTAGAACTAAGTCTGGAACTCCCCTACACTCAAGCATAAATCCACACATTCATCATTTTCAACATTTCAATTAAATGAGAGAGAGAGAGAGAGAGAGAGAGAGAGAGAGAGAGAGAGAGAGAGAGAGAGAGAGAGAGAGAGAGAGAAATCACCGTAACATCATGTATCCAATTTCTATTGCATTCATGCTTTCATATTTAGTTGCACTTAATATTTTGGTACAAGAGAGAGAGAGTAAAGATGAGAGAGAAAGTTAAGAGATTTTTTTTTTTCCACTCACAATGTCATAACCATTTGCATTTCATTTCCATTATCATTTCATTTCAAACCAATTCATATTTCCCAATGCATTTACGTTTTCAAATCAATCAAGTATCATAGTCATTTCTAGAGAGAAAAGAGGGTGGAGAGAGAAAATCACCATACATTTCAAAATTCATTTATATAAGATAAAAGATAAAATAAAATTCTACATAACATCACAATGGATATTACGAGGTCACACGCGTGGCTAAAAGTCAAACGAGACTCAAAAAAGAGATTCTAGCTATGGTAGAGAAAACAGGTTCAAAACAAAAAAAATTGCTTACAAACTGGGTCTCGAACACACTCATTTCAAGGTCATTCACAAAGTTTGTTGATTCCTACATATTCCCCCATATATATATATAATTCATTGTGTCTGATGGAGGTTGATTACGAAGAGCAGAACTCTAGCTACAAGGGCAACTTCGAGGTCAGTTATCGTAATTGCGTTGACAACTCTTGTCGCATAGGGACCAATGGGCCCCAAAACCCACTTGCAAAGATATCTTCCGAAGGTGTTTTCATTGAATTGGAGGTGTGTTACAATTTTCTATTGCTGGTGGTGTAGAGGTATGAGGTGGAAATTGTTTTCATTTTCGCTCAAGCTAAGCGGTAACCGTAGGACGAAACCGATCACGTTTTATTAGAATGAACACATCACATAAGTGACTGTTAAGCTAAGAGGGGTTAGGAATATTACTTACAAGAGCGTTAATTAATATTAAACAACTCGGTTAGGGTTCCATAAGGTGTGTCCATGTTACTAGGGTTCATATAGAGAGTTTTGGTTTTGCAGTACATTTGAGTGCATGGCGCTCCATGTGCATGACTTTTGAGATTTTTTTGTTATTTTAACAGTTCATGTCAACGTAATATTTTATCAATTTTTGGGGCTACATCCATATATCATTCAAAATTATATTTAAAAAAAAAACTGGAAATGATGAAGTGGAATTTAGTGCAAGCAGAAAAGGGGAAAACCATATCATTTTTTGCAAAACTCATGATTCCTCGCATTCGACGAGACCCGCTTCAACTTCAAGCATTTTGATAGAAGTTTGTGGTTTATTACTCATGCTTCATCGTTGGAAGCAAATGAGTTGGTCTTATTTATTTTGGTCTAAGTGAAGTCTTTTCTAAGCTCTACTCTAATGGCGATGAACTCCTTGGTTTCCTTAAAACACCATTAAGGGAAAAATGTTTTTAAATTAAATGTTTCAGGAAGTGTCCTAGATCCAGTTGATTTATTGCCTTTGCAAGAACTGAGTAATAGACCTATATGTGATTTTATCTCTCTCTCTCTCTCTCTCTCTCTCTCTCTCTCTCTTCTATTTCATCAATGAAGCTACATGAAGAGATGGGTATCTTGCCTACAAAATTCGATCTCTTCGCTAGACTTGTGCCTTATTTTTGTTGTTGGTCTTAGCGCATTAACCTCCATACAGACCTCAGATCTACATTGGATGATATAGGTGTTATCCAAAATTCACCCTCAAGGTAATTTTGGTAACATGTATCAAATTATTCAGCCCCAAGAAAGTAGATTGATTTGAGGCCCAAAATCATGTTTTTGGGGTCCCCTCGGCTTCTTTCTAACTCTCCTGTCCAAGAAGAAAACCTAGCAAGTTTTAAAAATGTGAAAAAATTGCAAAAACCAAGCTTGGGGCCGAAAAAATGAAGAAAATCGGCTAAGTCCTAGTCTACGCAGCAGTTGGGATAGTTGGAACGTCGGGGCGCGAACCGGCCGAAAAGCCGCTAGGCAGTCCGCGCAGCAGTTGGAGCAGCTGGGACAAAAGTATGCGCGGGACGCGAAAAGTTGAAATGGCCGAAAAGCCGAAAAACATTCCATTTCAGATGGTTCGGAGATATTTGTCCTAGGAAGTCCGCAGGACAGTTGGGAAAAAAGAACGTGGAGGATGCGAACCGGCCGATTCAGCCGAAACAGGGGACTTTCGTTCAGGACAGTTGGGCCAAAAGTACGTGTGGGACGCGGAAAGCCGAAAGAGCCGAGAGCGAATGGAATTTCGCCATGTGTCTTCACTGCAAACAGGAACAAGGAAGCCCGAATTGGCCGAAGCAGGAGATTTTTGTCCAGGACATCCAGGACAAAGGTACGCGCGGGACGCGAAAAGCCTAAACGGCCGACAGCAAAGAAGAAAAGTCAACGTTTGACCCGTGAAACTTCAAATGGCCATAACTTTTGACTCTGAGCTCCGATTTTCATAAAATTGGACTTTCTGGAACGAGCACGATGTCCTCTATGCCACAAAATCCATTTTAACAAGGGTAGATATATTTAAATAAAAGAAACATATTCGGCTCCAGTCAATTAATGCTCATTCCTGTCAAATGACAGAAAACGCCTGCCAGACCCAAAATAGCTGCCCGCACTCAGAAGGCCATAACTTTTGCATTTCTCAACGAAATCGCACAAAATTGGTACCGTTGGAATCATGGCTCTGAGCCCGAATCATAACAATCAATAAATTCTAGATTTGGTGAGAGATCAATGGAATTTTTTTATAAAACGTGGCCGAGTTCATAACAGTGTTTCATTTGGTGGTTGGGAGTGCAATTAAGAGGCATGGTCATCATTCTTTCTCTGCTACAGCACCTGGGGCAATATGGGGAGCCTTTTGCAAGTAATATATAATCATTTTACTCCATTTATTGCCTCTTACAAGTGTTTGACGGACAGATTTTGAGATTTTCATTTTTCCCTTCTCTTTCTCTTCTCATTTTTTCTATGAATTGGAGTGTTGGGCTCATTGTAAAGGGGAGAGTTTTCAGATAGCAAAGCTCTATCAAAATTTCTTTGTGAAGCCAATGTGTTGTAGGTCCTTGTAGTGGACTCCTTGCATGGTGATCTAGGCCCTTATCCTGTAATAGATTGAACTGTGCATATCATGAAGCAATAAAATATCAGTTTGTGGATATATCTTCCCCCTGCTATGTTTTTTTGCATTCTTCTTGCCATTTTAATCTTTCTACAAGAATATTGTGTCTATTATTATGTTCTTGCAGGGATCCATTATCATTGTGTATGCTTGGAATATCGTTGTGAATGCATTTTGCTAGAATATGGAGAACTGTCATCACCTCTTCTAGTGTGCACTTTGCATCTGTATTTCATGCATTTGGAGACTACTCTCACACCCTCCTTTTCTGGTGTATCACCGCTTTAGTGTAGGCTTTCATTTTATGCATTCTCTCTCCCTGGTCCCTTGGAAATTTAGATTTGAATAGTTAGTTTCCCCTGCATTAGAGTAGATTATGGCAGGTAGTTTAGGAGCAAGAACCAGCTTTCTCTGGAGGTCTATCTCAAGTAGCAAGTCCCACAACTTGGAGATAGTACCCATGTTATCTAATCACACCGTGAGTTCAAGTATATGCACTTGTATAAACATAAGGGTGCTGTGATTTGGTGATAACAATAGGCTTCTTCCTTGAGAAGGAAATTTCTGCAAGTTGTACATGAGGAGTGAGAAACAAACCATTTGTCCACAGATTCCATGTGGAAGCTATGCTTGCACTTTGGTAATGCTCTCACCCTTTCTCCTTCCATGAATTCTGTTAGGCAGATTGGGAACTTTTCTCCAATATTATGTGCCTCCAAGTTAAATTTTTCTATAGAGGACAAAGGGCAATGCCTTTAAAACCTTCTTTTCCAAGTCAGTGTTTGCTAACCTAGAAACTACTTACTCCTCACAACACCTCCATATGCAGTGCCATGGGATTACTGAAACAAAGCCAACTACAAATATGAAAGCACAAAGCATTTCCATAATACCCACCATCGTACTTTGACTTATATAAGGATCAATTTAAGTCTTCTTGCTTCTATTTGATATGCCCACTGCACTCATAGTGGAGTCCTCCATAATTATGCTTCCTCCCATGTTTGAGTCCTCTAAGTACGATACTCCTTCAATGTGAGAAACTAGGTTACATATAATGGCAAATGAACCCAGGTGATTTTAAAGCTCTCAGAAACAATAAATACACCAACACAAAGATAAATCAATGAAGTCATGGCTTGATATGAAGCTCCAAAAATAAAAACTAGAACTCTCCTTCTCTAAAATATGACGTCCAAGGTGGACAAACCAAAATGAACACATAGATGAGCATGTAATGTGAACCAATAGAAAAATAACAGTTCACATGCCATGAGTATGCTCCCACATTTTTCATACCTGTCTACCAGAGTATTTTCAACTACAACATTTGATAAAATTCCTTTATCTATCTACCTTGCTAGACATCCATACCATGTTGGCACAGGTTAGGAGTGTGCAAGAAAATGTAATGGAGTAGGATGAAGATGTATTTGTTGCAAAGATGAAATAGTTTAACTGTCTCGTGA